>OZ012741.1:535439283-535913930 GCA_963859935.3 Lathyrus sativus
TGCCGCTACAAACGGAGGCGTGATGTTGTTTGCAGTGGTGAGGCAGACTTGGGGGTTAGAAAGACGTTATTGTCTCTTGAAACATGTTGATGCTTGATACTGTTTACATGTTTTGAGTTGAAGGTGGGGTTACGTTTGATATTTGGTTTGAAATGCTATGAATATGATGATGGTTGTGGGAAGATGTTTTTTGAAGGAAGTATTAATGGAGGTTTGAGGTGAAGTTTATTGATGTTGGTTGAACATTGAAGAAGGATGGACCAGAAAAGTTCCTTTGTGGTTTTTTTTGGAGAGAGGGAAGAGTAGTGTGTGTGTCTATCAAGGAAAAATTTGTGCTGAGTTATGTAGAATCGTTTTTTCCTCTTTTCTTTTGTGTGTCATTTTCAAGTGCATGATTTCTATTTCATGGCAGGTTGTTGTCTGGTGTGGAGGTTTATTGCAGCAGGCTGGTATGTAGCAGGTCTTGTTTGGCATGGCAGGCTTTGGTTTATGTGTTGGCTGCTGTTCGCAGGTTTTGTCTGGCGGTACGGTTCTGATCACATGTTGGTTCGGTGGGGTCTGCAGGTTTTGGCAAATGTTTGTTTGGCTGGGAAGCAGCATCAGAGGGCTATTTGGGAAGTGTTGTTTCCATTTGGTTTTCTGTCTCTTGCAAGACATGGAACCAAAGAGGTTTGTGATCCATTGTGTATGGTGATTTATGCATGCTGTGATGGAAATCCTGAATGGCTTCAAGAGCTTTATAGTGACTGTGGTTGGCCTATAGTGACAGAACTAGTGAGAACTGCTTCTTCTGTTTAGTGTTGCATTCGTTTCAATTCAAAGTCTATTCCTTATAGCCAACAAACACTTGTATGGATTGCTGGTGCTCATGTCAAATCTAACAGGAAAATGGTATGTTGTTTCGGCTGCTCTTCACCACGATGGAAATCTTATTCTTATAGACACGGCACAAAAAATGATTTGGCTAAGTTTTGATACTCCTTCTGATACACTACTCCCAGGACAGAGCTTATCTGTTTACAAAACACTTTCGTGCTTCAACCAAGGACCCGGAGACTAGTTACTATAGTCTCTACTTAATGCTTCTGGTTGGTTGCAGCGTTGGCTTTGTAATGGAGGCTTTGTCTCACAGACGAGCTGAGGTTACCGACATGGGTCCTGTCGCGGGAGCTATTGGTCGAACTAGATTGTCCTTGACTTGTCCATCAAGGGGCCTGGTTGGTTACAGGAGTGTGTTTAGCAGTGAGACACATGGAACTGGGTTCATGCACCGTACTTTCCTCAGTGTCAGTGGGTTATGGTCCATTCACAGCTCATGCATTAATGAGCTTAGAAGCTCGTGGGACTCTTTTGTATCTCCTGGAATGGAGGTTTCAATGATGGGGAAGGACTTTTATTTTGGGCGGATTTTGATTGGACGTGTGTATTCTGGAGTTGTTCGTGTTGGTGACAGGGTTCACGGACTACGTAACAAAGATTCTGGTGCTGAAAAGATTGAAGATGGAAAGGTGGTGAAACTGATGAAAAAGAAAGGTACAACCATGGTTGTAATGGACAGTGCTGGAGCTGGTGATATAATTTCAATTGCTGGTTTGTCAAGTCCATCTATCGGCCATACAGTCACTAGTGTGGAGATAACTTCAAAGTTCAAACAAGAGTGCCAAACTATAATGATGTCAAACTTGGCTCTTAGATACCGAAGTTAATGTAAGGCAATCAAAGAGTAGTCCTCTTGTCTTGATTATGTCTGCATTACCCACACTTGAATTGGATCCACCAACAATTTCTATGACCTTTGGTGTAAATGACTCCCCATTAGCTGGCCGTGATGGTACTCATTTGACTGGTGGAAGAATTGGTGATCGATTAACGGCTGAAGCTGAAACCAACCTTGCCATAAATGTGCTTCCCGGCTTGTCAGAAACGTTTGAAGTTCAAGGAAGAGGAGAACTACAGCTGGGTATTTTAATTGAGGATATGAGGCGTGAGGGATTTGAGCTATCTGTCTCTCCACCTAAAGTCATGTATAAAACCGACAAAGGTCAGAAACCTGAGCCAATAGAAGAAGTTACAATCGAGGTAAATGATGAGCACGGAGAACTACAAACACATATAGCATTATTCAATCTCATTTTAATTGCATATGCATGAATCTGTTTTCCTTGTTCTGCTGCCGCGGTAGGAGCAGCACAGGCCTTTATGATACTGGAAAATGTAAACTCATTTGGTTTAATCCCTTCTTTTATCAATTGGCAGAAGATTTTAGCAGCTTCTTTGGTTTCTCCTGTTTGATTTTTGACAGTAGGTCCTGAAGCTATGGATTCATGCTTGGCAAGTATACGCTGCAGTTCATCATTAGGGGCTAGTCCTTGGCATAGTAGTGACTCGTCCGAAGTTGAATTTACAAGGTGTACCACTCTCTGCTTGTATGTTCGACATTGCTCCATCAAATCAACAATAACTTCCTGCCGAATCCCTTCTTTGTTACCAGGCTCTATAGCACTGAGCATTTCTGTAAGAACGTCCATAATACCACGTGCATTCTGAATTTCGGTCAAACTAAGAGTCGGAAACTCAGACTCCGCTGAGGACTCAGCTGTGGGTTGCCGAGTATCAGAGTCACGTATGTTTTGAGGGTATGATCCCAATGGTTGTGATTGTAGTGGCGTGAATATCGGTGCAGATTGCTCAGACCTTGGAGGGAATACCGCCCCCGCATGCAACAGTTCCTGGTAGGCAGCATAATACTGTGGATATCTTGCCCTTGGGCCTCCAAAAGCTTCTTGCCAAGTATCGATAAGAGTCAGTATCTTCTCTCTAACATGGGCATCGGGCTTCTTCTTTACTATTTTCACCATCTCATGAAGAACTTCTCTCTCCGCAACATGCATGTGGACAATGTCCCCGCAATTTTTTTATGATCGTCTCCAGCAGAGTTAGTGCAAGAAGTTGGACTTTAGAATTTCTACTTCCAATCCGCTTCTTTAAGCCTTTAACAACATCCTTTGATTGCCCCGGTTCACGATTGAGTATATCACAGATCTCGAGGTTCAAAGCCCAATCAGGACCGATGAGCAAGTCGCTCACAGCACGATCAACCAACGGATTCACCATCTCAGTTCACCAATAACGAACAGGATCGTAACCGTTACGGTGCGATCAAAGAGTGATTCCAGATTCTATATGTAACCTTCAAAATCTACAAACATTAGACTTTGGACCTTCAATCATGGTCATCACAATTTCCTTCCCCATTGGAATATCAAAGCTCAAACATCTAAGGCATGTGTATGCTTTGGGGCCTAAATTGTCCATGGTTTTTTTTGTGTAACATTTCTTGTATTGGTCATGATATTTATGATGAACGTATATGGATTCAAGTAATATGCTTGAAACAAAATAATGGATTCTTTAGTGATTCTCTTGCAAATTACTTGAATCATAGGTTTTAGTAATACAATAAGTGTTTGAAATAAATCTGCAATGCCTTGACTTATTCCATTTCTTGATTAGAAAGCAATCATAATTGAAATCACAAATAATTGCGTGTTCTCAATTAAGACTACTCTCAAATCTTCCCTGGCCTGGATGATACTTTGAATTAGTCCTTGAGCATTAAAGTCAATCACAGAACAAACTTAATCATGAGTCAATTGTCAAATCATTCTTAATGTTTGCCATTTGAAAACGTGATGAGTTGAAACCTTCATGGAACACTTCTTGAAAAATCAAAATATTATGACTTGAGAAATGAACTTCGGTACACTGCACATAACCCTGGTTGGGCTTTAGTCACACACCATTTAAATCAATGCACCATGACCCTGATAACAAAATAGATCCCTTTCTTGCTGATGAATTAAGTCAAACCTGGACTTTGACATATACTTCACTCATTCCTACTTAATGAACCCCAACCAAAACCTATCCAATCCAGCTCAATTTTATGATGGAAGCAACATATATTTTTTTGATTTTTCTGCCCCTGACAACCACATATGCTTATCTGTTTGTCTTCAAGGACCTTGACTTGTCTCTGATAAGGGTAACCACTTGGTGACTTGAATATAACCTCCTTGATCAGGTTAAAAACCATTGGTAATTTTTTGTTAGACACACATTTCTTGATCCCCTGTGAAATGCAAAATGCTATGCAATGCAATGCTTATGTATATGCTGATGCAATGAAATAAAACATAAGCCAGAGAGGTCGGTCAAATTTCTGGGTACAACAGCTGCCCCTATTCAAGCGACTTAGACCTGAAGGGATGAAAAGTAAGCGACTTTCATACAATCAAGGTAAAAGACGGTTGAATACCCAAAGACCTGGAAATTTGACAAAAACAGAACTGCAAACTCTGATAGGATAAAATCTCCAGAGATAACCGAATTGATAGCCTGATAAGGAACATCTGACTTCGCCGTCAGAAAAACACAAACATCCAATAAACATCTGACATTGCCGCCAGACAACCATAACGTTGAGAAACACCTGACATCGCCGCCGGATAAACACACTGTTCAACGAGCATCTGACATCGCCGTCAGGCCTCTGTAGGGGGTAATAATTCTGACATCGCCGCCGTGCATCCACAAACTTGATAACAACATCTGACATCGCCGTCAGGCCTCGACATCAAGTCGGTAAAGAGATCTAACCTCGCCGTCAATCCTCAAACAATCTGACTTCGCCGTCAACTCTCAAAAATAATCTGACTTCGCCGTCAGCTCTCAAAAATATCCTGACTTCGCCATCAGTTCTGAATATCATCTGACTTCGCCGTCAGTTCTCAAAAATAATCTGACTTCGCCGTCAGCTCTCAATATCATCTGACTTCGCCGTCAGTTCTTAACACAATCATCTGACTTTGCCGTCAATCCTTCAAAAATAATCTTCTGACCTCGCCGTCAATTCTAACAGTTTTGACTTCGCCGTCAATTCTTAAAATAATCGGTAAAAGCATCTGACCTCACGGTCAGGCCTCAACACTAAGTCGGTAAAAAGATATAACCTCGCCGTCAGTCCTTTGTTAAATACAAACAGATATTGAATCCAAAGATACGATCTTCCGACATCGCCGTCAAGGCAAAATCCAACATCGCCGTTGGAAGAACCAAATTACCTGACATCGCCGCCAAGAACAAACATTTAGCATCGCTGCTAAAGAATCAAACCACTCGACCTCGCCGCCGAAAATAAACATCCAACCTCGCCGCTGAACAACAAATCACTCTGACATCGCCGCCAGAAACAAATATCCAACCTCGCCGCTGGATAAACAAATTACTCTGACATCGCCGCCAGAAACAAATATCCAACCTCGCCGCTGAATAAACAAATTATTCCGACATCGCCGCCAGAAACGAACTTCTCAACATTGCCGTTGAAGAATTAAATACTTGACATCGCCGTCAGAACAGACATCCAACCTCGCCGCTGAATAAACAAATTATTCCGACATCGCCGCCAGAAACGAACTTCTCAACATCGCCGTTGAAGAATTAAATACTTGACACCGCCGTCAAAACAGACTTCTCAACATCGCCGTTGAAACACTAAATCATCTAACATCGCCGTCAGAACAAACTTCTCAACATCGCCGTTGAAGAACATAAATACTTGACATCGCCGTCAAAACAGACTTCTCAACATCGCCGTTGAAACACTAAATCATCTAACATCGCCGTCAGAACAAACTTCTCAACATCGCCGTTGAAGAACATAAATACTTGACATCACCGTCAAAACATACTTCTCAACATCGCCGTTGAAACACTAAATCATCTAACATCGCCGTCAGAACAAACTTCTCAACATCGCCGTTGAAGAACATAAATACTTGACATCGCCGTCAAAACAGACTTCTCAACATCGCCGTTGAAACACTAAATCATCTAACATCGCCGTCAGAACAAACTTCTCAACATCGCCGTTGAAGAACATAAATACTTGACATCGCCGTCAAAACAGACTTCTCAACATCGCCGTTGAAACACTAAATCATCTAACATCGCCGTCAGAACAAACTTCTCAACATCGCCGTTGAAGAACATAAATACTTGACATCGCCGTCAAAACAGACTTCTCAACATCGCCGTTGAAACACTAAATCATCTAACATCGCCGTCAGAACAAACTTCTCAACATCGCCGTTGAAGAACATAAATACTTGACATCGCCGTCAAAACAGACTTCTCAACATCGCCGTTGAAACACTAAATCATCTAACATCGCCGTCAGAACAAACTTCTCAACATCGCCGTTGAAGAACATAAATACTTGACATCGCCGTCAAAACAGGCTTCTCAACATCGCCGTTGAAACACTAAATCATCTAACATCGCCGTCAGAACAAACTTCTCAACATCGCCGTTGAAGAACATAAATACTTGACATCTCCGTCAAAACAGACTTCTCAACATCGCCGTTGAAACACTAAATCATCTAACATCGCCGTCAGAACAAACTTCTCAACATCGCCGTTGAAGAATATAAAATCATCTAACATCGCCGTCAGACCTTCGCTAAATATAAGCGAGCAACAAGATTCAAACGAAATTAAGACCATCCATTGGTGATAGTCGCAAAATAACTCCGCTGGGGAAACACCATGAGCTGGGGTCTAGCCAACACACGGGCAAAGATACTAATCATCTGCGAGATTCACTTGAAACAAAAGGGTAACGACCTGGCTTATGTTTCGCATGCATATGTTTGGATATGACGAAATGCTCCATGCGAAATGGAAATGCTTCGCGTTTGGGTGGATGCTATGCATGTATGTAAATCCAGATGAACCACTTTAGCAAAATAAATGCTAAAGAGAAAGAGCCAACTCCGTTGGGGAAAGGCTAGATACGCCTAGCGCAAACAAACTCATGCTGGGGAATACAAGCCTTGGATGGCCTCCGAGAAAAACTTCTGGGTAAAACTGCTTTGCTAAGAATAAATCCATTCCGCTGGGGATCCAAATCAAACTCTGCTGCGGAAAACGTCCCGGATGGCCTATCAGTCTACAACTCTTTTGGGGAACAAGCCACTTGGCTGGAGACAACAACTCCGCTCTACCGGGGAAATCAGTTATGAATGATTAGCCAGAATAACTCTACTGGGGAAACACAGCAGATTGCTGAGGAATAGCTCCATTCTGTCGGAGATTGAATCCGCTATCTGCTAGGGATTTTGAATAAGACTTACTGGGAGCTTATCCCAAACTATCTCTGTTGGGGGATGGAGATAAACAATCTCTGAGTCAGGTCCACTCTGTGGGGAAGGAAATTAACTTTGCTGACTTGGCTGGGGATTAGATAAGGAGGGAATCAACATCAATCTCTGCTTGGGGAAAATGATAAGTAAACTCAACAAATACGACTTCCGCTTGAGGAATGAGTCAATGACCTAGACTCTGAGGGGAAAGAAGTCAACCATTTAGACTCTGTGGGGATAACAGTGCTGCGCTCACCCTACTGCTGGGAAAATAAACCCAAATCTGCTTCTATAACTCTGATAAGCTCTGAAGATATGGAGAGGAACACATCTCCTTTGTTTTCGATTTTGCCCCAGCCCGCGGGACTTTTGTAAAAACCTTCCTCGAAAGGAAACCTGAAATTTCGGTACCCTGATGGTTAGATATGAACTGCCTCAGCGCTTCGAACCTTGAAGAGATACTTCAAGTCAATTTCCTTTCTGGGTAAGGATGGTTGTCGTGCTCCTGGGGTGACCTGCCCCAGCCTTGAAGTGATTTCGCCCCTGATTGGCTGAATTGGAGAAGTGCCTTTGACTTCGAGAGATTTACCTAATCTCGACCTGATTGCCCCAGATTAACCAACCTTAGGGAATGGCGTCTTCGACTGGCCTTCGAGTGGTTTGACGAGTTTCGACCTGATTGCCCCAGATTAACTGCATCTAGGGATGACCGACTCTGCTTACGTTTACCTGATGTGACTTGCCCCTGCTCAAAGGAGTACTCGGGCGCTCTATATCTTATTTCTATCAAACTTCGCATTGTAGAAACCTTCCTGATGTCAAATGCTTTCTCGCGAGTAAAACAATTTGTTTTGCAAAAGATAATATTAATGCAATGCATATGACAGTTTTGAAATCCAAGTCTGTTCACTGGAAAAAAAAATGTGGCATTTAGTGAACGAATCACTTATCAGAAATATCAATATCCATACCCATAGGGTAAGAAAAAATCCTTTTAGGAGTCAGTTTCGACGCGATCTTTACCGAAGTATGCTTTCAAAACAAACCTGCTTCAATTAGGACTTTTGAAGGTTGTAACTTGGTCAGGTTCACGGTTGGAAAGAAAGGATATGAGGCTCAAAGTTCTGTTTAACCCACCCACTCTCCTTAATATTCTTCAATCCTATGTTCAGCTAATTCGACACAAGCGCTCACCTCTCAAAGGTTGAATGACTGGAGTGATGGTTCAGGAAACCACAAATTTTGGAGTGACAGTCACTCGCTTTTCGTCTTTGGTGCCTGGTTCACACGACTTGTTTTTCATCATTTCATTCCCTATTTTTGCCTGGACTGACTCTTTTGAGTACATCTTCTGATTTCGAAGTCCAGCGGGATGCCCCAATTTTTGCCTAAGCCACTTGTTTTCAAGTTGTCGACTTAGCGGGCTTTTTATTTTTCCTTTTCTTTTCTTTTGATTCTCTCTTTTTTTGAACAAATCGTATGACACCGGCTTGTCTGACTTGTTGAAAAGGGATTGTGACTGTCTCACTCCTTGGCTGGTGAAGGATAACCATTGTGGTTCTTTAGGTACGACCTATACAGGCGTGATTGTTCCTCGAACGGGGACACTCCTTTTGCAATTTGGATGTTAGGTCGAATTAACTGACACCTACCCTGCCCTAGGTTAAGATTGAGGGTTTTTCGTTTTCAGAAAGAAACTCCTGCTACTAGGCTCAAAGGGGTTGACAAGGGATAAACATCCTTATATCTCCGGTGTTTAGGGATTTGAAACAATGCCTGTACATCATCAGCAGAGATTTTATTCAAAAGCATACATTCGGAAGCTTGCGCGTCTTTCAATTTCGTCATCCTCCCTCGGATTCCGCTTTAACAAGCGTTTGACAATAATAAAAGCATTGAGTGAACACGAATGGATTTAATCAAAACATGCATATTCATTTCATTTTTATTATCAACTGAAAACAACAGAGTTCCACAGACAAGATTTGCAAATAAGTTCAAATTTAAACAGAAAAGAAACTACAAATGCAAAGAAATGACATGGTAAAAAGATTGCCAGCTTCGGGGAACTGGGCTTTCATTCTTGACTTGCTGCTGAACCAGCCATCTTTAGAATTGCTCGTCGAAGTCATCCTGATAATCTTCTGAACACCCGCTCTCGGTGAATCCCTCCATAACATTAGCTGTTGCACCCACATGACTGGACGAAGGAAGATCGTTGATCTGGATACCCTGAGGTGTGACAGAGAACATGTTGGAGTCAAGCAGAGTTTGAATCTTGCTTCTTAGCACCTTACAGTCTTCGGTTGAATGCCCCTGCGCCCCAACATGGTACCCACAGCGGGCGTCGATATCAGAACCTAGCGTATGTGGATGAATCTCTGGATCAGTATTTTTCGGCACTATCAATCCATATGTGATCAAGTCTGGCAATATCTGACTGTACGACAATGGCAACTGAGTGAAATGTTTCTCTGGCTTCCTCAATCTTCGTCGAGCGTGCTGACGCGGCTGATGACAGCATGACTGCTGACTCTGGCGGGGAACAGATACCTGATGCAAAGACCCAAAGGATCGTTGACTCTGAATAGTTGAGACATCGGGAGACTGAGTCTGAGGTATCGGGGACTCCCTTCGTTCAGGAACTTTCATTCTTAGGCTTGGCCTAGGAACGGGCAATAGCTGCGGGCAGGGAGACTCTAGGGTCACAGATTGCAAGACAGGCTCCTGACCTGATGCAACTTCAGGGGAAAGAATAGGAACATCCACATCTTCTGGAATAAGACCATTGCTCGGCATGAACTCAAATGCTCTTGAATCGATTAAATCCTGAACCTTGTGCTTAAAGGCTTTGCAGTTCTCGATATTATGCCCCGGTGCCCCAGAATGGAAATCACAATGGGCATTTCCATCATAGCCTTGTGGTGGCTCGCCAGTCAACGGAGCCATAGTCCGGAGTTTAACCAACCGAAGTTGAATCAAGAGTTGCAACATCTGAGCATAAGTCATAGGGATCTGGTTGATCATTCTGTCGGACTGCTTCGTCCTTTGAGCATACCTCATAATCCTAAGATTGTCTCGGGAAACAGGAAGTAGTTGTTGGCGAGAAAATACTGGAACCTCAGGTTGTGTAAGATATCTTTGAGACACTTCACGCCTTGGGAGAGGTTCCACATGTAGAGGTGGGATGGCCATCTCTGCTGCAGCTTCGGGCACATGATCGCCTTCCTTTCTCAACACATTCCTCATGACTTCTGTTATCAGGCCCATCTGAGTCTTCAACTGATGGACTTCTTCTCTAAGCACTTTCTGATCCTGAAACAAAACTTGCATGTCCGTCATGAATTGTCCCATTTGGCTTCGGATTCCCCTCAACTCTTCTCGAATTTGTTCCATGGTCGTCTCTGTTGGTTTCCTTTGGGTGGAATGATCTTCAATTCTGGAACAAGCCGGATGGAAAACCACATGAAGCAATTACGTCCACAAAATTAGAACACCTCTATGCAAATGAATAATGATGCAATATGCAAGACATGCAAAGAAATGCAAATGAATATGCAAATGCAACAGGGGATCAAAAGTTGTTGTGTTGTCGACGGTGACGGACCAGCGCTTCGCCTTGAGACCAAACAACATTAGTACAAGGAACCCACTGTAACAGTTCATACTGACAAACGGATAGGATGAAGGTCAAAATTTTTCCTGCAAGACAGCACAACAAGATACCTCTCACCTCGGGTGAGCAATCTATTGGTTTAAGAGGGTATTCCAAAGGCTTTTCAAACAAAGTCCCATGCACTAACCCTCAAAAGTTTCCCATCATAACGACTACTCGTAAGACGGTAATCCCTTCAAAAGGATGAACACAGAGTTATGTTTTAACAACCTTCGGAATAAAGGTTCTACAAAAGGTCCTCAGAATCGCGGACCCTCAAGTTGAAGATAAGAACGCCGTTACGACTACACGTAAGACATAATTATTCCAACGGGGTCTCATCTGAGCGGTGGAATTCAATCCAACTCAACGAGTCCTAAGTCTCGCAAATCAAAAAGAAACCACCTCCTAACTTAGTGTGTATGCTCGAAAGCTCGGGTAGAAAGCTTTATCCTCACAAACCAAACCAAATGAACCCAACAAGTTAGAAAGAAACATAACCATAAAAATAAATAGCAAAAAAAATAATGCACAAATGCGACAAACAAAATAGGCGCGGCTTGCTAGGTATCCCCAGCAGAGTCGCCAGCTGTCGCTACTCGAAAAAACGCATCGCGCAACGACGGGGAGGCGAAAAAGATAGACAGAAGAGTCGCCACCGAACTTTATTTATCCCATGAGGGGAAAGGAAAATATCGAGAAAACCTTAAGAAAAGAAATGGATAAGATGGTCTCGCAACCATGAACGGGTTCGGAAGCCGGTTATGTGAAGGGAAGGTATTAGCACCCCTCGCATCCATCGTACTCGATGGGAACCTTTTGTTTGTCGATGTGTGATTTATCTGCTTAAACATTATGCTATAAGAAGTGTGTTTCAAAAGGGTTAAGGGAAAGGTTTAGAAACGGGAAACAAGGGGTGACGAGGGAAAGAAAGGACTCGATAGGACTTCGCGGTCCTAGGCCTACGTATTCTCAACAGATATGAGAAAGTCAGAGTCGACGTAGTTCGGGAAACTACGGGTGATAGGGGGATTGTGCTCGCCAAGACATCGCCGTCTTGTGCCTACGTATTCTCATCTGGTATGAGAAATCAGAGCAGCCGTAGTTCGGCCTACGGTGTGTTGATGTTTTTTATGGATGATGCTATCGTGCGCATTCTAGCAGTTAGGTGTTTCGCTGCTCGCTCGTTGGAGACTTAGGCGTTACCTGTTTGCGGTAGAACGGACGTAACATATCCTTTTGAAAGATCGATTAGTTTTCGCCACGCGGGGCTAGAAGTCACGTTTGATTGATTGGATTGTTTTTAGGGGGCGAGACAGGTCTTCGGATAGTAACCCCTACGGGTAGTACCCAATTCTTTATCTCAAAGTTTTTGTTATAAAAGGGTGTGGCAAACGAGGCGTCTTCATATTGAAAGACGAGCATCGAGACCACCCCCACTACAGTGAGCATCCCAACACTCGGAGAGGAAGAAGACTACACTTAATCCTCTCTCTTTAATTCAACGCGAAGAGAACTTCGTTCTCTTATTAAAGATGTTTTTGGTTTTGAATGGTAAGTGTTTTGCGACAGAGAACCCTACGGTAAACGTCAGCACTCGGGATAGGAGAAGGCCTACGCCTAACCACTCCACGACCATTCAAGTTTTTGTTACGAAAATGATTTGAAAATGCACTCGGTACAGGACCGAGGTTTTAGGTGTGAAAATTGTGGAAGGAAGTTGAAGAAGGGGAGGTGGTGGATGGAGGCGTGTCTTCGTATTGAAAGACGAATATCGAGACCACCCTCACTACAGTGGGCATCTCAACATTCGGAGAGGAAGAGGTCTACACCTAATCCTCTCTTTTAATGCAATACAAAGAGAAATTAATTCATTATTGAAAGTAAACCCAGTACGAGGCCGAGGTTTTATGAGGAAACGTTGGAAGCGTCTTTGTATTGACAGACGAGCATTGAGACCACCCTCACTACAGTGGGCATCCCTATGCTCGAAGAAGAAGGGGTCTACACCCAATCCTCTATTTTTAATTCAACACGAAGAATTGTTTTGAAAATGTTTTCAAAGATACACTTGGTACGGGGCTGATGTTTTAGGGGAAGAAGCGTTGGGGAGAAATTGTCTCAGATCCAACGTTATCCATCAATATTTCGATTGATAACGAATTACGGAGGTCTCGTCATCGACCCAAAGGAGGAAATTGGAATAAAATGTTCAAAGATAAATAAAATCTAATCTTTTTAAACTATGCAAATTCTTAAAAAATAAAATTAAAATGAAAATGTCCATAAAGTTTTTTTTTTAAAACCTAGTTCTAGAATAATTATAATTAGGTCTAATCCTAATGTGATTCTAAATTAAAGTTGAATCTTAAACAAAGAAGTATCAATTTTAACCAGCATAAGAAAGAAAATTAATTAAAACCTAAAACAAATCAAAGCTTAACTAAACAAGGAAAGAATCTAAAGAAAACACTAATCCTAATTAAATATACACATTAAATAATAACTATATGAAATAAGTAAATTAAAAAAACTGAAATGGGAGAATACTAGATTCAGCCCAAAAGGAAAAGGATTTCAAACAGAAATGAGAAAAAGGTTAGAACATCTCACGAATCCTCTTCTTCTCCGTATTCTCCCCGTAGCTTTCATCTCATCATCCTTTCGGTCACGATTTGTTTTTCGCCTCGATCTCGTCTTGTCAAAGCTTCGCTTCTGGTTCAGTTGTTGAAGCTAAAGGTGTGATTGATCTCTTCTCGACGGATTTCTCTCACGCGGTGGTGAATCGATTCGCAAGGGATAAAGTTCAACATAACATCACCATCATCCTAGTCTTAATTCATTCGACAGTTCTTCATATCGGCCTTGTTTATGTCACCATCCTGCTTCTCCTTCTTATTTGTATTCAATTTGGATCTGGTTGAAGGATTTGGGCGTGTGAAGGTTGAAGAGAGCAAGCAGAGAGTGGGCAGTAGTGGGGAGGTTACGTTACAATGATGAGCTTGGTCGTGAGGGAGGTTGATTTTTGGAGCGAGTGATGAAGTGATTTTCTTATTTTTGAGGGTTATTTCGGAGCTGTGGAGACAACGTCGTTGTTGTTTTTTTGTTTTGTTCGTGAACCTGTGCACACCAACTGTTTGTGAAAAGGATTCAGGTCAAGTTCGTGCACCCTACTTCTGCTAGCTAGATGGAGGTTGATGCAGTCATTGTCTTGTTGCCGCTACAAACGGAGGCGTGATGTTGTTTGCAGTGGTGAGGCAGACTTGGGGGTTAGAAAGGCGTTATTGTCTCTTGAAACATGTTGATGCTTGATACTGTTTACATGTTTTGAGTTGAAGGTGGGGTTACGTTTGATATTTGGTTTGAAATGCTATGAATATGATGATGGTTGTGGGAAGATGTTTTTTGAAGGAAGTATTAATGGAGGTTTGAGGTGAAGTTTATTGATGTTGGTTGAACATTGAAGAAGGATGGACCAGAAAAGTTCCTTTGTGGTTTTTTTTTGGAGAGAGGGAAGAGTAGTGTGTGTGTCTATCAAGGAAAAATTTGTGCTGAGTTATGTAGAATCGTTTTTTCCTCTTTTCTTTTGTGTGTCATTTTCAAGTGCAGGATTTCTATTTCATGGCAGGTTGTTGTCTGGTGTGGAGGTTTATTGCAGCAGGCTGGTATGTAGCAGGTCTTGTTTGGCATGGCAGGCTTTGGTTTATGTGTTGGCTGCTGTTCGCAGGTTTTGTCTGGCGGTACGGTTCTGATCACATGTTGGTTCGGTGGGGTCTGCAGGTTTTGGCAAATGTTTGTTTGGCTGGGAAGCAGCATCAGAGGGCTATTTGGGAAGTGTTGTTTCCATTTGGTTTTCTGTCTCTTGCAAGACATGGAACCAAAGAGGTTTGTGATCCATTGTGTATGGTGATTTATGCATGCTGTGATGGAAATCCTGAATGGCTTCAAGAGCTTTATAGTGACTGTGGTTGGCCTATAGTGACAGAACTAGTGAGAACTGCTTCTTCTGTTTAGTGTTGCATTCGTTTCAATTCAAAGTCTATTCCTTATAGCCAACAAACACTTGTATGGATTGCTGGTGCTCATGTCAAATCTAACAGGAAAATGGTATGTTGTTTCGGCTGCTCTTCACCACGATGGAAATCTTATTCTTATAGACACGGCACAAAAAATGATTTGGCTAAGTTTTGATACTCCTTCTGATACACTACTCCCAGGACAGAGCTTATCTGTTTACAAAACACTTTCGTGCTTCAACCAAGGACCCGGAGACTAGTTACTATAGTCTCTACTTAATGCTTCTGGTTGGTTGCAGCGTTGGCTTTGTAATGGAGGCTTTGTCTCACAGACGAGCTGAGGTTACCGACATGGGTCCTGTCGCGGGAGCTATTGGTCGAACTAGATTGTCCTTGACTTGTCCATCAAGGGGCCTGGTTGGTTACAGGAGTGTGTTTAGCAGTGAGACACATGGAACTGGGTTCATGCACCGTACTTTCCTCAGTGTCAGTGGGTTATGGTCCATTCACAGCTCATGCATTAATGAGCTTAGAAGCTCGTGGGACTCTTTTGTATCTCCTGGAATGGAGGTTTCAATGATGGGGAAGGACTTTTATTTTGGGCGGATTTTGATTGGACGTGTGTATTCTGGAGTTGTTCGTGTTGGTGACAGGGTTCACGGACTACGTAACAAAGATTCTGGTGCTGAAAAGATTGAAGATGGAAAGGTGGTGAAACTGATGAAAAAGAAAGGTACAACCATGGTTGTAATGGACAGTGCTGGAGCTGGTGATATAATTTCAATTGCTGGTTTGTCAAGTCCATCTATCGGCCATACAGTCACTAGTGTGGAGATAACTTCAAAGTTCAAACAAGAGTGCCAAACTATAATGATGTCAAACTTGGCTCTTAGATACCGAAGTTAATGTAAGGCAATCAAAGAGTAGTCCTCTTGTCTTGATTATGTCTGCATTACCCACACTTGAATTGGATCCACCAACAATTTCTATGACCTTTGGTGTAAATGACTCCCCATTAGCTGGCCGTGATGGTACTCATTTGACTGGTGGAAGAATTGGTGATCGATTAACGGCTGAAGCTGAAACCAACCTTGCCATAAATGTGCTTCCCGGCTTGTCAGAAACGTTTGAAGTTCAAGGAAGAGGAGAACTACAGCTGGGTATTTTAATTGAGGATATGAGGCGTGAGGGATTTGAGCTATCTGTCTCTCCACCTAAAGTCATGTATAAAACCGACAAAGGTCAGAAACCTGAGCCAATAGAAGAAGTTACAATCGAGGTAAATGATGAGCACGGAGAACTACAAACACATATAGCATTATTCAATCTCATTTTAATTGCATATGCATGAATCTGTTTTCCTTGTTCTGCTGCCGCGGTAGGAGCAGCACAGGCATTTATGATACTGGAAAATGTAAACTCATTTGGTTTAATCCCTTCTTTTATCAATTGGCAGAAGATTTTAGCAGCTTCTTTGGTTTCTCCTGTTTGATTTTTGACAGTAGGTCCTGAAGCTATGGATTCATGCTTGGCAAGTATACGCTGCAGTTCATCATTAGGGGCTAGTCCTTGGCATAGTAGTGACTCGTCCGAAGTTGAATTTACAAGGTGTACCACTCTCTGCTTGTATGTTCGACATTGCTCCATCAAATCAACAATAACTTCCTGCCGAATCCCTTCTTTGTTACCAGGCTCTATAGCACTGAGCATTTCTGTAAGAACGTCCATAATACCACGTGCATTCTGAATTTCGGTCAAACTAAGAGTCGGAAACTCAGACTCCGCTGAGGACTCAGCTGTGGGTTGCCGAGTATCAGAGTCACGTATGTTTTGAGGGTATGATCCCAATGGTTGTGATTGTAGTGGCGTGAATATCGGTGCAGATTGCTCAGACCTTGGAGGGAATACCGCCCCCGCATGCAACAGTTCCTGGTAGGCAGCATAATACTGTGGATATCTTGCCCTTGGGCCTCCAAAAGCTTCTTGCCAAGTATCGATAAGAGTCAGTATCTTCTCTCTAACATGGGCATCGGGCTTCTTCTTTACTATTTTCACCATCTCATGAAGAACTTCTCTCTCCGCAACATGCATGTGGACAATGTCCCCGCAATTTTTTTATGATCGTCTCCAGCAGAGTTAGTGCAAGAAGTTGGACTTTAGAATTTCTACTTCCAATCCGCTTCTTTAAGCCTTTAACAACATCCTTTGATTGCCCCGGTTCACGATTGAGTATATCACAGATCTCGAGGTTCAAAGCCCAATCAGGACCGATGAGCAAGTCGCTCACAGCACGATCAACCAACGGATTCACCATCTCAGTTCACCAATAACGAACAGGATCGTAACCGTTACGGTGCGATCAAAGAGTGATTCCAGATTCTATATGTAACCTTCAAAATCTACAAACATTAGACTTTGGACCTTCAATCATGGTCATCACAATTTCCTTCCCCATTGGAATATCAAAGCTCAAACATCTAAGGCATGTGTATGCTTTGGGGCCTAAATTGTCCATGGTTTTTTTTGTGTAACATTTCTTGTATTGGTCATGATATTTATGATGAACGTATATGGATTCAAGTAATATGCTTGAAACAAAATAATGGATTCTTTAGTGATTCTCTTGCAAATTACTTGAATCATAGGTTTTAGTAATACAATAAGTGTTTGAAATAAATCTGCAATGCCTTGACTTATTCCATTTCTTGATTAGAAAGCAATCATAATTGAAATCACAAATAATTGCGTGTTCTCAATTAAGACTACTCTCAAATCTTCCCTGGCCTGGATGATACTTTGAATTAGTCCTTGAGCATTAAAGTCAATCACAGAACAAACTTAATCATGAGTCAATTGTCAAATCATTCTTAATGTTTGCCATTTGAAAACGTGATGAGTTGAAACCTTCATGGAACACTTCTTGAAAAATCAAAATATTATGACTTGAGAAATGAACTTCGGTACACTGCACATAACCCTGGTTGGGCTTTAGTCACACACCATTTAAATCAATGCACCATGACCCTGATAACAAAATAGATCCCTTTCTTGCTGATGAATTAAGTCAAACCTGGACTTTGACATATACTTCACTCATTCCTACTTAATGAACCCCAACCAAAACCTATCCAATCCAGCTCAATTTTATGATGGAAGCAACATATATTTTTTTGATTTTTCTGCCCCTGACAACCACATATGCTTATCTGTTTGTCTTCAAGGACCTTGACTTGTCTCTGATAAGGGTAACCACTTGGTGACTTGAATATAACCTCCTTGATCAGGTTAAAAACCATTGGTAATTTTTTGTTAGACACACATTTCTTGATCCCCTGTGAAATGCAAAATGCTATGCAATGCAATGCTTATGTATATGCTGATGCAATGAAATAAAACATAAGCCAGAGAGGTCGGTCAAATTTCTGGGTACAACACAAACTTAGGGTCCCCTTTGTTTGTTTATCCTTATATTTCTATGTGCTTACTTGTGTTTGTTGCATTCATATAGCATCATATTACGTAGGATTTCATGGAATTCCTAGTTATTTATAAACATTACAGAAACCAATAGGGATTACAAAAGAAAAACATTTTGAAATATTCTTTTATGAGTCCTAACTTGGATAACCTAAGGAAGTAGGAGCTCAGATTGAAGAAAACTCAAAAGGGCAAATACGATAGGATTCCCCTATCATGGAGGATCATTAGAAGTTCAAAAGGCTCTTATTATCGTTGAAGATCCAAAGGATCCCCCCTTACTTCCAACAAGAACAAAAGAAGAGATGGAGGATTTATTTTCCTCTATCGAACTAATCTTTAGACGTTGATCATGGACGACTTATATTCAAGAAGATCCAAGTAGGAGAGCAGATCAACAAAGCACGATGAAGGACTTCCTTAGGGCTTTCTTAGCTTTTAGCTATTAAGTAAGGACTCTTATAAGAATGTTTCCCTGTAATCCAATATCAAAAAATAGTAATAATAATAATAACAAATGAATTTTCTTTGGTATTCTGTAACGTTTATAAGAACTTGAGTTCCATGAAACCTTTCATCTTTCTGCATTCTGCATTCCTGCATTAGCATCTTGCATTTAGCATTTTTGCATATGCATGTGTCTCTCTGTTGCGTCCTCATTCCGGTCTTCTGTCTTTGTCTGTCAGCTGACATCTCGACCATCTGACCAAGCTCGAAGTATTATTGAGGGATAGCAAAGAGAACGAAAGATATGGATCACATGACTAGCTTCAAAGTAAGGACTGATTCGACATTCGACTATTCCTCCTACAACTTTGTGCAACAAGTGGATGTTCCTGTGCAACTTCAACCTTCGCAAGACAACCTGTTTGTTGACCCCCAAAACATTCCTACTGAGAAAGGAGAGGATGATCCTAGATTCATAGCAATGGAGAAAGAACTTCGTGGTCTCCAAGAACAAGTAAAGAGGATGAGAGGAGCTACCGCATCAGGTCTTGGTGCTCATGAACTATGTTTAGTTCCAGGTGTGATTATTCCTCTAAAGTTCAAGATGCCTGTCTTTGAAATTTACAAGGGTATCGGCTGTCCAAAATACCACTTGACAATGTTTTGTCGAAAGATGACTGCTTATATTGACAACGACAAGCTGATGATTCACTGCTTTCAAGAAAGTTTATATGGGACATCCTTGACGTGGTACATGAAGCTGCAAAGTAACCACATTCAGTCTTGGGAAGACTTAGCTGTTGCTTTTGTGAAACAATACCATCACAACTTGGGTATATCCCCAGACAATGAAGATGACAGTGGACCTTCCAGAGAATTCATAGCTCCGGTACCCCATCCTCAACATCAGTATGCAATGCCCGCTCAGCGTGAACAACAACCACCTCCTAAGCAAAAGTTGGCTTCTCCAGATCAACCACAGAATCGACGGTTTCGGAGAAGGTATCAGAGGATGCCTCTGGATACTCCAAGAGAAGTAATTCATCGGTTTGATCCCATCCCTGTGAAGTATGCTGATCTGTTTCCAGTTTTGGTTCAGAAAGGTCACATCCAGACAAGAGCTCCACCTAAAGTACCCGAGAAACTCCCGTATTGGTACAAAGTTGACAAATTTTGCCCATATCATCAAGGTTCTCCTGGCCACGACATTGAAAGCTGCTATGGTTTGAAGGCAGACATTCAAGAATTGGTTAAGAGCGGAATCTTATCCTTCGAGGGTTCTAATCCTAACCCCAGCATGGCTCATCCTCCGAGGACATGATCCAAGGTTATCAGAAGACTACACATCGGACGATTCTGCAGGCCTCTCCATTTCAAGGCATAATAAAAGGGCTTGTCTAGCTTTTTACTTTGTTTTGCTTTTGTGTTTGTGTTTCTTTGATTAAAAGTATTTTTGGCATGTAAGAACTTGTTATTTTGAACAAGTAATGCAATAAGTGTTTGTCTTGAAGAAATCAATTCGTTTTCACTCAAATTGTTTTTCAAAATGATTTATAATACCGACTTTACCCAATTTTTCTCACTCTGGTGAAGAATTGGAAGGAGGATGATGAAGTAAAATACAGGATCTCTTGTTGTATGCTTCGAATAAGAACCCTACTGATGATGTAAGGCATTATTTCAACCATCTAAACACCAACATAGTTAAACCCTCTTTTTAAAGCCTTGAGAAAAGATTTATTTTTTTCTCCCAAACCGAAACCTCGTTTTTAGCCTGGGGCAGGGTAATATCAAAAAAATAATGAACATCTTCCAAAAAAATTGGGTGGGCACAAATATACTAACCCTTTATTCCTCCGTTTTACAAGTCATCAATTAAGCCTGTATACAACCTTCAAAGTCCTAATCGAAGTAAGGTTTAGTTCGAAAGCATACTCAATGAGATATTGTTTCCTGACTCCTTGAGCTATGCTCAAATTAAATCGGCTTTATAAATAATCTTAATTTATATCCTAATTAGTGGTTTCGATCACAAGTTATAACGATATCTCTTTTCAAAACTTCAAGACAAACATGTGTCGCATTACCCGTTTCGAAATTAACATTTCTGACTTGCTAAATGCGCTTGACATCTTAGAAAGATTATATACGAACGTTGATGGATTTGAAGACTTTGCCAACCTGGGGCAAGTTATTTTTCAAGAGGTTCGATCCGTACCAGTCTTGGTTGACTCAGTTATACCGCCAATCAGGGGCAGTTACGTCGAGATCCGGTGAATCTCTAGAGAGTTTGAAAACAGTGGGGCATTTGGACATCATGTTTTCTATAAAATCCTCTCAAGATGTTTTTCTACACCATGTGACTTGGGGCATTTGAAGTTTGAAGCAGAGTGGATGTTTATTTCATCCTCAGAAAGCTCAACGCCGACATGTTCAACAACCACGATGACCCAGGATATTTATTTTATCCTCTATAAAACTTCAGTTTAGGTACTTCTGTCTATAACTTCATACAACCTCTCAGACTTATCAAGATGTTACGTCCCCGGATAGATTGATCTTTATTCCCCAAGAGAAGCTTGTGAAGCTCTGAAACAGGATGGTGATCCCACATTTGATTCTCCGTCTATCCCCAATGGTACTTCTATCTTTGAAGATTGGCCGAGATGTTTATCCCGAAATGTTTATCTCCGGTCGCCTCTTCCCATTTGTTTTGTCAGCATAGACATACGCATCACATATAAGTAGACAACATGGCATATGCATTTTTGCATTCTTTGCGTTTGTTTTATTCTATCGCTTTGGCTATAGTTATCCCTAGGTGTTTGGGTGTGTCTTATCCCTCCAATCAGATTTGTCGACCCTAGGCAAAAAGAGCACAATGTTTCATTTTCCCCATGAAGTTCAACCCTCATGGAAGACGGTTATTTTAGTACAATTCCATTTGAGCCCATACCTCATTGGACAAGTCTTGATTGACAATTTCTTTTCGGCTACTTCCCGAATCGAACTTCGGTTTTTGGCAATCACATCGTGGACGTCTCCAACCTTTGTACATGGATTAAGTGTGCATTTATTTTGCACCCTATTCCCAGGGAAAATATTCATGAAGACATACATTTCTTCAACAAATTTTCTCGAACATCTACAATCTCTTTATTTGAGCAGCTCATTTTGACTAAGGTCTTATTCAAAACGACAAATGACAGTCTCCTCAAGAAAGTTTGTCCATCCCTAGTGATCATCGACTCGGTAAACGGAAAACCTTGCAGATTTCTCTTTATTTGAGAATTCACATATTTTTACAACAACAAAGGTACTCCCTAGGAATATATTCCCCAGTGAGTTCATCACACAAGTTTGCTTCTGTCAAGTGACATCTCCCCGAAGAAGTCGAAGAAGTTTATCACAATAGTCTCTCTTTATTTAAGAAGACATACATTACAATTCAACCGGCTCACATCTCTTCCGAGGATCCCCGGTGAAGCTTCACATTTACAACTACATTGACAACTACATTTACAAATTACATCTACAAGTTCTACAACGAACGACATCTACAAGTTCTACAACGAACGACATCTACAAGTTCTACAACGAACGACATCTACAAGTTCTACAACGAACGACAACTATAGTCTACAACGACAATCATTCGAACATCTTACAGTTCCTGGTTAATCTCGGCAGTAGATTCCCAGAAGACCTCGGCAGTAGGTAGTTCCTGGTTAATCTCGGCAGTATATTCCCAGAAGACCCCAGCAGTAGGTAGTTCCTGGTTAATCTCGGCAGTAGATTCCCAGAAGACCTCGGCAGTAGGTAGTTCCTGGTTAATCTCGGCAGTAGATTCCCAGAAGACCTCGGCAGTAGGTAGTTCCTGGTTAATCTCGGCAGTAGATTCCCAAAAGACCTCGGCAGTAGGTAGTTCTATTTCGTTTCCTGGATAATCTCGACAGTAGACTTCCAGAAGACTTTGTCAGAAGTATTTCTCCAACAGACTTTAACACAGAATCTCGGCAGTAGATTCCTTACAGATTTTAACAAAACATACTTTGGCAAAAGTATCCTCAATTACAGTTATAAGTCTCGGCAGTAGACTTCTACAGATGATGTCTTGAATCAATTAAATTTTGACATATACAACAGATTCCTCCAGAAAATTTCTCTTCCAAGTTCTCCACAACATATTTTACAGTCACTTTGTGATTGTCATTTATCCCCCGTGGAGTCTCGCTTTGTTGAGCCTGTTTTTCTCATGTTTTGTGTCTAGACTTTTCCCCTGTGGCGTCTTGTTTCCATAGGACTGTTTGTCTTGCATTTCTCATATCATTGCATATCATATGCATTCGGTGGCTTCTTATGGCCAAAAATTCGTGCAATGTTTGTATTTAAGTCCCTCCTATCTCGTCGAGACGAAGATTTCAATCTCCATATCTCCGAATAGGAGTAACTTAAATAGGGGCATCTGTTGCACCCTAAATTTTGACCGTAAGATCCCACCTCTTGTTGCGTATTTTCTATTGCTATTTAACTTTATTCATGTGCAGACGCAGTAATCCCAAGTGAACCAGCACCTATTCTTACAATTTCAAAGACGAGGTCAGTTGGGCTTTGATTCAATTCAAACATGCGGTTATGTCGACATCTCCTAAGTTTCAGTGCATACTCTTGAAAAAGGTTGGACTTGAGTTTCCCTTATCGGTGCCTTGAAACGATAAACGGTTAAAGATTGGAATTGAGTTTATGCATTAAATATTCATAATAGAATTCAAGATTTATGAAGATTTGAATTTATTCGCTATCTTTCTTCACAACTTAAAGATTTAAGTTCAAGCTACAACATAAAAGAGATTGTGTGTATCCTTGTAAAATTGAGGTCCAATGGGGATTATTCCATAAAGCTATCGTGAGAAGAATTTTTATTCAAGTTTAAATAGAAGAGTTTGAACATAATCCAATAAGTTCAGATTTTTTCTCTACCAAATTCAAAGTGCATTCAAAGACAATGGAGTTTTGAAAGTCCAAGACACTGTGAAGGAGAAGATCATTTTTGAATCTTTGAGATTTATCCTTAAAATCCAAGATTTACAAATACAAGGAGGTTTACATGTCCACATGGTTATTTACAAAGCTCAAAAGCTTGTTCCAATTTAGAATCATCCTTAATGAAGTAACAAGGGAGGCCACGACTTATCTAACCCTTGCTAACAACTCATGTTAGCACGGTCGTGTTCGCCAGAGAATGGTATTACAATACATTACAATTTAACCTCATACAAATTGCAATATCCCTCAAAGTCATCCAACCTTAAAACAATCTAATCATCTTGTTACAACTCTGCCCAAATTAACTACACTGTGTTCATATCTTTTCTCAACAATACATGGTACAAACTCCCTACTGTGCCTACTGTGTTCTAGCTCCTAAGTACAACGTCGAAGGTGCAAGTGCTCCAGGACCGCTTGAAGACGTCACCTGTCACAACGAAGCAAGGATACCAATTAGTATCTCCAAATATCATTCAAGTTACCATGACTTTCAAAAAGGAGAAAGAACGAGTATAAGCTGTGTGTTACCACTAACGCCTTACAGCATGAACGGGCCTTGTCTGACATTTGTGTTGGCCTTGGAGTTCCTAACACCATTACACCAAATAGTTTGAGTAGAGCAAGGATAATTCTAAATAGATATATACACTTCATAACTCTGAAAGGCTGCCAATTTGTGAACTCAACCGTGTTCTAGTTCCTGCTTCCACGACGGCGGCGACAACTTAATTGTCTTGAACCTTGCACTTAGAGGGGTCAGCATGTATCAACACATGAACTCCAAAGCATCGTAAGGCAGCGGCATTGAGTAGGTGGATCGAAGGTTGGTCAATGTATAAGCTGCAAAACAATGAGGCTATTAATAAAGGCGTTCTCTTTCCGACAACGAATAGCTCAACACGGTTTGAAAGTAAGCCTACCTGATTGAATCTGTGAAAAAGGCAACAACGCCAGAGACATCAATTAAACATCAAAGTGTGTTTCTGTCTGGTGAAACTAATAATAATGTATTTCCTGCTCCCCTTGCATATAAAAAGTTGAGAATTTTCCAACAGCATTAGAGCAATTTCAAAGCCCTGGATCAAAAAATCCAATGACAAATAATGAAAACAAGTACAATAACCATAATGATACTGTTTTTACTAACCATTCAAGTTTAGACGATGTCAACAGAAGCACTAGAAGCTCCACCAGTAAAACTGCTTTAGATGTTTGCTGCTCTTGTAGCAAATCGTCATCTTGCAAAACATCAAAATGTATGTGCAGGGCTACGGGAATTGGTTGTGGAAGTTCTTGCGGTTGCCGGGAATCCAAGTGTGCAAACAGGGGAGGATCTAGCTCCATTGAGTTGCAGCAAGTGACTGAAAATGATTCAAGGGTAACCCAAGGAAGAGAAAGCTAACATCACTGAAGCAAATGTGTAAGTGGATATACTACAGAAAGTGCACCCTCCTAAATTTGATAATGCTTCAATGACCCCAAAGTAATCATTGTTAAACCTGTAACGGAAACAAAGAAAAGCACTAAATCAATAAGCGATTATGATGCTCAACAGTTCAAGGTTAACTCTCGAGAATTCCAAATTAAGAGTGTCATTGAGGTTGAAATACCATACCCTAACGAACACAGCAGTACATACCTCAGCCACCATCATACACATGAAGGATAATTAAACCGGAGGAACAAAGGTTGATTTTGAGGTACCCTGAAAAGGCTTGCGGTTGCCATTCTTCACCACCAACTTTGTTCTTCATGAAATTCCCACCACGCATCAAGCAAGAATTTACTCTGGGCTGTTAACTTCTCTGGGCCCAACTCCTTCACTATTCACACCTGTCAAAATATCAATTGCAAATTAGTAATTGGAGAATAACCGATAAAGAGAATATTCAGGGGATAATAGAAGATTCAGGAATCAAATCAGATCCAATTGCGAATTAATACACAAAATCAGAGGTTTGAAGTGTCAGTTAAATGGCTCGTTACAACAATCGTCGAAAAAGGAATACTTTCAAATTGGATTTGTCCTCGATAAGGAAACCCTAAATTTACCATCAATCAGCATTCAAACAATCTTAAATCAAATTCAACCAAGGGATTTCGAGATGGTGCCTATAAAGGGAGAAGAAACAAGATGGGGAGGGGAAAAAAACATACAGAGAAAATCCACTCAAAGTTCACAAATAAATTCGAAACAGAAAATCCCCAATAAAAAAAACCTAAGGGAGATATACCTAGAAATCCCAAAATCAAACCTTAACTCGAAATTAGAAAAACGAGTGGGCTTATCTTTTCACCCGCCGTCGACACCTTCTAAGCTCGCATGTCTTCGCTGTCGTGAATCCGCCACGGAGCCACCTTCACACTTTCGCCGCCAATTCCACCTTCGGACCACCAAATACGCGAAAAAGGCACCGTCTAAATCGTGAGGATTTTCTCTGCTAACCATTTATTTTTGTTTTTGTTTTGTTGATTTGTATAGAGAAAGCAGGTGAGAAGAACAAGAAAATTGGAGAAATAACCAAAGAGAAGGCGAGATTAAAAGCAGGCCCAAAACGGAGGAAACAATAGCGAAACGATGAGAGAGGAGAAAAGGATGGATCGCAGAGAGAGAATGGAGACGGAAGAGAAGATGGCGAAAGAGATTAGGGTTTTGATTTATTTTTTATTTTTGTTTATTTTGTTTTGTTTTGTTTGTTTGTTGTAACATAATTAAGTACACACACACGACACCACTAATCACCACACATACCGTTAATTTCACGATCATCCCTTAATTAACCCACTAAACCACTAATTAACCCATCAACCTGCTTTTTTTATTTAGTTTTTTTATTTAAAATGAATTAACCTTTTTATAATTAACTAAATCAACTTTAATCAACCTTTTCATTTTAAGATTAAAATTTTTATTAACCTTTTAATATAGTTGTCTCTTAATTAATTTAATAATTTTAATTAGACTTTTATAAGTAAAACAAGAACTAGTAATCTCTCTAATTAATTTTAATTAATCTATTTCACTTTTTATATATAACTTAATAACTTTTAAGATAAACCTCCAACTTGTTTAAAATAAATCTTTCATAATAACTTATATCCGTTTAATAAAACTATAAAGAAACTTATTTTATAACAACCTTAATACCTTAATAACTTCTTTTATTTTTAAGAGAAATTAATTAATGTGTCCTTTTTATAATATAACTTTTAATAATAAACTTCTCTTCAAAAACTAATATTTAATTTATTTAATAAATAATTTATTAGGAACTATTTTTGTCCAACTTAAGTAATCCGATGTAATTTAACATTTAAAAAAAACAATTTCACCAAATAATATAACTTTAAAATAAATCTCCTCGCCTAAATAAATCAACCCTCTTAAAACCAATCCAATCATTTTCTCAAATTAAAATCAACTCAACAATCCCTTTAAAATCAATTCGACTAAAAAATAAATCAACTTCGCATAAAATCAATCATACACACCCACTTCACGACACATTCACTCTCACACACTTCAGCGCTTTCATGCGTGTGTATGTTTTATTTTCCTTGCAATTTATTCTTTAGCAATTTAATATTACCGCATTTACATTTTTGCATCGCATCCGTCCAAAGGAAAAACCTACACATAATTCAACGTTGTGTGTAGTGCACATCATTTGCATAATTATCCCTCCTGATCCTTGATCCCATTCAAGTTGATCTTTTAAGATAGATCCCACCCATAGGAAGGACCTTTGTCTTTATCTTTTACAGCATAGAACAAACAACAATACAATACAAACTCACTCAATACTACAACAATATTCAAACAATCAATTCAAAACAATACCTTCAAACACAATAGAGAAAAGATGCCAAATCATCTTAAGTGGGATAGAATCTCCACCCCACAACAATACAATCAAGCCGTAGGGACTTTGCCTTAAGAGAGATAAAGGCATACTCGTCAAACAATCCGAGTACTTAAGCCCTTTTCTTAAGACGATGCAAAGACTATTTTCCTACACCTTGTGGCGGTTAAATCTCCCTTAAAATGAAAACACGTCTCTTCTCCTAAATTCAATCAATCAACTACCCTAAACCCGTAGGAACTTTGACCACAGTCAAAGAACTCCTCAAACCCTTTAGGGGAACTACAGATACTCTGATTCCACTCCCGTAAGGATATGTAGGCATAAGATGCGACATCTTATCGAGTATACTTAGAAATAAACCCCTAGGTTCTTTAAACTCTTAAGCAGATAAACACTTGGCAATAAACAAACATAAAACAAGAGGTTCCTGTAGAATACTACAGAAACTTAGGATGCTAGTACCTTCCCTAAGTTTAACCAACCCCCGAACCTAAACTCTCTAAACCTTGCATTTGCATTGCATTGTGGGAATTTCGATTTTTATCCCTTCTTTTGGACAAATCAAAGTTCGGTTGCAAAAATGAATTAAAGATTCAAACTAATCAATAGTTTGGTATCCGATTTTCACCGCGACACTTTCATAGACCAGATGTTGGAAAGACTAGTGAAACATTCGTACTTCTGCTATCTAGATGGTTATTCGGGATTCTTTCAAATTCTTATTCACCCCGATGACCAGGAAAAGACAATATTCATTTGTCCCTATGGTACTTTTGCTTATCGCCGAATGTCGTTCGGACTATGCAATACTCCAGCAACCTTCCAAAGATGCATGATGGCAATCTTTGCAGATTTCATAGATGACATCATGGAGGTGTTCATGGATGACTTCTCTGTATGCGGACAAAGCTTTGAAAGTTGTCTGTCAAATTTAGAAATGGTACTCAAAAGATGCGCTAAAGTGAACCTTGTCCTTAATTGGGAAAAATGCCATTTCATGGTCCGACAAGGCATCGTTTTAGGACACGTCATATCTGAAAAAGGGATTGAAGTTGACAAAGCTAAAATAGAGATCATAAAGGATCTTCAACCTCCGAAAACCGTACGAGAAATACGAAGCTTCTTAGGACACGCTGGATTCTACCGAAGATTCATAAAGGATTTCTCGAAAATCACAAAACCTCTTACAGGTTTGTTAATGAAAGATGTCGATTTCATCTTCGACAAAGAATGCTTAGAAGCATTCGAAACTCTAAAGTCAGCACTTATCACCGCACCAATCATGCAACCCCCAGATTGGCGACTACCATTCGAAATCATGTGCGATGCGAGTGATTACGCTGTAGGCGCAGTTCTAGGACAAAGGAAAGACAAGAAACTTCACGCTATCTAGTACGCCAGTAGAACTTTAGACCCTGCCCAAATGAACTACGCCACAACGGAAAAGGAACTTCTAGCAGTCGTGTTTGCTCTTGACAAATTTCACTCCTACTTGGTAGGAGCCAAAATAATCATATACACAGATCACGCTGCCATTAGGTACCTAATAAGCAAAAAGGATGCCAAACCAAGATTATTGAGATGGATCCTATTATTACAAGAGTTCGACTTAGAAATTAAAGATAAGAAGGGGACCGAGAACGTAGTTGCAGATCACTTATCCCGTATAGAGGGCATTAAACAAGAACCAGTGCCTATCAATGACGACTTTCCCTACGAACGTCTGATAGCCAAATTGGAAAGCGATATGTCCAACTCAACTTCGGAAGAACCAGAACTGGAAAAAGCCGTGGAAGTTGTCTATGTCCAAGCCATTTTGTCGTGGTTTGCCGACATCGTTAATTACTTGGTCGCAGGCGTGCTTCCACCGGACCTGACTTATCAACAAAAGAAGAAATTCTTCCACGACTTAAAGCATTATTACTGGGACGAACCTCTACTCTTCAAACTAGGCGCCGACAACTTATACCGTCGCTGTGTCCCAGAGGAAGAAATAGAAGACATCATCTCCCAATGCCATTCAACACCTTATGGTGGTCATGCTAGCACCTCGAAGACGTGCGCTAAAATTCTACAATCTGGCCTATTTTGGCCCAGTCTCTGGAAGGATGTCCATATCGCTGTACTAAAATGCGACCGGTGCCAACGCACTGGCAACATCTCACGACGCGACGAAATGCCACAGAGAGGAATTTTAGAAGTAGAAATATTTGACGTCTGAGGAATCGACTTCATGGGACCTTTCCCGTCTTCTTTTGGAAATAAATATATACTCGTCGCTGTCGACTATGTATCTAAATGGATAGAGGTCGTTGCCGCTCCAACAAATGACACGCGAGTAGTCGTTAAACTCTTTAAAAACACAATCTTTCCTAGATTCGGTGTGCCCAGACTCGTCATTAGTGACAGTGGTTCGCACTTCATATCGCGAATCTTTGACAAACTCCTCTCCAAATACGAAGTCAAACACCGCGTAGCCACACCGTATCATCCACAAACTAGTGGACAAGTGGAGGTTTCGAACAGAGAAATAAAGCAAATTTTGGAAAAGACTGTCACAACCTCCAGGAAAGATTGGTCATCAAAGTTGCACGAAGCTTTATGGGCTTATAGAACCGCCTTTAAGACACCAATAGGTACCACACCATTTAAACTAGTTTACGGAAAATCATGTCACCTGCCAGTAGAATTAGAGCATAAAGCCTTTTGGGCTATTAAGACACTGAATTTCAACTACACTGCAGCAGGAGAGAAACGAATCTTGAACCTTCATGAATTGGAAGAGCTCAGATTAGACGCATACGAGAATGCACGCATCTACAAAGAAAGAACCAAAAAATGGCATGATAAACGTTCGATCCGGAAACAATTCAGTGTGGGAGACATCGTGCTCCTATTCAACTCCAGATTAAAACTCTTCCCTGGAAAATTAAAATCTAGATGGTCTGGACCTTTTGAGGTCACCAAAGTCCTTAAGAGTGGAGCTGTTGAAATCAAAAATCAAATCAACACACCTTTTATAGTAAACGGACAGCGTTTGAAACATTATAATCAAAATGAACACAGCGACCACGTGAGCAATATGAAATTGCTCGAGCTTCCCGAATAGCTTATAGCCAAGCTATCGTCAGGCTTCTGATGTTAAAGACAACGCTGATTGGGAGGCAACCCAAATTTTTTCCTATTTTTCCCTTTTAAATTTATTAAAACTATGTTCTCTCTTTAACTTATAATTTCTATAAATCTCTATTTTCTTATTTTCTACTATTTATTTTATTTTTCTTTCTTTTATCACTCGTTGCTTCTTAAAAATATGATCTGAGTGAATGTGATTTTAACTTTTCTAGGATTTTAAAGTCGTTCTACTTTTCTCCCGTTTTTATCTGACTAACGAGTATGGCTGACATCGACGTTACGACTGTTGTGTTTAGAGGACTAGCTCATAAGGCCAGATTTGAGGCACTGACTCAGAGAAGCTTTGCTTCGACTCTGTACTACGATAGACCCACCATGGACAAGCTAGGAATCCAGGATAGCATTCAGTATTTATTTAACCAATTAGGCTGGGAGCAAACTGCTCTAAAGACCTGATTTGCTACCTACCGCGAACTGACATTCGAATTCCTTAGCTCCTTAAGTTACTTACCCGAACATGGCTATGGATCCACTAAAGAGCTGATAACCTTTAGAATGTTTGGAATGGACCAAACACACAACCGTACATCGTTAGCTAACATCCTAGGCTTCCATAGCGGACCTTTTGTGTTTACCACCACTGAAGAGGATATTGATCTCGAGTTAGAACAATTCTGGGGTACCATCACCGGTAACTACCACCCTGAACCGAATGATATGCATAACAACGAGATACACAATCCAGCCTTCCGCTATTTCATAGGATTTTAGCCCATACCCTCTTTGGAGAGGAGGAAAACATTACAACAGTCTCAAAGGAAGAGTTGTTCATCCTTCTCTGTGCTTTACAAGGCCGCCCTGTAAATGATGTCCCTTTTATGATGAGGGCATTTACACGCCTCAATCAGGAACCGCACTCACCCATTTTAATAGGAGGCCTAATTACCATGATCGCCCACGAAATTGGCCTGAGGTATTACCTAAACAAAGTCGTTCGTTTCGGCAACCTCAGATCAATGGACATTCAGTTCTGCTTCAACAGACGTATCTTAGGTACCTTAGGACCAGGAGCCTATGAATACCTCATAGATGATCAACCTGTCCACCTTTTCACATTGCCCAACCATGAGCTAACCAGTATCCATAACAAAGACAATTGGCTTTATGAATTGGACGAGCCTATGGGACCCTCATCGCCTCACTCCACACCCCAGGCTTACATGTATGACAATGATCAAATCTCAGAAGCATATGACTATTTGTACTACCAACATTATGAGTTCAAAGTGGAGATAGATCCTGAGACCCCTCCTAACTACCATAACTTTCCTGACCCCACTCCTGAACAAAACACAGACAAGTTGGACACTGTTTTGAGAACTATGGACGACCTCAAGCTGGAAATAACCACTATAAAAGATGAATTAACGCAGCTTCACATGGATTTTGTTACTTACATGGACGTAGTTAGCGATCAATTTAATGACGCTATTCAGCAGGTGAACAACTTGAAGAAACCAAAGGAGTGATATTTTAGTTTCTCTTTAATTTTAGTTTACTGCATTTCACATTGTTCCACATTATTTAATTTTGCAATTGTTTCTTTTTGGATATTGTATTACTTTAAACTTACTTTTGATTCAATGTTATTTTAATTTCATTCCGGTATCTCCCTTACTTATGTTTCATGTTATTTTCTATTTTGTAATCACTCTATCATACTGCAAAAGTATTCAAAAATCATATTTTCTACTGTTAAAACGCCCCACAAGCGAGTTTCTGCATTTCTGCAGAATTTGCTGCTGTGACGGTCGTCACGCGTGTTACGACCGTCACACATCCCTGACGGTCGTCACGCAGATAAAACCCCAATTCTGTTAAAACAAAGGTCACACACCTCTCCACTTCCACTCTCCTAATTCCCCACTTTCCCACATTTAAACCCCACTAAAAACCCTCTGAATCCCCCATTAAACCTCCACCATTTCAACTTCCAATTCACTATTATATATTAACCTCTGCATTCCCATACCTCACCATCCTCAGAAACTTCCTATTCTCAAACCTCTGCACTTATCTCACGAAAATGGCCAGACAAAACCGTGCAAACCCCGACTTGAGCACTATCACTTTCCGAGAAGGCGAGGCCGGCGAACGGCAGCAGACCAACTTCATAGCATTCCAGCAGCGGTCGCTTCAACCGATCCGGTATGCTCACCTGGATTCTCTGACAGAACTAGGGATTTTGGATGGCGTAACTTGGATGTTACAGAGAGCCGGCATCTGGCATCTCTGCACCAATCCCCAACCCACCTACGAGCAACTCACACTAGAGTTTCTCAGTTCCTTCGCGTACGCAACAACGCCCGGCGATACCAACCAACTTACCGGCGCCGCCTGCTTTCGCTTGTTCGGCACCGAATATCAAGTCCCCCAGGACCGCATCGCCGTCATTCTACAGTTACCTCACAGCGACGATGCTCATCGCCGCATATCCGATCAGTTCTACCAAGAAGCTTTCCCTCTATGGAACCAACTGACCGGCACCACTCCAGAAAGTTGGGACACTCTGAACGCTACTCATATCCACAACCCAATAATCCGATACTTCCACCGCGTGTTGAGCAACACCATATTCGCTCGTGACAGTAACCACAAGGTCAACTCGAAGGAGTTGTTTTTCCTCCGTTGCGTGTTCGCTTCGGAACCTATTAACGCCGCCCCGTTCCTCTTGGCTCACATCCAAGCCAATTGTAATCGCGGCTCAAAACCTTTCTATTTTTGTGGCATCATCACATCCATTGCCATAGGCCTCGGCCTTGGCGACAGCCTCCAGACACTCCACCAGATGCCCCCTGTCTTCCTAGACACCGACCACTGTCGTGCCTCCCACCTCATCAGATCCCGCGCAGATGGGAGATACCATCCGGTAGTGCGAGGCCGCACTATCCAGAGCATCATCATGCCTTCACGCACCCGAATGCATCCGGAGGATAGAGCCAACTGGTTCTTCGATACCACAGCCCCTGCTGCCCCAACTCAGGATAATGATCAAGAGCCCAGGGATGAAGTTCAAGAGGAATTAGACAGAGCCGACCAGCCTGAGCCATCACAAGCACCTGCTACCGAAGGCCCTTCCGCGCGCCGCCGCCGTCCTGCCACTGATGACACATCTGAGGCTCTCCTCCACTGCATCGAACAGCAGAACCAGATGATGCTTATGATGGAACAGCAGAACCGAAGGGCTGAAGAATTCGAAGCATGGCAGAGAGAACAAACCGGTCAATTGAGGCAATCTTTGCAGATGATCCAGGATGTCCATTCCGGCATGGCCGATGAGATGGCACACCTTACTGTGCGAGTCGACGGCCTCCGTGATTACATTTTCCACACCGGAGCTTTGAACCTCGCGGCACGCGACGGCACAGCCAGAGGTCAAGGTAGAGATCGAGGAAGAGGAAGGGACTAGTAGTATTTTTCATTTTTGTCATTTTGTTTTCTTTATTTATTTCCTTTGTATTTCTCCCTTCCGCATTCTTTCAAATCAGTGAGGACACTGATTGAGATAGTGTGGGAGCGGACCGTTATTTCCCTTTTCCCTGTTATTTCCCATTTCCGATTGTACTTTTTCTTTCAAATTTTCAATTTAAAGTAATTTTAATTTTCCGCAAATAAGCTCTTATATATATATATATATATATATATATATATATATATATATATATATATATATATATATATATATATATATATATATATATATATATATATATATATATATATATATATATATATATATATATATATATATATCCGTTACATGAACTCCCCGCGCTTCATCTGACATATACGAAGAAACTTTTATCCTCTCCAAAGCATCACGTGACACGCCTAAACATTACCAAGTTGGAATTTCCGAGAAGAAAATTTTAACAAAGCTTTTAAGCTCTTATATATATATATATATATATATATATATATATATATATATATATATATATATATATATATATATATATATATATATATATATATATATATATATATATATATATATATATATATATATATATATATATATATATATATATATATATATATATATATATATATATATATATATATATATATATATATATATATATATATATATATCCGTTACATGAACTCCCCGCGCTTCATCTGACATATACGAAGAAACTTTTATCCTCTCCAAAGCATCACGTGACACGCCTAAACATTACCAAGTTGGAATTTCCGAGAATAAAATTTTAACAAAGCTTTTACGCCCTGACACCTTAGTCCTCTGGTTTATGCGAGTCAGTCTCACTACTTACTCGTACCAAAGCCTCAAGTTTCGACTCGAACGGAGCCCCCAGTAGTTTTTACGTGCAGTCAGCACCATCCTAAACACTTCTAAGCAAGAAACCGATGCAAATAAGTGTATGATCTCTAGTAAGAATTCAAAAATCTTGAAAGAAAAGAAAAGCCATATAGCATTAATATAGAGATACGTCCCTTCTAAGTTAGGTGCTCCTCGCCCGAGCATTTAGCCCAACGGTACGAAACTCTTGCGGATTTATAGCAGAATGAGCATATGTGCAAAGAAAAAAAATCAAACTAGCAGAGAGATCAAAATCACCAACAGGTTTTCTTGCCATGAACATGTACGGATAACGGGCTTAATGTGACTGTGCCAGAGCGAAGCCAGGTAAAATTTGCTGCGAGAGACTTGAAGTCGAGCTGCAGTAACATGATTGAGACTGGCTTGCATAAAAGAGAGGCCTTCGAAGACGTGCAATCAAGTGTCATTGCCGTATACGCTTTGTTTACATTAGATCCCCGGCTCTTCTTAACTTGGCGTCCGAGAAATCTTATCAAAGGAAGAGCGTGTCGCGTGCTTGCCGAACTTTAAATTTTTCCTACCTTAACTTGAGGACAAGCAAAGATTCAAGTTTGGGGGAGTTTGATAACGCGAAATTATATATATATATATAATGACGTACTTTTCTACTAATCGGCGACCGTTTTCACTCCGATTTCGGATATTTCCACACTATTTGTCCAGTATTTTGCAGGTATTCAAAGACCATGCTCAAATGGAGCAAGATGAAGAAAAGAAGCATTTACAGGTGAAAACCAAGTGAAAATCAGGCCAAAAAGCAGCAAAAATGAGTTCTGTTGATATGACGACCGTCACAAGGGTGTGACGACCGTCATACGTGTGACGACCGTCACAGGTCCATGACGACCGTCATGGAATTAAAATGCAGTTTTTCTGCATGTGTTGTGAAGTGATGAAAGTGCCAAAGAGGAGTGGACCACTAACTCCTATATTTTCTGATATCATTCCCACTTCCCAAAGAAATAAACTGTTGAAAATCCCATCTATAAAAGGAGGTAACTAGTACCAGAAAGGGGGGCCACATTGAAGAGACGAAGTGCTGCCAATTTACTTTCAGAGCAATTATTCAGTTTCCCATTCTCTTATCGTTATTTTGTTTCCTTTTTCTTTCCTTCCTTGCAATTATTGTTTTACTTTCCCATTTCTATTATGTACGAGTAATTGGCATAAAGACTAAATCCTGCCGCCATTTTGGAGGATTTCCCAAAAGTCAAATCGAATTATTTACAGGTTTCTATTCTAATCGTTAATTGAATTGCTATTTCCCATTATAATGCATATTATTATTTTCTGCCATTATTTACGTGTTGTTAATTTATATTCCATGTCTGGCTAAATCTTAAGTAATCGGTATGTAATAAATAATCTGATGGGATTCGATAATTAACCGGTGTATATCTACCTTTTCAAAACTTATTTATGGCTTCAGTTTTTAAATCGACTTTTCTAAATAAACCTTCGTCGCGACAGCGAGAAATTATTTACAGTAGTTTTGCCACGACAGTGGAAAATTCATAAAGGTACGAACCAACAAGCGACAGCTGAGGCTAAGACCAGATAGTAAAAACTAGGCATTCATTTTAAAAACAGCGACAACGCTTTAAAAGGAATTAGAACTTAATAGTTTTCAAAAAGTAACTTTAACCCCGAACGGGATAGCGACAGCATACGTTCCTCCTTAGAGTTGCGACTAGCGTCAACAACCATCGTGAGACAAAGGTCTTTAAACCTTCATTTTCTTCTTAAACTATTTTTGAAAACCTAAAGATACCGGTGACCTGTAGAATCCCTGAAGAACTAACATATTTGTCGCTACTACGAAAATCGGCGCCGGCATGACAGAAGAGTCGCCACCGTGCGTTATTTATCCTAACGGAGGGAAAGGGAACGCTCGAAGTAAGCCTCGCAAAAAACGGGAAAGGTATGGTCATCGCAACCAAAACCTGGATTTGGGAGTCGGTTACGCAAGGGGAAGGTATTAACACCCCTCACGTCCGTCATACTCGACGGGATCCACGCTTGGTGTTTATAAGGAAAAGGGTGTGTTTATCTATCTATGCTAATAGTCAGTCTGAAAAGAAAAGAAAAGGACAGGACTCGACAGAACATATGCTGTTCTGGGCCTACGTACTCCCTCGTGCAATGGGAAAGTCAGAGTCAACGTAGTTCGACTACCTACGTCGAGACAGGGGGAAAGGTTGCTCGCCAGGACATCGCGTCCTGTGCCTACGTACTTCCACACGGCATGGAAGATCAGAGCAAACGTAGTTCGACTACGCACGACACAAGTTTTTCAAGTGTTTTTTATGGGAAAATGCACCTTAACCAAGGGTTTTCATAGTCCAGGAGGACAAAAAGTTTTGATGTTTGTTCAAATCTTTTAACGGAAGAAATGAATTCACTTTTGTTTTATCCTTTATTAAGTGTTTTTCTGTTGTTTTGAGAGAAGAAAGAGACACCCTAAAACTATGGTTTAAGAGGGGAATCTACCTAATGTTATCATGCCTGGTTAACCAACCTAAGGTCTATCATAACTCCTCTACAGCAGAGAAGTTAGAGCTCCTAAGGGATCATGGCAACAGAACTAAACAGCAAACAGGAATCACTGCAAAGTAAAGAAATACTGGAAATATGCATGAATGCAACAACCAAACAATCAAGGCACAAAGCCACACACCACAGAGGCAAGGGAGCTCAGCTCTACCAAATACCAGCAAGCAAAGCCACTCAATAACAAACAAGCAGAAGGAGGACCACCTCAACTTCTCATGCACACAACTCCTATTTCTAAGATGCACCTATCTCAGAAATCTCTAGATGAACCCCTAAGTCTAATGCAGCACATCACCACACAAGTCAATCAACACAAAGAGAAGGCTAACCAGCCTGGCAAACTCCTATCCAAAAACAAGAAACTACCCCTGAGCAAGACCCTAAACAACCCTAAAACAAACCCCTAATCTACCTCTAAGCAAAACCCTAATCAAAGCCCTAAAGCAAAGCCCTAAGCAAAACCCTAATCAAATCTCTAAGCAAAGCCCTAAAGCAAAACCCTAATCAAATCTCTAAGCAAAGCCCTAAAGCAAAACCCTACACAAGAGAAATCAATCCCAGTCTTCAAGCTTCAAGACAAGCTTACCAAAGAAAGGGAGCTAAGTAGGCAGACTCATAGTGCCTTCCTCGGGAAAGTACTAGGAGGCTCCTTCTTAGGAATCATATCCCATGTGGCTCAACAACTGTGATCGGTTTACATTCCTCCTCAGGAGAAGCTAAACTCACATGAAGGCTCCAACATCATTGGATACTTGAGAAATCCTACCTGAACTAAGGGAACTAAGTGAACAGACCCATAGTGCCTTCCTCAGGAAAGTACTAGGGGGCCTCCACTTAGGAATCATATCCCATGTGGCTCAACAACTGTGAACGGTTTACATTCCTCCTCAGGAGAAACTAAACTCACATGAAGGCTCCAACATCATTGGATACTTGAGAAATCCTACATAAACTAAGGGAACTAAGTGAACAGACCCATAGTGCCTTCCTCAGGAAAGTACTAGGGGACCTCCACTTAGGAATCATATCCCATGTGGCTCAACAACTGTGAACGGTTTACATTCCTCCTCAGGAGAAACTAAACTCACATGAAGGCTCCAACATCATTGGATACTTGAGAAAGAGGTGAGAAGAAAGAATGAAAGACATCCATAGTGCCTTCCTCAGGAAAGTACCATAAATTTCCCTCAAACTTCAGGATCTCAAACCTCACAAACAGAGAGCAAGCTCCTAGACTAGGACCTCGATCCATGCATCCTTGCAAGCTCCACCAAGACTTCATCCAGCCTCCACCTTCAAGAAGAAACCACAGGCCCTCAAACCAAAAGAAACTATCTCTGAAGTTCAACCATAGTTGAACTTCAAAGTCAGAAGCCCTCAAGACTTCTCCTATTCTCAGGCTCAAGCACAAATACCAGGACACCCTATAAAAATCTACCAAAAATCTAGGGGAAACCTACATGCCTCTATGGTCCCAAGATCAGATCTCAAAGCCTAAGTCAACTTCTAAGGCTACTAAACAATCCCTAACATATGAATGGTCAAGGGTTAACCAGCAAGTTAGGAGGTCTCTATTCTCTAACCCTAAAACAACATCAATCAATCTCTAAAAAATCCACAAAAATCCTATGGGGAGCATGCATCAGTCTAGCATAACATACTAAAAAACTAGAGCAAAATTCATTAACAAATGAGAGAAATAAAATCAGCAAGGCAGACACATCACAAACCAATTATTCAATATCAATTAAAATACAAAAATGCAAAAAATGAAAATGCATGATCAATTCACTATTTTTGCACCCTAAAATTCTAAATTGAAATATGAACCTACAGAAAAAATAAGGGAATTAATTGGATACTCCTACTATTTTTTATGATTTTTTTCTTAACATGAATGAAAACAAAGAAATTAAAGAAAATAAAAAAGAAATAAAACAGGGGGGTGCATTAGCAAAACACTCCAGTTGTTCACCGACTGGGCCCATACACGGGGGGTGTGCATAGCACTTAGGGCCTAAGCCCAATCCATAATCACTCAGCATTCTCACACAAGGGGGGGGGGACGAGTAATTGAGGGGGTGAGCTTCAGCAAACTCAAGCTTGGGCTTAACCCAGCCCAAACCCTAAAACAACAAAATGACTAACAAAAACCAGACTTCTTCCCTAACCTCCCGCTCACTGTTCATCCTCAAACCCTAATACGCCGTCTGTACTGAAATTCCTCTCTGAAACTCCTCTCAAGAACTCAACAAAATCTGCAACTCAATCTGACCGAAATCTAACCAAACCCCAACTCAAACCTATACTCGACCTAGATTCCAATTTAAACCAAGATGAATCCATATATTCAACAATCAAAAACGAGATGTGAACAAGGATCGAAGGATAACGCACCTGGATGTGGAATACGAACAGTTCGTAGAGTTCTTGAAGATTCAAAGAAGATCACTGCGAGAGAGAAGAAGATCTGGAGGCTTTCTTGACCGTTGAAGGTTCCGCTGACGACTCTGAAGATCTTGGAGGAATGCGTTGGAGCTCGCTTGAAGATTTCTGGACAAGCAACGAAGAACACGACTGGTTCTATGAAGATCTGGAAAAAACGCAAGAACAGATGAAGATGACGATTCTGGAGAGCAGATGGATCTTGAAGGTTGCTGGGAAACGTGAAGAACAATGAAGTTCTTGAAGATTTTTCTGGAAAATTGATGAAGGTCTATGAAGGTTCTGAAAGTTTTCTGGAATTTATTTGAAGTTTCCGGCGACGGATGAAGTTTCCGGTGGACCTTGTTGAGTTTTCCGGCGAGTTATTGATGAAGGTGGACGGAGAAGATCGGAGGAGAGTGGATGAATTTCTGGAGAAAACGGGTGATTTGCAGCTTTCGGCGTCTTTAACGGTCTCCGGTGGCCGTTGCGGTGGAGGGGAGCGTCCGGACCGGTGGCTGCATGGCCGGCGATGAGGGATTCCGGTGAGGATGAGGGACGGACGCGTGGCAGTCTTGCATGCAGAGGGAAGATGTGAGGAGGACACGTGGTGAGGGTGGCGTGGCGCAGAGAGAGAGAGTGGAGTCTGGGTGAGGTGTCAGAACGTGGGGTCCCCCTCATGAGCACGCGTGGATGGTTTATATATGGACACCTGGCACCGCATTGGACAAAAAAACAGGAAAAAAATGGACTGAAAATAACTGGGCCTCTAAAAAACCATACTGGGCCCACGAAAATGAAATGAATTGGACCAAAAATCTGAAATAAAAAACTGGATTAAAACTAAACAAAGACTAATCCTAACTAACTAATTAAAACTACAATTAAATCTTAAACGAAAATTAAACTAATCTAATTAATCCTAATAAACTCTAATTAAAACTAAAACACAATTAATATCCTAATCTATTTAATATTCTAATATCCTATATTAAAACTAATATCTATTAACAAGCTATAAAAACTATTAACCTATATTAAACCTAATAAAAGAAATTAATATCTACCACAAGATTAAATCTATATTAAAAATAAACTCTATATTAAATCTATTAAAACCTAGTAAATTCTAAAAGAAAAATCTATTAATTTCTATAAAAGAGAAAACCTATTATTATATTAAAAACTATTAAAAAAACTATTAAAACCTATAAAAAACTCTATAAATTCTAAAAAAAGGATTTAAAGCTATTGAAATATTAAAAAATCTATTTAAAATCTGAAAAAATCTATAAACCCTATTTAAAATCTACAACAGGGTATTAAACCCTAAAAAATGCAAACAAAGGCAAATAACCGACATAAAAGAGAACGCGAGACCAGATCGACGCAAGCAATAACCCCGGGCATCAGAATATCCCAAAAACCACCATGTAAGCTGAAAACACCGAGGAGCGCACAATTCCCCGAAAATAAAATCCTGATTATTTAGACTGGATCTGAAATATCCGGTAGATGAAAATCAAGCTGCAACCCTGACATCCTCTGTCTGTATATAAGTGTCATGCATCTGATATGCGAATACAAATTTAAGCCACGAACCCGATAGGAGAACCGGTTGGTCAAATTTTAGGGTGCAACAGCTGCCCCTATTCAAACGGCTTGGACCTGAATGGGTGAAGAGCGCTCAGCCTTCACACATTCGAAGGTAAATGACGGTTGAATACCAATGAAACCCTGAAATTTGCCAACCGCAAAAATAAATTGCGCACACCACTGCTTGGGGAGAATTGACCATGGAACTGATTTCCGTTGCCACAGCGACAACTACAACACCTATCCGTCAACCTGCTTATGAAATAATCTGATATTGTCCATAGACCCTCCCATTCCGAAGAAGAGGGTATACACTGAACAGTGAGCAAAATTGTTGATCTCTCTTATCAATCTTCCGCATCCGAAGGAACGAGCAAACGCTTAACCAAACAAGACAATGCTGATTTCTCTTATCAACCTTTCGTTCGTATCTGAACGAGCATCCACTGAACCGCGAGAAAATGTTGATTTCACTTACCAACCTTCCGTTCGTACCTGAACGAGCATCCACTAAACCGCGGGAAAATGTTGATTTCACTTACCAACCTTCCGTTCGTACCTGAACGAGCATCCACTAAACTGCGGGAAAATGTTGATTTCACTTACCAACCTTCCGTTCGTACCTGAACGAGCATCCACTAAACTGCGGGAAAATGTTGATTTCACTTACCAACCTTCCGTTCGTACCTGAACGAGCATCCACTAAACTGCGGGAAAATGTTGATTTCACTTACCAACCTTCCGTTCGTACCTGAACGAGCATCCACTAAACTGCGGAAAAATGTTGATTTCACTTACCAACCTTCCGTTCGTACCTGAACGAGCATCCACTAAACTGCGAGAAAATGTTGATTTCACTTACCAACCTTCCGTTCGTACCTGAACGAGCATCCACTAAACTGCGGGAAAATGTTGATTTCACTTACCAACCTTCCGTTCGTACCTGAACGAGTATCCACTAAACTGCGTGAAAATGTTGATTTCACTTACCAACCTTCCGTTCGTACCTGAACGAGCATCCACTAAACTGCGTGAAAATGTTGATTTCACTTACCAACCTTCCGTTCGTACCTGAACGAGCATCCACTAAACTGCGGGAAAATGTTGATTTCACTTACCAACCTTCCGTTCGTACCTGAACGAGCATCCACTAAACTGCGGGAAAATGTTGATTTCACTTACCAACCTTCCGTTCGTACCTGAACGAGCATCCACTAAACTGCGGGAAAATGTTGATTTCACTTACCAACCTTCCGTTCGTACCTGAACGAGCATCCACTAAACTGCGGGAAAATGTTGATTTCACTTACCAACCTTCCGTTCGTACCTGAACGAGCATCCACTAAATTGCGAGAAAATGCTGATTTCACTTACCAACCTTCCGTTCGTACCTGAACGAGCATCCACTAAACTGCGGGAAAATGCTGATTTCACTTACCAACCTTCCGTTCGTACCTGAACGAGCATCCACTAAACTGCGGGAAAATGCTGATTTCACTTACCAACCTTCCGTTCGTACCTGAACGAGCATCCACTAAACTGCGGGAAAATGTTGATTTCACTTACCAACCTTCCGTTCGTACCTGAACGAGCATCCACTAAACTGCGGGAAAATGTTGATTTCACTTACCAACCTTCCGTTCGTACCTGAACGAGCATCCACTAAACTGCGGGAAAATGTTGATTTCACTTACCAACCTTCCGTTCGTACCTGAACGAGCATCCCTGCGGGGGCACGAGAAACTTAACCAAGCAGCTCTGAGAGGATAATTCTGACTACAGCCGTCAAATACCTATTCTGGCAATAGATATCCTGAAAACACTCCGCTGGGGAAATTGGGAACTTAACCAAGCATCCTGATGAGAATAACCTTGTTGAAAAATAAGAGGAATTTAACCAAACAACTCCGTGGCGAATACCCTGCTGGGGACTATGAGGGACTTAACCAAGTAACTCATTGAAGTAACACCCTGCTGGAGAACATAACTCTGCTGGGGAAATTACGGGTAACCGCCCAAAAATCTGCATTACTATCTCCTAATGCTGACACCACAGCATTCTGAGAAAGACTCAGCTGGGGAAAAAGTGCTTGACCAAGCAACTTTGCAAGGGGAATATGACATGACGAACACGATCACTGCGTGTCTGGCGCAACAACCCTCTTGACAGGAGGAAACACGATCAATGCGCGTCTTGGCGTTGCAAACAAAACCACATATGAGACAAATACGATCACTACGTATCTCTTCCGTAAAAAACCTCATAACATAACGCTGACCACGATCACTGCGTGCCCTGCGCCACAACTCTCTTGACAGGAGAAAACACGATCACTGTGCGTCTGGTGCCGCAAACAAAACATACGCATCTCTGCAAACCACGATCTCACTTAGAGAAAATACCTGAGGCTGGACGGGTAATCAATCCTGCTTATGTTTCCAAATGCACGTGTTTGAAAATGCTGTAATGCTTCTATACTGCATGGAAATGCTACCTATTCGTGTAAAATGCAAGTGCTTATGATGCATGCTTATGCAAAGAATTACTTCAGCAAAATAAATGCTGAAGACAAACTGGATCCGCTGGGGATGACCGGAATACTACCGGAACGCTTCCAACAAAATAAATGTTGGAAAGATGAACTAACTCCGCTGGGGATAACCATCCTGTCGGGGAAGTAGCTCACAAACTCAGAACTTCAAACTCTGCTGAAAATGATCATCCTGACGAGGAAGGATCAACCCGTTGGGGAGAGGGAAAAGCAATCCTGGAAACTGCTTTCAAAAGGTATCAACACTCTGATTACGCCCTGTGGGGATAATTCATCCTGCTATCACTGAGCTGGGGGTTGACCAATATGCTCTGATTCGCACTACACAAGAAACTCTTTGGGGAAGTTAATCATATTCGTCTCGACCTTTGCTGGGGAGGACTCTGCTCTGCTTGATAAGCCAATTCTGAATTACTGAAGATGCATTGATCTCCTTTGACGCAATCTCCACTCTCTTGGGGAGACAACATTCAATTTTACCTGGGGCGACTTCACCGGGGGAAGACACAACATTCCTCCACTGGAGAGGGTACTAGCCTGCCATGGACTCTGGCGGGGATAAACAGACTGGCTTGAATAACTTGCCCCAATGCACTCAGCTTGCCCCTATCTAACTCCTGGGAATACTTGCTCTGAACAACTTACTATGAGACGACCTCGAGATTACTTGCCCCGGTATCTATACGACAAAAAGATTCAATCTCCATTAAACCCTGATCAACCCAGTTGGTTTCAACACTCTCCGCGGTGACTTGCCCCTGAATGAGCGTTCTAGTGACTTAACTTGATTTGATTATCTACCTGAAGTATCTGCTTTCAAATCTCCATGTTCTGTATAATTGCCCCTGATTGGATCTCGAGAAGACTCACCTCTGATTAACTGCCCCTCAAGCATACTGCCCCTTGATCAACTGAAGCTTCGGGACTTGTCCTCAGACTGACTGATTCCGAACTCACTGGAAGTCAATGCCCCGGATTCACTGGGTTTCACAACATATACCATCCTGGTTCAGACTGCTGAATTACTCGGTCCTGCTCGATTATTCCCTGTTGGAATCTCCTTCATGTCAACTACTAACCTGCAAGTAAAAATCGTTTGTTCACGAATGGTAATTCTAATGCAATGTTTATGCAGATTTTGAAAAAATTTGTGCTGTCACTCATTTACATGTCATGATTGAGCGACGAATGAACCAAAGTTCAAATGTAGTGCTTACGTGGCCAGTGAAAAACACAACAAGGATGTGACTAGCAAGTCACGAAGGAGTCAGGTTACTCAACCTTATCGTAATGCGCTTTCAGAATAAACCCTACCTCAATTAGGTCTTTTAAGGGTTGTATCGTGGTCGGGTTCACGGTTCGTGAAGCAAAGGATATTTGGCTCAAATTTTGATTTGTACCCACCCCTTCTACGTGATGATCTCCGATCCTAAGGTTCAATTAACCTGGCACGAGCGCTCGCCTCTTCGAGAGGTATGTTGAATGGTAAGAACCACAGTTAAGGAACTCACAAGAATTTCGGAGTGAGAGTTACTCCTTTTCGTTTTCGGTGTCTATGTACACGACTTTGTGACTTCACGGGATTTTTTCTATTTTTTCTATCCCTTCTTTTCCATTCTTTTTGATTCCCTAATTTTTGCCTGGACTGACTCCTTTTGAGTTCTTTTCGATTTTTCTTTTGAAGTCCAGCGGGATGCCCTGATTTTTGCCTAAGTATTTGCTTTCTAGCTTTTTCTTTCTTTTTACTTAGCGGGCTTTCTTTTCCTTCTTTTGGAACAAAGTCGTGTGACACTGGTTGTCTTGATTGCTCCGAAAGGATTGTAACTGTCTCACTCCTGATTGGTGAGGTTTAACCACTGTGGTTGACGAGGTACGACCTCTTGAGAGGCATAAACTGTAATTGGTCCTCGAAAGACAACACTCCTCTGTAGGACTTGAACGCTCGGTCAAGCTAACTGACAACTACCCTGCCCCGGGTTAAGATGTGAGGGTTTAAAAGTCCGAAAAAACTTCTACTTCCTGGCTCGAAGTGGTTAACAAGGGACTAACTCCTTATATCTCCAGTGTTTGGGGGATTTGAAACAATGCCTTGTACGTCATCGGCAAGGTTTTATCTGAAAGCATACAATCACCGGTTATGAGTTTATTTCGTCATCCTCCCTCCAGTCTTTGCTAATCACAGTGATAAAGTGGAGTGAATAAAATGCAAGTGTCAGTGCAATGCAGTAAATGAGCGACAACGACATGATTAATTCAGAAAAATGCATAGTCACTTTATTATTATTACCATTCGAAACATACAATGTTTACAACACGTAGTAACTAACAGAAAAGAAACTACAAATACAAATGATATAAAGTCTGAGGACTGCCAATGCTGAGGGCGCCTGCCTGCCTGGACCACTGGCTTTTGCTGGGGAATACTTTCCGAGTCTACGAGCTTAGACAACTGAGAAGTTAGTATGAACAAACAGAAATCCTTCTCGAAAGGAAATGCAATCCTGGTCGATCAACTGCTGTACTTTTGCCTGAAACGCTTTACAATCTTCAGTTGCATACCCTGGAGAGCCACCGTGGTAACCACATTGAACTTGGGGATTGTACCCAGGAGGGTAAGGTTCTGGCACAGGCTTGAGAGTTTTCGGCTCCACCAAAGCATTCTGAACCAACTGTGGCAAAAGCTGACTGTACGACACAGGAACTGGGTGGGAAGGACCATTCCTTCGTTTCAAATTGCTACGAGGTCTGTTTTGATTCTGACGCTGAGTCTGATACCCTTGGCCACGAGTTCGCTGAGCGACATAAGATTCCTGATATGGTGCCCCAGGCACAGTGGTCTGTCCGGAATAACGAGACACAAAAGATACTGATCGCTGAGAAGACGAGGAACCAACAGATTTCACCGATTCGACTCGAGGATACCCAACATCATTCCTGATTGCGTTGACCACAACTCCTTCTTCGGTTTGACGAGCCTGACCGCCTGCAACATTCTGGATTTTTCCAGTCTTTACACCGTACTCGATGCGCTCTCCTGCCCTTACCCATTCAGAGAAATTTGGTGCGACTCCAATCATTCTTTCAAAGTACGAACTCTGCAAGGAGTTTACGAACATGCTTTTCAACTCTCGGTCTTGAAGCGGTGGTTGCACTCTAGCAGCAAATTCTCTCCATCTCTGAACATACTTTCTGAAAGGTTCATTGTTCCCTTGAGACAATTCTTGCAGTTGCATGCGACTAGGAGCTTCAACAAGATTGTAGTCATACTGCTCCAGGAAAGCTCTGGCTAAATCCACCCATGATCGAATCTGATTACTCTCTAACTGCATATACCAACTCAGAGATGCCCCAGTCAGACTATCCTAAAAGCAGTGAATCATCAACTTGTCGTTATGCACGAATGAAGTCATTCTTCGGCAGAACATCACCAAATGTTGCTTCGGGCAACTGTCTCCTTTGTACTTTTCAAACCTCGGCATTCTGAACTCCGGAGGTAACACCAGGCCAGGAACCAGACACATGTCTGCAGCATTAGGGTTAACAGCGTCTTTACCTTTCAAGGCTTTGAATCTTTCATCCAATGCACAAAACCTTTTAGCATACACGGGAGCTAACGGGTCTTCAGTCTTTGCTATCGGGACCTCTCTTCGGGACTTTGGCATAGGGAAGGCAACACCCTGGTAGTCTGGAGTATCAACAGAAGGATAACGTTCACTTCGGACAACAAACTGCTCACGTAGACCTTGGTCTTCAACAGAAGGTTGTACAAGCTGAGCTGCAATAAGGTTGTTCACTTGCGGAAAGTCTTCGTCATGCGTAGATCCATACAAAGGATTGGACGTCACGGTGAAACCTGACAAGGTGTCAACAAACTGGAAGCTGCTCTCTAACATAGCTACCAACAACTGTCAACTGACTTCACTGCTTGATTTTGCTCAAATCTGCTTCAACCCCTTGGTCGTCTTCAACACTCCACACTTGCCTCGAACAATCCCCCGAGAATCACCCTCTGGATGAAACAAAGGCTGGATAAGTGCTCTGGCCAGCTAAAGAAATGCTATGTGATATGATTTATGCAGACATAATACAAAAAATGCTAACGTGCATGTGTGCATTGGGGACATTTCCCCTCCAATTCCAGTGTCAAGGTAGCAAGACAAAAGAAACCATAAAGACAATATTTAGAAAAACCCTCATATATTGGAAAAATAGTCTCGTCAAGGCGTTACACAACCATGCTCCATACAACTAATATGATAAAGGAGGATCCCAACCAACATGCCTGGTGGTGATCTCAACACATAGAATACAAGAAAGAAATCAAGTGCGGGTACGGTCGCAGAAATCCTCAACCAGCTTCTTCGTCTCTGCGTGATCCGGTCGATAAATCAAGCCTTCTATCAATTGATCCCTTTTCCTGACCGTTCCATGGATATCTCTGACAAAATCTTCCCAAGCCTTATCCTGGGCACCATCCTCAGGTTTGGTCCTCTTGATGTCTGCTCTGCGCTGACAATCTTCCAGATTCTTCATGGCATCAATCAGTTTGCGTTCGGCCTCGTATCGACGGCATGCTTCTTCTTCAAGCTCTTCCGTCTTCACTCTAACCTGTTCTCCCAACTGAGCAACCTGTATCTTTAGCTCTTCTTCCCGTTCTTTGCGTTTGGCCATAGTAAGGTCCCAATGCTCTCTGAACTTAGCTAACTTCGTGTAGGCCCTTTCCAGCTCTTGTTTCTTAGTAGCCAATACACTGCTAACTGAGTCTACATCTAACTCCAGACGCTTCTTGGTTTCAGTCAACTCCAATAAAGTAGTCTTCAGATGTTTCAAAGTTTCGGCCTGTTGCTTAGAAAAATATCTTGTTTCAATCTTTTCATGACGAAGCTGGGAATTCTCTTTCTCTAAAGCTTCTTTAGCCTTTGCTAACTCTTCATTCTCCGCCATCAGCTGCTTGTATACCTGCATGTCTAGAGTGGTGGGCTCCTCCACCGGAGAAGGATACAATGGCTGAACTGCAGGATAAGGCATGAGGAATTTCGTAGCTCGTTCACGAATCCATTCCACATACGGACCAAGAACTCGAGTACCCCCTTTGCCACATGAAGGCTTCCCTCTCTTATGCAGGTTCTTCCATGCTTTCTCAAGCTTGATCAACATCTCTTCCTCTATTGCCCCAGTGAGATACAGAGATTCCTGTATCTCCTCGGGCTTCGGCGCTTCCTGAGGTGCATACCCAAACTGCCTGATTAATAAGGAAGGGTTGTAATTGACACGCCCTTTCCTTCCTATCAAAGGAACATTAGGGAACCCTTCGCATCTGTATATGACCTCAACTCCGAACACCTCCTCATTAACCCACACCACATTCTCAGAAGTCAACCCCATCAAGCGCTCAGGCCATCCTAAAGAATCAATAGAAGTGACAAAAGGCCCTGACTTCGGCATATGACTAGTAAACCACCTGCACAGTAGAGGTACACAGCAAGAGACATTCCTTCCTCGCCGCTTTTCATTTTGGTAGTGAGTGGAATGGTGGATATCTCCCAGCAAGGTAGGAACTGGGTTCTTTGCAGCCAGAATATAGAAAGCATCTGCATCAACAAAATCAGGAATGTTTGGGAACAATACAATGCCATAAACGCACACAGCAAGGATGGCGTCAAAAACAACCCAGCCACCCTTCTTGGCATACTCCCGAGCCTTCTCCACCAAAACATCCAACGGAAATCCCCACGCATCTCCTCTTCTGATCATCTTTCCTGTCAGCTCAAACTCTCCTAAGTACAGAATAGCAGAAAGCTCAGCCAGATCAGGCTTAGCGTCCGTGTGATAGAAAGGCATCTGCTCACGAATCGGTATATCCAAGAGTGCAGAATACTCCTCCAGGGTAAGAGCCAAGACAAAGTCAGGAAATACGAAACACCTGAGCTCAGCATCATAAAACTGCAACAGGGTATAAATGCCGCTGATCTCATAAGCCGAGGGCTGGTAAACATAAGTCAGGATCCTCCCATATGTCTTTCTGAAATCTCCCATCACCTTCTTCCTAGAAATAGTAATTAACTTTGACAGCAGACTGATATCTGGAGACGGGAATCTGTAGGGTAACACTCTCTTCATGGCTTCCATGTCTTGCTAGGAAACAAACACCGGAACTGGGAGGGAAAATATGTACCTGCAATACACACACGTTAGTTGGATGCAAATGGTGATGCAATAATGCAATATGATAAATGATGCAGTCAGTGAACACATGGGTCATGCTGTAGCCTGAGGAGGAACATCTCTGTGATGTTAAGAACAGAAAACCACCACAGTCACCAGAACCTCATGACGCAGACTATCATCTGACACCCAAAATACCAATACCCTGTTAAGAAATCCATCTGAACCTCTGTAACTGACGAGAAAACCATCTGATAATAGTATCAACCTCAAACAAGAAACCCATCTGATCCAAACAACACACCTGTTAACGAGCCAAGAAAACCATCTGATAAATACTGAATCATGGTTTCTGAAGGCCAGTTTTCCTGCAATAACCCAATCCCCCTCACAAGTATGGACCTAATCCACGGACAAAGGTACGGCATCCTATGCGGTCATCAGCGTCACAGACTTTCATGAGTGACGATACGATTCCCAGAAGGAGTGGCATCATCAAGTCATGAAGAGGCCTCACTTAGCTGATTTCCAAATGATCGGTCCCCAGAGTCGACAATCCTCACGTCTGGACTCCCCTCAGATCCTCAGGACCGGAAAGGAGCACCTCGGAGAGAACCTCGTCTGAGCGCAGATTTCGTAGGGAACGGTGCCTGCTCAGCAGACAGGTTCGTCTACTACTCTCCGCAACTATGTCTAGGTGCATACTCAAGCCCAGGTCCGGCTTCTCACTCATAGTAACCTCCCTTTCCCACAGCAATAATCATAATAATATAGTGCTGAAAGTAAATGCGGAAAGGTAAAGGTGCGGGAAAGTAAAGTGCGGGAAGGTAAAACACAAATGCACAACACCCAACAGATAAACACCCAAGCGCTAGGATTGACTCGCGTAGGGGATGGGAAACGGTCCCAGCATAAGGGATGGGGAAAAGTCCCTAGATGCTATAAATCCCCAGCAGAGTCGCCAGCTGTCGCTACTGCGAAAATCGGCGCCGGCATGACAGAAGAGTCGCCACCGTGCGTTATTTATCCCAACGGAGGGAAAGGGAACACTCGAAGTAAACCTCGCAAAAAACGGGAAAGGTATGGTCATCGCAACCAAAACCTGGATTCGGGAGTCGGTTACGCAAGGGGAAGGTATTAGCACCCCTCACGTCAGTCGTACTCGACGGGATCCACGCTTGGTGTTTATAAGGAAAAGGGTGTGTTTATCTATCTACGCTAATAGTCAGTCTGAAAAGAAAAGAAAAGGACAGGACTCGACAGAACACACGTTGTTTTGGGCCTACGTACTCCCTCGTGCAATGGGAAAGTCAGAGTCAACGTAGTTCGACTACCTACGTCTAGACAGGGGGAAAGGTTGCTCGCCAGGACATCGCGTCCTGTGCCTACGTACTTCCACACGGCATGGAAGATCAGAGCAAACGTAGTTCGACTACGCACAACACAAGCTGTTCAAGTGTTTTTTATGGGAAAATGCACCTTAACCAAGGGTTTTCACAGTCCAGGAGGACAAAAAGTTTTGATGTTTGTTCAAATCTTTTAACGAAAGAAATGAATTCACTTTTGTTTTATCCTTTATTAAGTGTTTTTCTGTTGTTTTGAGAGAAGAAAGAGACACCCTAAAACTATGGTTGAAGAGGGGAATCTACCTAATGTTATCATGCCTGGTTAACCAACCTAATGTCTATCATAACTCCTCTACAACAGAGAAGTTAGAGCTCCTAAGGGATCATGGCAACAGAACTAAACAGCAAACAGGAATCACTGCAAAGTAAAGAAATACTGGAAATATGCATGAATGCAACAACCAAACAATCAAGGCACAAAGCCACACACCACAGAGGCAAGGGAGCTCAGCTCTACCAAATACCAGCAAGCAAAGCCACTCAATAACAAACAAGCAGAAGGAGGACCACCTCAACTTCTCATGCACACAACTCCTATTTCTAAGATGCACCTATCTCAGAAATCTCTAGATGAACCCCTAAGTCTAATGCAGCACATCACCACACAAGTCAATCAACACAAAGAGAAGGCTAACCAGCCTGGCAAACTCCTATCCAAAAACAAGAAACTACCCCTGAGCAAGACCCTAAACAACCCTAAAACAAACCCCTAGTCTACCTCTAAGCAAAACCCTAATCAAAGCCCTAAAGCAAAGCCCTAAGCAAAACCCTAATCAAATCTCTAAGCAAAGCCCTAAAGCAAAACCCTAATCAAATCTCTAAGCAAAGCCCTAAAGCAAAACCCTACACAAGAGAAATCAATCCCAGTCTTCAAGCTTCAAGACAAGCTTACCAAAGAAAGGGAGCTAAGTAGGCAGACTCATAGTGCCTTCCTCGGGAAAGTACTAGGAGGCTCCTTCTTAGGAATCATATCCCATGTGGCTCAACAACTGTGATCGGTTTACATTCCTCCTCAGGAGAAGCTAAACTCACATGAAGGCTCCAACATCATTGGATACTTGAGAAATCCTACCTGAACTAAGGGAACTAAGTGAACAGACCCATAGTGCCTTCCTCAGGAAAGTACTAGGGGGCCTCCACTTAGGAATCATATCCCATGTGGCTCAACAACTGTGAACGGTTTACATTCCTCCTCAGGAGAAACTAAACTCACATGAAGGCTCCAACATCATTGGATACTTGAGAAATCCTACATAAACTAAGGGAACTAAGTGAACAGACCCATAGTGCCTTCCTCAGGAAAGTACTAGGGGGCCTCCACTTAGGAATCATATCCCATGTGGCTCAACAACTGTGAACGGTTTACATTCCTCCTCAGGAAAAACTAAACTCACATGAAGGCTCCAACATCGTTGGATACTTGAGAAAGAGGTGAGAAGAAAGAATGAAAGACATCCATAGTGCCTTCCTCAGGAAAGTACCATAAATTTCCCTCAAACTTCAGGATCTCAAACCTCACAAACAGAGAGCAAGCTCCTAGACTAAGACCTCGATCCATGCATCCTTGCAAGCTCCACCAAGACTTCATCCAGCCTCCACCTTCAAGAAGAAACCACAGGCCCTCAAACCAAAAGAAACTATCTCTGAAGTTCAACCATAGTTGAACTTCAAAGTCAGAAGCCCTCAAGACTTCTCCTATTCTCAGGCTCAAGCACAAATACCAGGACACCCTATAAAAATCTACCAAAAATCTAGGGGAAACCTACATGCCTCTATGGTCCCAAGATCAGATCTCAAAGCCTAAGTCAACTTCTAAGGCTACTAAACAATCCCTAACATATGAATGGTCAAGGGTTAACCAGCAAGTTAGGAGGTCTCTATTCTCTAACCCTAAAACAACATCAATCAATCTCTAAAAAATCCACAAAAATCCTATGGGGAGCATGCATCAGTCTAGCATAACATACTAAAAAACTAGAGCAAAATTCATTAACAAATGAGAGAAATAAAATCAGCAAGGCAGACACATCACAAACCAATTATTCAATATCAATTAAAATACAAAAATGCAAAAAATGAAAATGCATGATCAATTCACTATTTTTGCACCCTAAAATTCTAAATTGAAATATGAACCTACAGAAAAAATAAGGGAATTAATTGGATACTCCTACTATTTTTTATGATTTTTTTCTTAACATGAATGAAAACAAAGAAATTAAAGAAAATAAAAAAGAAATAAAACAGGGGGGTGCATTAGCAAAACGCTCCAGTTGTTCACCGACTGGGCCCATACACGGGGGGTGTGCATAGCACTTAGGGCCTAAGCCCAATCCATAATCACTCAGCATTCTCACACAAGGGGGGGGGGGATGAGTAATTGAGGGGGTGAGCTTCAGCAAACTCAAGCTTGGGCTTAACCCAGCCCAAACCCTAAAACAACAAAATGACTAACAAAAACCAGACTTCTTCCCTAACCTCCCGCTCACTGTTCATCCTCAAACCCTAATACGCCGTCTGTACTGAAATTCCTCTCTGAAACTCCTCTCAAGAACTCAACAAAATCTGCAACTCAATCTGACCGAAATCTAACCAAACCCCAACTCAAACCTATACTCGACCTAGATTCCAATTTAAACCAAGATGAATCCATATATTCAACAATCAAAAACGAGATGTGAACAAGGATCTAAGGATAACGCACCTGGATGTGGAATACGAACAGTTCGTAGAGTTCTTGAAGATTCAAAGAAGATCACTGCGAGAGAGAAGAAGATCTGGAGGCTTTCTTGACCGTTGAAGGTTCCGCTGACGACTCTGAAGATCTTGGAGGAATGCGTTGGAGCTCGCTTGAAGATTTCTGGACAAGCAACGAAGAACACGGCTGGTTCTATGAAGATCTGGAAAAAACGCAAGAACAGATGAAGATGACGATTCTGGAGAGCAGATGGATCTTGAAGGTTGCTGGGAAACGTGAAGAACAATGAAGTTCTTGAAGATTTTTCTGGAAAATTGATGAAGGTCTATGAAGGTTCTGAAAGTTTTCTGGAATTTCTTTGAAGTTTGCGGCGACGGATGAAGTTTCCGGTGGACCTTGTTGAGTTTTCCGGCGAGTTATTGATGAAGGTGGACGGAGAAGATCGGGGGAGAGCGGATGAATTTCTGGAGAAAACGGGTGATTTGCAGCTTCCGGCGTCTTTAACGGTCTCCGGTGGCCGTTGCGGTGGAGGGGAGCGTCCGGGCCGGTGGCTGCATGGCCGGCGATGAGGGATTCCGTTGAGGATGAGGGACGGACGCGTGGCAGTCTTGCATGCAGAGGGAAGATGTGAGGAGGACACGTGGTGAGGGTGGCGTGGAGCAGAGAGAGAGAGTGGAGTCTGGGTGAGGTGTCAGAACGTGGGGTCCCCCTCATGAGCACGCGTGGATGGTTTATATATGGACACCTGGCACCGCATTGGACAAAAAAACAGAAAAAAAATGGACTGAAAATAACTGGGCCTCTAAAAAACCATACTGGGCCCACGAAAATGAAATGAATTGGACCAAAAATCTGAAAGAAAAAACTGGATTAAAACTAAACAAAGACTAATCCTAACTAACTAATTAAAACTATAATTAAATCTTAAACGAAAATTAAACTAATCTAATTAATCCTAATAAACTCTAATTAAAACTAAAACACAATTAATATTCTAATATCCTATATTAAAACTAATATCTATTAACAAGCTATAAAAACTATTAACCTATATTAAACCTAATAAAATAAATTAATATCTACCACAAGATTAAATCTATATTAAAAATAAACTCTATATTAAATCTATTAAAACCTAGTAAATTCTAAAAGAAAAATCTATTAATTTCTATAAAAGAGAAAACCTATCATTATATTAAAAACTATTAAAAAAATTATTAAAACCTATAAAAAAACTCTATAAATTCTAAAAAAAGGATTTGAAGCTATTGAAATATTAAAAAATCTATTTAAAATCTGAAAAAATCTATAAACCCTATTTAAAATCTACAACAGGCTATTAAACCCTAAAAAATGCAAACAAAGGCAAATAACCGACATAAAAGAGAGCGCGAGACCAGATCGACGCTAGCAATAGCCTCGGGCATCAGAATATCCCAAAAACCACCATGTAAGCTGAAAACACCGAGGAGCGCACAATTCCCCGAAAATAAAACCCTGATTATTTAGACTGGATCTGAAATATCCGGTAGATGAAAATCAAGCTGCAACCCTGACATCCTCTGTCTGTACACAAGTGTCATGCATCTGATATGCGAATACGAATTTAAGCCACGAACCCGATAGGAGAACCGGTTGGTCAAATTTTAGGGTGCAACAATATTACATACCGATTCAAGCATTTATACCTCAAGTAAAAGCTTTAGTTCCCTTTAGTTTACGCATTTATTTCGTTATTATTCCCCTAAAACATTACCAACCTAGCTAAACACAGTAACACCCGAAAAATACGAGTTTGATTACGAGTCCCTGTGGGATCGATATCTATTATTACTACGCGATAGACTGTGCACTTGCAGTTAATTGAGTTAGACATAGAAAGTCGCGATCACATACTTCGAAGAGACCAAGAATGAAGATAGTGAAGATTATCAAGAATGAAGATTCAAATGAACAAAGATTGTGAAGATGAATATTTCGCTATCGTTATTGTTGTCGTCTCTGGTTCACTGGTTCTCTTAGGGCATGTTATGAAGGAAATAATAAATTTGTTTTGTTTTAAATTTATCAAGAAAAATTTTAACCACGGTTGATATTTACAACCGCAATGAAATTTAGATATTATTACAACGGTTGTAAACTAAAATTATGGTTAAATAGTGTTCAATTATTTATTTATTTTTGAACTTAAGTGACACACGCTTTTTGTAATAGAAAAAATGGAAAAAATGTAGATGCTAGGATTCAAAACTTGTAACTTTTACTTTATCACCACGGTTGTTTATATCAACCGTGATTAAATAACTTTCAAAAACATAAAAAAAATATATCACGCGCATCCAATTTATAATATTACAACGGTAGAATGCATAACCGTAGTAGAATTAGTGTTACCGAAGGCGTATTTTGTAGTGTTTGTCCACCCCTCTTTTTTCACTAATTTAACCCCTTGGCTTGGATTTTTTTTCTTTTTTATAACTTTTTCTAACATTAAAACAGGAATTTTTAATATATGATTCATTAGAGTTAATTTTAATTGGATTAATTTCTGTTAGAATTTAATTTCTAAATTAAAATAATTAGGATTAGCTTTTAATTGAATTTAATTGTTAATTTTTTTCTTATAATTTCATTTTATGGCATATTAAAGATTATGTTTAACCTTGATTATTTTCAATTACATGCCTTGTCATTTTTTTCCATAATTCCATATGTTTCGTATATAATTTTTGGATATTATAGCACAGCTTCGAGATATAGTTGTCGTCGATGACGTTGTGGTCATAACTTAGAACTTCTTTGAAAATCAAATATCATGTGGTCTCCATCAGAATATCCATGAAACCTGATGATGAAGACTCTGAGTTAGTTTTACTATCCGGTAAGGGTGTCACACCATAAACTTCCCTAAATATATGGTCGAACTTCGCTCGACTCAGATGACCCTCACACTCTATCATACATTTATTCCAGATTTTACTTCTCTCATTAGTAGCAAGGGAAATCAGATATGAGATGTCGAGGCGATATTACGACACTAATATCTAAATTAGTATCAACTAAAGAACAAGGTAATAAACACAATAAAAAGCAGTAAACAACACACGCAATTGTTAACCTAGTTCGATGAAACGTCACCTACGTCTGGGGGCTACCAGGCCATAAAGGAAATTCACTAAAACATAATTACTTTGAAGATTCTCAGCAAACAACCTCTGGTTTACAATCTTCTCACCTAATCTTTACCCGTGCAATTTCTATCTAGGACTCACCTAGATACGAGACCCCTCCCACTTCCCTTCAATTACAATAGTAGTGTTGACAAACGGGAAGCGTACATGTTACTGCAAGAGATTCACGAGGGGACCTTCGGCACTCATGCCAATGGTTATGCTATGTCCAAGAAGATGTTAAGGGCTGGATATTATTGGTTAACTATGGAAGCTGACTGCATCCAATACGCTAGAAAATGCCATAAGTGCCAAATTTACGCTGATAAAATGCATGTACCTGCATCGTCGTTGAATGTTTTGTCTTCACCATGGTCGTTCTCAATGTGGGGCATTGACATGATTGGGGCAATCGAGCCGAAGGCTTCTAATGGTCATCGTTTTATCCTCGTTGCTATTGATTATTTCACCAAGTGGGTAGAGGTTGTTTCCTACACCAACGTGACTAAGCAAGTGGTTGCCCGCTTCATCAGGAAAGAAATTATCTGCCGTTATGGAATTCCAAGTCGGATAATAACTGACAATGGCACCAATTTGAATAACAAGACTATGAAAGAGTTGTGTGACAGTTTCAAGATCACGCATCACAATTCTTCTCCGTACCGTCCTAAGATGAATGGGGTCGTTGAAGCTGCGAATAAGAATATCAAGAAAACCCTTACAACCTCACAAACCCTAATTTTCACAAATGCCTCGCCGCAGGCGCAATTACAATTTTACCCCTAGCATTAGGTCAAAGAGCCGCCGCGCTCATTTTAGGGTTTCCCGCCGTGGAACTCCTAATTTAACCCTAATTACAACTTAACAATTCAACGTAGAGATTTGGAGTTTCTACACTCCACGTAAGCGTGTCCTTAAGATGCGTTTATTCCCCTTGAGACCTTGACCACAGTCAAGAAGTCTCTAACCTCCCTTTTAAGGGGAACTACGATTACTCTGATTCCACTCCCGTAAGGATACGTAGGCACAAGATGCGATGTCTTGCCGAGTAAACTTAGAATTAACCCCTTAGGTCTCTTTTCTCACTTTTAATCCTTTTGTACATATACCTTAAGCAAATAAATAAAGCAAATAGTAAACATCTGAACAAAAGGTTCCCGTAGAGTACTACGGAAGTTTAGGGTGCTAATACCTTCCCTAAATTTAACCAACCCCCGAACCCTAGATCTTTCCCCGCATTGTGTTTACAATGCAAAATAGGTTTTCCCTCTTTTGACCTTTTCCTTCGGATGAATCAAAGAGCGGTTGTGAATTGAATTGCGATTCAAACTCATTAATAGTTTGTGATCCTATTTCCACCGCAACAGAAAATAGTTTGTGATCCTATTTCCACCGAAACAGAAAATAGTTTGTAAATTAAAATAGGGTTAAATTAGGTTTTCCGCCGTGGAATCCCTAATTTAACCCTATTTTAATTTTAATTAACATTTTTTAACATAGAGATTGGAGTCTCTGAACAAACCTTGGCCACAGTCAAGATGTTTCTAACCTCCCTTTTGAGGGGAACTACAGTTACTCTGATTCCATTCCCGTAAGGATATGTAGGCACAAGATGCGATGTCTTGCCGAGTAAACTTAGAATTAACCCCTAGGTCTTTTTTAATTTTCAATCCTTTGTATATACCCTAAAGCAAAATAATTAATGAAATAAATAAAAAAAAATAAACAAAAGGTTCCCGTAGAGTACTACGGAAGTTTAGGGTGCTAATACCTTCCCTAAATTTAACCAACCCCCGAACCTTAGATCTCTCCCTTTTAGGTTTTTCCTTTCTTTAACCTTTCCTTCGGATAAATCAAAGACCGGTTGTAAATGAATTAAGATTCAAGTTAATCAATAGCTTGACATCCAAATTTCACCGCAACACTTAACAATAAACAAAAGAAGACACACTTCAAAAACAATACTTAATCTTGCTTAAAAGCTTCAATCAAGGACAAAATGCTCTTGCTTAAAAGCTTAGAGTGGACACTTACAACTCAATAAACTCAGTCCAATTCAAGTATCTAAGTGATGAATGAATGGATCACAAGAGCATAATACAACCATAATTCTTAAGCAATGCACACACAGAACCCTAGCTTCACTAGTCTTCAATTAGGATTGGTAAATCTTTATATAGAGAACGATCTTCATGGGCTTGGGCATTAGCAAAAGCCAAATCAGATCTAATTAAATCAAATAACTCTTCAAAACTTCTCACAATTATAGCCATGAAAATAACAACAAAAGATTCCATAATTAGCTCCACTAAATATGCAACAAAATACTTTTGTTTCAAATAAAATCTCCATCGTTTCGCCAGCAATCGTAACAAACAAAACACAACATTCTAAACTAAATGTTGTCCAGTTCTGTAATCACATGTTAGGACATCATTCTTGACATCATGAACTAAGCTCCACAACATCTGAAAAACCAACTTGCATAGATGTTTGACTCACATGTCAAGACATCTTGCACAACACATAGTAGCAGCAACATGTTTTAGCAAAAATGAAGCCAATGCAAAACTTACAATCTCCCCCATTTGGAAAATTTTGGCTAAAACCTCATTTAATTAGATTTCCAAGGAAACACAATATATCAGAAACATATGCAGCAGAAAAAACATAAATGTCAAAATATCAGGTAAGACATCAACAAATCATGCTCAGTCAGGATCTTAGCAATAATTCACAATCAGGATGTTAGCAACAAACAAACTCCCCCTAAACACTAGATACTAAGAAAAAACACACAGTAACAGCTATTCCCCCTCATGGAACACAACATCAACAACCAACACAAATCGCCACTAAACTATGAACTACATCAAACAAACTGACAAGTCAACAACTAAATAACTAGCTATCAACCATACTCCCCATTTTTAGCCACAATCTGACAAACATTAAGCTAGCAACATCAAATAGAAATATTCAATACATACCAAGCCCAGAGAGTGCCAAGATATTCAGGGCAAAGCCCAATAAGAAATATCATCATCAAAATTCTTCAAAAGAAACAAAAATAAACAAAACCACAAATTTAGTTATCTTCAGAACCACCATCAGAGTTATCAGAATCATGACTTCCAGCTTCATCATCACCACCTTCCTCCTCAATGTCATTTCCACCAGCATCACCATCACTTCCCTCCAGAGACTTGATCAACCTTTCCAATTTTTGTTTCCTTTCAGGAGTGGCACGGATTATTGAATCCAGATCTTTACATGCCTCATTCAACTCAAAAATTATACCATTCTTGGTAGTAGGCTTGCTCTTGGAAGAAGCAGTAGCAGATGTCAGAATAATGTACGGGACATGTGTTCCTTCAAACAGCTTATAATGAAGTGAAAAAGCAGACTCCCTTTTACACACACCATCAGAGCTTGACAAAATGCCAGGATGCTGAGAGATGATAATACCATATAGCAGAGAAGGAAAAGCAATAGGCATTTTGACTGCACATGTACCTGCATGTTTCAAGGTTTGCTCAAATATATATGTACCATAGTCAAAGACTTTCTTAGTACCAACATCAAATATGAATTTCCCCAAACCAGTTGAAATATTGGATGTATGATTGGTAGGCACCCAATTGGTTGCACCAATTTTATGCAGTGTAGCATATTTGATACTCAATTGTTCAGTAGAAAGCTTTCTTTTTCTGGGTCACTCCACCACTTGATTAGCAGTGATTTCCTTGCAAACTTGATTTTCAGTTACCTCCAGTTCAGGTTGCTCCTCTTCACTTCTCCCCAAGTACCTATTAATGACAGCTGGGGAGAAATCAACACATCTTCCCCTCACAAAAACCTTCCTGAAATATTTACTCTTCTTATAATCATAATCCATGGACAAGTTCACAATGAACTCCTTGACTAGAACATCATAACACTTAGCAAAACCAGACACAATTTTGTTTAGACCAGAAAAGTTAATAAGCTCCACAATCTTTTTACATTCCAATGCATATTTTCCCAACTCACTCTCCAAAGAAATCCTCATTTGATACATATATTTCCATCTCTTTTCGTTTTCAAGAGAATGAAAAGATATGTTGTCTAGGGGAGCATCGGGCGCACTCACAATTGAGTTCTTAATCACAGCCTTGTTCACATGTGTGATGTCTTGGACATCATCTTCAACATCATAATTTGACTCAGTGTCAGAAACGGTCTTTCTCTTCTTGGAGAATGTAACCACTTTACTTCAAGATTTCTTAGGTCCTACAGTAGCAGTCTTCTTGGTATTCTTGGAAGGACTCTTCTCAACAGCAATGGCTTTTCCTTTACTTGTCTTAAGTCTTTTGGTAATACCAGGACTAAGAATTTTGATAACTTCATTATCAGAGGGTAAATCATCAACATTAACAACAGCTTCTCCAACAACATCATCCTTGTCTCTATTAGTAGGTTCAGGAACATGATCACTAGTAACAGTATCCTTCATAGTAGATGATGTCTCAACATCAGACACAACATCAGTCTCAGATTCTTTAATAACGGAGTCAGCAAGCGTATGGAGACCTTCATCTGTAGCTTTTTCTTTAGACATAGCATTGTCTGAGGAATCAGTTTGCTCAAACTTAGACGATCTAGAGACATGAACATTATTCACAGCTGATGGAACATGCATAGAACTCCACTAGGATAAACTTGGGAAAGAGGAGTAGTAATCCCAGGCACAACCAGTTTTTCCCCTTCATTTAACACCCTATAAACAATTATTTTGATACTCCTATCAACAAATAATTTTTCTTCCTCCTCTTTCTTGGAGGAAAAATCAAGAGAGGGTTTAGAAACATGACTTACATGCGATGTTCTAGGTTTCTGCAACTCATCTGTAACACATGGAACAATTGAAAGAGGATTAGCATCAACCACGTCTTCAAAGGAAATGTTAGCCCTAGCTTTCTCAAGGGACCCCTTTGATGCATCTTTGGAAGAAGTGAAATCGGGTTGTTGAGACATCTTGAAAATTTTGTGAATCTGGTAAGACTAAGTACAATGTGTTCTTTCTCTAAGAAGAAAGATGGAGATTCGTATGAGCAGAGAGAAAATGTAATAATAGCGTGTGGGAAGGAAGATTAGGTGACAATGTAATGATTTTATTTTATAAACGAGCCCTATTTATGGAGAAAATAAGGAAGCGTGATTAACTTTCCCATGCAACATTAATTGTTATAAATCTTCAGACAAGCAAATCCCAAGTTTACCCTTTAATAAATCAAATTGATTAGCATCCAATGCCTTAGTGAAAATACCAGCTAGTTGCATCTCAGTAGCCACGTGTTCTAAGGAAACAATCTTGTCCTCAACAAGTTCTCTAATGAAATGATGGCGGATATCAATATGCTTAGTTCTTCTATGTTGAATGGGATTTTTGGATATGTTTATAGAACTAAGATTTTCACAATACAATGTCATGACATCTTGGTTGACATTGTATTCAGTCAACATTTGCTTCATCCAAACTAGCTGAGAACAACTGCTTCCAACTGCTATGTATTCAGCCTCAGTAATAGACAAAGATACACAATTCTGCTTCTTACTAAACCATGATATAAGATTGTTCCCCAAGAAGAAGCATCCACCTGATGTACTTTTCCTATCATCAACATTTCCTGCCCAATTAGCATCACAATAACCAATTAACATAGAACCAGGTCCATGGGAGTATAACATACCATAGTCACAAGTCCGGTTCACATACTTCTGTAATCTTTTCACTTGATTGATGTGACTCACTTTGGGTTCAGCCTGATATCTAGCACACACACCTACAGCAAATGCAATATCAGGTCTGCTTGCTGTAAGATATAACAAGTTGTCTATCATAATTATGTAGAGACTCTGATCCATATTCACACCCTTTTCATCCTAGATAACTTCAAATGAGTGGGAGAAGGAGTTCTCTTGTGACTAGAATTCTCCATCCCAAACGTATTTACTATATTCTTTGCATACTTACTATGAGATATGAATATAGAGTCTTCCATTTGTTTGACTTGCAGACCAAGAAATAATGGCAATTCACCAACAAGGCTCATCTCAAATTCTGACTGCATTTACTTGACAAAATGTTGAACCATCTCATCAGACATCCCACCAAACACAATGTCATCAACATAAATTTGAACAATCATGAGCTCTTCTTCTTCTTCTTTGACAAATAGGGTCTTGTCTCTTCCACCATTCCTGTAGCCATTTTCAACTAGGAATTTTGTCAACCTTTCATACCATGCCCTTGGAGCTTGCTTCAACCGATAAAGAGCTTTCTTCATCTTATACACATGATTAGGAAAAGTTGGATCAATAAATCCCTTAGATTGTTCAACATAAACCTCCTCATTCAGGTAACCATTTAAAAAGGCACTTTTGACATCCATATGAAACAATTTAAACTTTAGAATGCAAGCCACTCATGAGTCCTAACAGTAACCTAATGGCCTCAAGATGAGCCACGGGAGCAAAGGTCTCATCAAAGTCTACCCCTTCAATCTGAGTATACCCTTGAGCAACAAGTCTTTCTTTATTTTTGGTGACAACACCTTTTTCATCAAACTTATTCTTGTACACCCATCTAGTTCCAATCACATTGATTTCCTCAGGCCTAGGAACCAGATCCCACACTTCATTTCTCTTAAATTGTCCTAGCTCATTTTGCATAGCATTAATCCATAATTCATCAGTTAAGGCCTCTTTAACATTCTTGGGCTAAACTTTTGATACAAAAAAAGAATTTGACAAGACTTCTCTTGATCTAGTTTTTACCCCTTATTAAAATATCCTTTTATAAGCTCTTTAGGATGGTCCTTCTGAATTCTGATAGATGGCCCCTTGTTAATTTGACCAGTTCCAGATTCAGCATTTGTATGTTCTAAACCTGTATTGGTGTCTGTATCTTCCTCTAAAGCATCATTCATAGATGTTCCAACATCTTCTAGATCATCTTCTTCTTTATTCACACATGTGTCATCAACCATAACATTTATGGACTCCATCGTTGCTTTAGTTTTGGAGTTAAACACCCTATAAGCTCTACTGGTGGTAGAGTACCCCAAAAATATTCCTTCGTCACTTTTTGGATCCATCTTTCTCCTCTGTTCACGATCTTCCAAGATATAACACTTACTTCCAAATACATTAAAGTATTTGACAGTAGGTTTTCTTCCTTTCCATATTTCATATAAGGTAGTTGAAGTACCTTTCCTCAAGGTCATTCTGTGATGAATATAACAAGCAGTGTTCATTGCTTCAATCCAGAAGTGGTAGGGTAATAGTTTGGCATGAATCATAATCCTAGAAGACTCCTGGAGAGTTCTATTAATTATTTCCACAACTCCATTTGCTGAGCAGTGATGGGAGAAGAGAATTCATGACCAATTCCTTCAGATGAACAAAATTCTGCAAATTTGTTGTTTTCAAATTCTTTCCCATGGTCACTTCTAATTATAATGATATTACTCTCCTTTTCCCTTTGAAGTTTCTGACACAGATATTTGAACACTTCAAATACTTCTGACTTTTCTTTAATGAAATTCACCCAGGTGTATCTTAAATAATCATCCACAAACACATAAGCATACTTCTTTCCACCAAGGCTCTCCACCTGCATATGCATCATCAAGTCCATATGAAGGAGTTCCAACACTTTTGAAGTAGTCAGATGTTGAATCTTCTGATGTGACATCTTAGTCTGTTTCCCAATTTGGAACTCACCACAGATTTTTCCTTCTTCAATCTTGAGCTTTGGAATCCTTCTGACAGCTTCCATAAAAATGATCCTCTTCATGCCTTTTAAATGCAGATGGCCAAGTTTTTCATAACACATTTTAGCTTCATCTTCTTTGGTAAGTAAACATGTTGAAGAATAACTTGAGTCCTGAGAAACCCATAAGTAACAATTGTATTTAGATTTAACTCCCTTCATAAGCACTTCACTCTTTTCATTGGTCACCAGACATTCAGATTTAGCAAAGTTGACATTGAGACCTTGATCACATAGTTGACTGATGCTAATGAGATTGGTTGTCAACCCTTTAACAAGTAGAACACCATCAAGATTTGGAAGTCCTGATAAATCCATCTTTCCAACTCCTCTAATTTCACTTTTAGCCCCATCACCAAAAGTTACATAGCTGGTTGCATGAGGTTTGACATCTACCAATAAGGTTCTGACCCCTGTCATGTATCTTAAGTAACCACTGTCAAAATACCAGTCTTATTTAGCTGATACTCTGAGAGAGGTATGCGCTATAAGACTGGTAGTAGTAGCCTTGGAAACCCACTATTTCTTTATAGAAGTAGCCACCTGATTAGGTATAGGCTGAGGAGCAGGCTTGGGATATCCATATATATTTAAGCAGAAGGGCTTTATGTGACCAAAGTGACCACAGTGGTGACACCTCTAATGATTGAACTTTCCTGTAGAATGATTGAATTGTCTTTTTCCATGATATTGAGACACTTGATTCAACACTTTGGTTTAGGTCTAGGAGGAATAAAACCTGTAACGGGTTCATTCACTTTATTAAGCACAACTGGATCATTAAACCCAATTCCATCCTTATCTCCAGCCACTTTTCCAACTTGAAGTATCTCATCTAGTGTATCAGACCCATTGTTCAACATCCTAACTGACTTGTTCATTCTGTCAAGTTTGGAGTTCAGCAGAATCACTTCATTTTCCAGCTTAGAGATAGTTGCCAGATTCTCTTTCTTTTCTGCCTATAGTTGGACTATAATCTTCTTCTATTTTTCTCCCAGATGATAAACTTCTTCACTTCTGATACACAACTCTCTATAGAAGGCAGCTAGCTCATCATAGGTCACTTCTTCATCACAAGAATCTTAATCAGATTCACATCTTCCAATTAGAGTAGTTACATGCTTGGCAGACTCTTCTTCAAGCTCATTTTCAGAGTCCTCATCAAACCAAGACACATATAGGCCCTTCTTTTGTTTCTTGAGATATGTAGGGAATTCATCTCTAATGTGACCAAATCCTTCACATTCATGACACTGAATCCCTTTACCCTAAATGGATTTTTCTTCAGCTCTTGTTTTTTTTCCAGAATCATTAGACTTGTTGATGTCATATGAGTTATTCTTAATATAAGGTCTTAACTTCCTGTCCATCCTTTTCATAATCTTATTAAATTGCCTCCCAAGTAACATTATAGCATTTGATATTCCTTCATCAGTGTCCAAATTACATTCATCCTCTCCATCTTCAGCATTGGACACAAAAGTTATGCTTTTGCTTTTCTTTTCATATCCTATCATTAATGGCTAATTCAAATGTTTGGAGAGATCCAATGAGTTCATCCACCCTCATTTGGCTGATGTTATGAGTCTCTTCTATAGCAGTAACCTTCATGTCAAATCTTTTGGGAAGAGACCTGAAGATCTTTCTTACAACTTTTCCCTCTAACATCCTTTCTCCTAAAGCACCCGATGCATTGGCTATCTCAAGAATATTCATATGGAAGTCATGAATTCTTTCATTATCTTTCATTCTCAAGTTCTCAAACTTTGTAGTGAGTAGCTAAAGTCTTGACATCTCTATCTTAGATGTACCTTCATGAGTAGTTTTCAGTATTTCCCAAGCATCTTTGACCACCACACAAGTAATAAACAATCTGAAAATGTTCTTATCCATTCCATTGAATAGAGCATTCATGGCTTTGGAATTTCCTAGAGCCAGTTCATCCTCTTCTTTAGTTAATTCTTCTTCAGGTTTTAACTCAGAAGTCTTCTTTCCATCTTTGTCCAAAACAATAGGATGTTCTCATCCTCTTATGACAGCTTTCCATGACTTGATATCCATAGACTTCAGAAAAACCACCATGTGTGCTTTCCAGTAGTCATAATTGGTTCCATCCAGAATGGGTGATGTGTTAATAAATCCCCCCTCCTTATCCATCGTACTAGAAAGTAACTTCCCTAGATCTCACCCAGATAAGAGCAGGATGTCTGCTTTGATACCAATTGAAATTTTGGTATCAGATATGAGATGTCGAAGGTGATGTCACGAAACTAATATCTGAACTGATATCAACTAAAGAACAAGGTAATAAACATAATAAAAAGCAGTAAACAACACAAGCAACTGTTAACCCAGTTCAGTGCAACGTCGTCTAAGTCTGGGGGATACCAAGCCATGAAGGAAATTCACTAAAATAGAATTAGTTTGAAGGTTCTCAGCAAACAACCTCTAGTTTACAATCTTCTCACATAATCTCTACCTGTGCAATTTCTACCTAGGACTCTCCTAGATATGATACCCTCTCACTTCCCTTCTATCATAATAGTAGTGATAAGACTTAACAATAAACAAAAGAAAACATACTTCAAAAACAATACTCGATCTTACTTAAAAGCTTCAATCAAGGACAAAACACTTGTGCTTGAAAGCTTATAGTGGACACTTACAACTCAATAAACTCAGTTCAGTTCAAGCATCTAAGTGATGAATGAATGGCTTATAAGAACATAATACAACCCTAATATTTAAGCAGTGCACACAGAGAACCCTAGCTTCATTAGTCTTCAATTAGGATTGATAAGTCTTTATATAGAGAACAATCTTCATGGGCTTGGGCATTAGCAAAAGCCAAATCAGATTTAATTAAATCAAATCAAAGAACTCTTCAAGACTTCTCACGGTTATAGTCATGAAAATAGCAATAAAAGATTCTACAATTAGCTCCACTAAATATGCAACATAATACTTTTGTTTCAAATAAAATCTCCACCATGATTTGCGCCAGCAATCTCTCATCAGGAAAACACAAAGGATTGCAAACAAAGCGTAACAAACAAAATACAACATTCTAAACTGAATGTTGTTCAGTTCTGTAATCACATGTTAGGACATCAATCTTGACATCATGAATTGAAGCTCTGCAACATCTGAAAAACCACCCCGCATAGATGTTTGAATCACATGTCAAGACAGCTTGTACAATACATAGCTGCAGCAACCCATTTTAGCAAAAATACAGCCAACACGGGACTTACAATAACCATAATAAAGAATAAGAAGAGAGAGAGAGAGAGAGAGAGAGAGAGAGAGAGAGAGAGAGAGAGAGGGGGGGGGGAATACCTAAGGCTTGAGGTTGTAAAAAAAATTGAATGAGGAAGCAAAAGAAATTTGTCAACAACACTTGAAAGACGGAGCACTTGCTTTGATGAAAAAACAAGTGAAGAAAGAGTCTCTTTATTGAAGCAAATTTGCAATGGTCAAGAAGTTGTATCGAATTGAAATAATGATGACAAGTGAGAATCTCCAAAAAAATGTCATTGTGGCAAGGAGAGGAAGTTAGCTGGCAACAATAACTCACTGAGTAAGTGACTGATAGGAATTCTAAGATTTTCTTGTCTGAACACTTCAATCCAATCAGATCTCGTGATCGGGGTGCTTATGTACATCGTGTAATTCCCTATGGCTTAGCTTTTGCAATCCGAGCACAAGCACAAGCAAGTTGGATAATGTGATCCTAAGCAAGTCGGAGTCCGACCAAGGTAAAGACCATTACCAAATCATAGTAGGTCAGATCCGATTTCAGCGTAACTATGGCAGAGGAATAAGTCGGTCCGATCTTTTGAAAAGTACTAGAGAGCAACATGAATGATCACATATAACGGTTATGAAATGTCTCTATGATTCCATAAGAGTTACGAAAATTGATGAAAGAAATACTTGAAAATTATGGAGGATGGCGGACGTCACCAACTGTAACATGGGATATGAAAATACATTCTTAAAAGAGTCATTGATGGTGGAGTGAGTATAAAAGGAGACTTTCCAAACGAAGAAAAGAATAACTAATTTCGTCTAACAAATAGGACGATTGTGATCTCACCTAGCTAATTTCATGGAGATTTCCCCAAATAGTGTTTTGTAAGACCATATAGTATTGAACCAAAAATTAATTTAGACCAGAAGTATATATTTAAAAGAAGAAAATATAATTATCGAACATTCAAAATATTTTTAAATAGTTTTTTTTTTTATATTGTAGCTATTTTATATTTTTAATATAAATTGTAATTTATAAATATTAAAAAAAAAAAGTTATAGGTTTAACAAATAAAGTTAATCACTTAATCATTTTTAAAAATATTAGTAATTTACCTGTGGTTTATTTTATTTTCTTCAATTTTATTTGTAGATTTAATGTGATTTCCTTTGCTTTCAGAATAAGGTCGTCCAAAAGAATTTTTTCTGAACATGGTTTAAATGAGTTTCTGAGAAATGGGTGAAAAATACATTAGATAGATTGAGAATTTTCTTTATAATCCTTATCCTTAATAATATATAAAAAATAAAAAATAAAAGTTACTAAATTTTGATTTAAATGCTATTTTTATGTTTTAGAATATAAAATTATTTAATAACTTTATGTATTCAATTTTGTTTAATATTATTTTTAGTTAATATTAAAGTCAACTAACAATATTAATTGTATATAAAATTTTGTTAACTTTAATTTTAAAAATAGTAAAATATAAAACTTTTTATTAATTTAATTTTTTATATTATTAGAGGCACAAGACGCTTTGTCTTACCTTAGACCAGTTTAACTGTTAAAAATTTGTTTGGTATTAGACTTATTTTTAATATTGCAATTCAATATTGTCATGTTTCAGTAAAAGTATTCATCAGATATGAATATATTCCAACAGCTATTACATACTATAGAGTAACAAATATTATTCACATTTCTTTATTGATATGGAAAATTCTTTTGCAAATAAAAACCATCTGGAAAATTAAACTAAAGAATAACATAAGCATAACGACACGCCTCACGTGCAGAAATTCGCATCAGAGAGATTAATGTTGAGCAGAAGACCAAGAATTTGACTCCACCCAGTTGTATGCCATAGGGCTCAAAAAAGCATCAGGAATGCCAAACGAATTAACCAACGCAAGAGCGTGTGGTCGAAGTTCAGCGCAGAGTTTTGGAACTTCTTTCCTCACTGCAGAAGCATTTTCTGTTGACAAGTATCCATATCGGAGAAATGCAGCATCTTCGTCCACACTAATCAAGGCGTATAATGATCTTAACAGACTTAAGACATCCTACAGTGGAGACAAATGCGAAGAGATTGATAAATAGGCTTGTTTACTTTATCATCCTCGAAACAATGAAACAAACACACCTGCACGCGCACACACACTAAGAAGGAAGGAACATTTCATATGCAATAATATGATTTACCTTCAATGAACCAGCTGGTAAAGCTGACTCGGCCTCTATAAATGTTTTAAGTATTGCTCGTTCAGAGAAAGCTCTGCCCAAGTCCTCCGCGAGCTGGTAACTCTGGTAAAGAGAGTAGTTTCAAATTGTAAGACAGTGATGATAATTATGAAGGAGAAATTGACTAAATGTGTTAGAGTCCTCACTAGAACAACGGCAGACTCTTTGCTATTTCCATTAGATTGATATTCTGAAACCTCTTCAGCAAAACGTTTCAATAGATCTCGCTCTCTTAGGTGGAACAGATCAATCTGTGTAAATGAGAGGTAAGAAACAAATAGAAGCTTCTACCAGGTCATTTTCAATTATTGACGGGTATATAGTCAAATGGTTACCTGAAATTCACTGCTCTTGATGGTAGAACTTGTTAACTGAGATGGGATGACTGGACAAGATTTGTTCATGTGCTCTAATCCCAAACCTTTAAATGGCTTGTTTTTTGTCTGACACGCTATGTATTCTGCAAGGAGTGCCTTGCTTATCTGAAGGGAAACGAAGAACCCATAATTCAATCACTCCATTGATATTGAACCAAAAATCATAAGCTAAAAGTCTATCGACAAGGTTCACACATATCAGAACAGATCTAGAGCCTACGCCTCCTCTGAGAATATTTCTTTATTCTATACACTTCACACATGACTCTTACCGCATCAGAACCTGATACACTTCACACATTTTTAAGTTTCATATTTAACAGAATACTGTAACATACCTGCTGCATCAAAACATTGTTGTCCCCCTCAAATGTTGAATGCACATCAAACTCACCCTTGAATTGACCGATACGATTTTCAGTTTTGACGCCTTGTCCCCCACACGCTTCACGACATTCCTAATTCATGTGTTAAAAGAATCTTAGTGAAGCCAATAGTTTATGAAATACAATCTATCACACCCAAATATAATAGCAATTCGTACCTGAAGAGTACGCATATTATTCCATGTAAAAGTAGCCTTGTATGCACTAGAAACAATATGAATTGCTTTGTTTGACTCGGGCGTTCTATTCACATACATCATTTTGAGCTCAATTGAAGCAAAACTCATAGCGTATCTGTAGAAAAAAGTGACGAGATGAACATAAACAGGTCCATTATTATATCTGCTGATGGTCAAACTAGGATAGTCGGTTGTTATTAAATCTCAAACGTATAAATGGCTATTAAAACCTAACAAGATATATGAGCCGCAGTGCAGGTTTTTATGTCGCGTTCTAACGAGTGTGTGCTGCCTGTTGAAATTATATCAAATGCTTTCGTCTGAAATACACATGGAAAATATCCTCTGACTATATATATATATATATACTAACAGTGGCATGCCAAAGTTCTGTTTCATAAAGGATTTGAATCACTTTGATTTCTCAGAAAATAGATATTAAAACGCATGAATAGTAGTACTTACATTTTTGCAAGTAAAGGTAAAAGACGTTGTTGATGACTTGGGTAATCCAGCAGTAAGACTTCAGGCCCATTTGGTGTAATAGAAAAAGCCCGCCTTGTCAATGCATATCTTATAGCAATGGCTAAGCTAATCTAACAACAGAAAATGAAAGGCATGATATTGAAGATGTAAAAGTTTGGAGACTTTGTAAGATGCATAGAAAAACAGACAAATACATTCATATCTACAAATAAAGTCGGAATCATTACCTTGGATATGTAAACAGCACTGACAGCAATAGTTACACGACCAGAGGTCAGAGGGGCTAAGAATGCTCCAAATCTCTGGAGCAAGAAAGCATATGACAAAAGATATCTGAGCACAAGGAGATAAAAGAAAATGGTATCTCTCAAAAAGAGCAATCACCTGATCTGCATTTTTAATTGCACTCAAGTAGTCGCCACTTGGTGAAACGTCAGCCACGGAATTTAACAAATTCTCTCTGGGTATTCTCACATTGTTAAACCTGAAATCAGATGCCCAGCCAGAACTTGAGTTTACTCGTTTAAAAAAGTTTCATTTATCAGCTGCTATCTTGCTTGAAAAGTATGTGTATATTACCAGATACGGCCATTATCAACCCCGTTTAAACCAATTTTGTGACCACATTCAGCTATTCGGATTTTTGGGCATATGTTTCCATCTGAATCCCTGATTTGGGCAATAAAAGCATGCACCCCTTGATTGCTACCATTTATGTTGAGCTGTGAAAAGACTATAGTATGTGTTGCATGCTGAATAGAAAAATATGTTAATACAGTCTCTATATGTACAAAAATAGAACAGAAGAAAGTGTAAGAAGAACCAAATCAATCTTACAACATCTAGGCTTTTAAATGGAAACGATAATAAAAGAGTCCTTACATTTGCAGCACCACCGATCCAATACTTCTGAGCCGACTCACACGGAGTATTGATGACAAATTCTCCAGTATTTGGATCATAAGTAGTGATTGTTTCGATTCCTCGGACCTGCAAAATTTACTTGGGAAAGATTATTAAAAGGGACAAAGTAAAAAGCATGATAAACTACATGTGGACCTAATAATCCCATCCTATTGAGCAACGCTTACATACATTACTCCCATGGCCCAACTCAGACATTGCAAAACAACCCTTGAGCTCATAGTTTTCAGTAGCTCTCAACCACTTGTCATGGTGACGCTTGGTTCCCAGAAACTTTACAGCCCCGCCCCTGCAATCGATTATTTATAAAGAAACCATTCCAACAGTGAGTCACTTGTCAAATAAGCTTGTTTGAGGAGGACAAATAAATAACCCAAGATGGAATCATTCATGACATAAGCTCTAAAGATGGTTATTGGTGGTCGCTGGACATAACATAACCATAAGAATTTGATCATCATGTTCAAATTTTACAAAGACATCAAATCATATATCACTTTTGCGCAAATATTTTATGTAATAATTATTACCGGTGCCACTCTGTCAGTGTCGGGATCATGTTCAGGGTAATAACAGTAGTATTATAACATTCATGACATAAGCTCTAAAGATGGTTATTGGTTCATTATAACAAACTGTTTGACTATTTATTAGGCAGCATTTTTAACCATATAAATTGTTGTATAGTTTTGTGTGAAAGTAAAAGGAGGTAGATATATAGAGAGAAGAGGTAGTTACCACAAGAACATATGAACACCGAGCTTAACGGCGAGAGAGTGATCGTACATTCCAATAACCTCATGAAGTGCCAATTTCCTCAACTCTTCTTGAGGACCATCACCGGTGAGCCACCCACGAAAAACACCGCGATCCAACAGATACGATATTCGCTTCATCGTCATTTCACGCTGTTGCTCCATCGACTGATTATAATCCGGGGAAACGAACACCCTTCCGTCGATTTCCCGGCGGTTGAAGAGACGGCTCTGTATCATCAATCCGAAGAGCCAGTCACGATCCTCCAGATTATGGCCGTCCAACAGCTTCCGCATCTCCGTCTTGTCGAATGTTACGTGATTTGATTCAGATAGCTCGGGAGGTGAGTAGCATAGGCATGCGTTGTGTTGGAGGAGTGTTGTTGCGGTTGGTGGGTCATCGCGGAGGTGATTGGAGAGGATCCCGGTTCGCCGGGATATGCGGTTGGTGTCCATGTTCAATGTTCAGAGACGGTGGTGGTTGGAATTGGAAGATTATTGAATAACGAAACAGAGATGTTTTGGATATGGTTTTGGTTTTGGAAAATGAAATTGTTGACTTTTTCCTGTTTTTTAATATACACGTTACTTCCGTCATATGGTTCTTTTTCAAGTTCGTTAGTACCAATCCTTCGAACTCGCGACATCAACGATTCACTTACAAAATTGATGCACGTCAACTTTAGTTAACTAGACTTTTCAAATCATATATTAGTAGGACTAATATTTAGCTATTGAATTAACAATAACAATAACAATGGTTTTAGTTTGTGAAAAAAAATTTAAGAGAGAAGATCATTTTATGAAAAAAATTATGAGAGATTAAAAATAATATATAACACATTTAGAAGAATCAAAAATATATTTAACCTCAATAACGGATATATTTCTACATCGTTTTATTTTTAAATTCAAAAATTCAAAAACAATAATGAAAATTACACTTAACTTTTAAGATTTGGTTTAGCGGTTGAGGTTTGGATCTTGAGACTTGAGAATGTGTTTCTCTCACAATTTTGAGTTTAAATCCTAACGAAATTCTTGAGATTTGAGAGTGTGTTTCTATCACAGTTTTGAGTTCAAATTCTAACGAAATCCTTGTTAATGAACGGTAGAATTTGTTTTCTTAGATTAGTCGGTCGCATAGTCTAATATCAAAATTTCAAAATAATATAAATTACGCTCACCTTCCATGAAATCTTTAAAATGACATCAACATCCCATCAATTTTAAAATATATATTATTCTTTTCTGAGATATATTAAAATGACATTGTCATTCAGTTGAAAGTCAAAAATCGTAGCTATATATGACATTTACCTAAAAAATTTATGTTTGTCACTAAAACATTTTGGTGGTATATATAAATTTTAAGGGGAGTTAGTGTATATTTAAAAACTAGAATGGATGTTTGTGTCATTTTAACAAACCTTAGGGTGAGTTTAATTTTCCCAAAAAATTATCATTTTAAATGGGCTTAAATGCACTTTTAATTTTTCTATTTAGATCTTTTTAATATTGGTCTCCATATCAAAACTCAGATTACTAGTCCTTCCACATTTGCACATATGACTTGCCTTGTCATTTATTACGTGGCACTACCATAGTTGCACCATGTCAGCGTTCAGTGGTGGAGCCGCAACCCTGGTCCAAGTGGTGCAATATAAATAAATAATTATTTTATTAACATTCGTCAAAAAATTATTATTTATGTGCGCGTGAGCGTGCGTGTGTGTGGCCTAATTGTGTCTAGATTCTCTCTCTTTAATTTATAAGTAGTCAATGGGAATTGTTTGAATGAGCTATATAAATACTAATGTAAGTCTACCAAAAACAATGTGGGACTATACCATATCTATTTTTGTATCTCAAAACCATTTGGAAAGTTGGGTCACTGTCTAGAGTTTGTGTATTTTTCTTAAACGACACAACCAACCTTTCTTTTTCTTTCTTTCTTTAATGTATAAACTTCAAATTAGCAACTAAAGCAACCACACCAGCATGGTGTACCATAAGCAAGCATAAAAGGAATTGGTCTCTTATTATACTATTTATTTGTCTGCATTGCACATAACAAATGAAAGTTGAATGACATGGGTTCTACATAGGTTGTTGCATTACAAGTTATGTTGTTTTGCATCTGTTTAGTTTTTGCAAATGATTGATTGTTGCCGTTACGCGAAAAATAACAGGCGAAGACACAGAGTTGCCATCGAATTTTATTTATTCCAACGAGGAAAGAAAAACATCAAGAAAACCTCAGAAGGGAAAGAACATGGTCTGGCAACCAAATACACAAGAGGAAGGTATTAGCACCCCTCGCGTTCGTTGTACTCAACGAGATTCACTCTTGTTGTTCTAATCAAATGGTGTGTATACCTAAAGCTTACTAGCTAAGGAAATGCATACATGAATTATTAGGGGGGAAAAGGTTTTATTATTGAGTTCGTCCGAGTTTTGCAACCCAATGCCTACATATCCTAGAGGGAATCAGAACTCTGTAGTTCTTGTTGAAAAAGTTTACTCTGTTTAGTATTTTTTATGGACAATGTTAATGTTCGCATTTTAGTAGTTAGGTTTTGGCGCTCGCACGTGAGGAAACTTACGCTTTAGTTTGTATTGCGGTAGAACGGAAATAATATGCCCTTTTTGAAAATGTTTTGAAGAGAAAATCTCGGAGGAAAAGATTTGTATTTGTTGAAGTGTTTTTGTTAAGGTTTTAAAAAAGGTTTGAGACGCATATTGTACTAAAGTCTATGACAATAGGAGCAACTATTTCATACAAATGATCCAAACGTCTCACGTACAAAATACTCTAAGAAGAGGTAAGGAAAACTTTCGCTCATCTTTTCTCATGTACTTAAGACTCGTGATATATTATACGCATCATATCTTATTAAGTGTTTTTGGATTTGATGCAAGAAAGTAAACTTTAATTTAAGAGATGCAAAGAAAAATAAATTCTAGGGAAAACTTGGTCTTAGATGTTATCATGCAAAATGGTCCTAAGGTTAGGATTATAAAGAAAATATATCCTAATGTTGTCATGCAAGATACTTAAACCTAAAGTCTACCTTTAGTTCAATTTAATCAAATTAAAAAAATTAATTAAATTGGATCAAAGGACTCCTAAAGGAGTATGTAAGCACAAAGCGAGCAACAAGTAAACATAAAGCATCTCAATCATCAAGCAAGAATCAAACACAAGTCAAGGCTTAAGCGCAGTCAATAGTCAAGCACAAAGAGAAATTCATGTCAAGTCAAAGTATCAAGCACAAGGCAAGCATCAAGATTACACAAAAGTAATACCAATAATCAACATCAAAAATTAATCAAGATAAGGCATCAAGAATTTTATAGCATCAAGAATTTCAAAATAAAGCATCAAGAATTTCATGGCATCAAAATTTTCAAGATAAAGCATCAAAAATTTCAAAATTAATAGCAATTTTTTAATCAAAATTACCATCAAGGAACTAATTAAAACTAAATTAAGAAGCTAACAAAAATCCTATCAAGAAACTAATCACAATTTAATCAAGATGACTAATCAAAATTAACATCCAGATTTAATCCATATTAACATCTAGAAAAATCAAGAATTAACCATAATTAATCTAGGCTAATCAATTTTTAACTAAAACAAAAGAGACAGATGTGGAAAGAGAAACATGGTGCAAATAGTATTTTCATGGGGCATAAGGCCCAAACCGAGTCATAAAGAGAAAACAGGTAATAAGAAACAAATTTCATCATCATATCAAAGTAACCACATGAATGTCTCTTCACTCTCTCATAAACGTTTTCCTCTCCCTCAAAATGCGCTGTCGGAATCGTTCACAGCTCCGTTGCGCCATGACTCTGCACTGGCAGCGGTGGATATCCCCAATCCACTACATTACTTTTGCTCTCAGGATCTCTTTGTTAAAACTCGAGGCCAAGCGCAGCCTAATCTTATGCAAGTCGTAGGGAAATCGCAACGATAGGAAAAGAACTTCGATCGAATGCTTACCTGGAAACAGAATCAGGTATGAATTTGATTTTTTCGTTGTTAACTTTTTGCTTCTTTTCCCTTCTTATCCTTCATTGTGGTGTCGTTGTTGTTGGTTTGAAACACTTGTACGCTGTGTTTGTTGTAAAGATGCTTTGAATTGCAAGTTACAAAAGATGATGATGATCTGCGATTGAGTATTGTTGAAGTTATGTTGGAGAAGATTGAAGAAAAGTGATCGAAGAAGTGTTAGAAATTTGGGTATGATAATCCTGGATATCTTCGAAGAATCGTGTTCGTACACTTTCCGAACAAAGTATTTCGACCCTATTCTTGCTTGGGTTCACGAAATCTTTGTGGGGATAATTCTCGAAGAACAATCTGTATCCGGCAAATCAAGAATGTAGAGAGAAAGTATGGTTTTGTTTTCCTTCTCTGTACTTGAAACCAATGCCAAATGACTCCTTATATAGGAGATCAATAACAGAAACTGAAACGACACAACTATTCAGAAACATTTATGTCCATTGGGAAAAAGGGTTCAGCGTATTCAAAATTTTCGCTCGGGGCGTTGCCCCGCACCTCGCCAGGGGCTCCGCCCCTTGGAACCCCTTTTCAATTATTGACGAGCGTGCACTCCGCACTATCCTAACTTGTTTCCAAGCTTAACACATAATTGCATCGGCCTCTAGTAAATCACCTTACTACAAAAATACATTGATGATACTAAAATCACCAACAAAAAGATGGAAGAAGAAGGATAAAGAAGCTTCAAGAAGAATCCAGGTGAAAGTGAAGAGAGAAAAGAAGTGAAGGAAGCTTTTTTTTATAGCAGAGGTAGTTATGATTTTCTGTTACATTGTGTTATGAGCTTTATTTGATTGAAGATTGGAATGGAGTTGCGAATTTTCTTTGTAATTTTTGCACCTACGTTGTATTTGTTGCTATGTAATTTTTCTTTTTCTTTTATGGACTTCTTCTCATTCCTATGTGTTTTTATTTGTATCACTGCTATTTATTTTGTATTTCTACGCCTTGTTTTTCTACTGCTATGAACTGACGTGTTTGCGTTCTCATTGCGGTTAGTTTGTGTGCTTGGGTTTAATTCAATGTTTCTGAAGCAATGACCGTAAACGAACTTACTCGAGATAGAAGCACTGGATTTCATGTCCCTGAGAACATAAAGTGTCGTAATGTGTTTTTCACAAATCAGTGAACCAACTATCACATCTAATGTTTCAGGTTTTATCAGAATTCTTGACAGTTGGGTTGATGTAATTTCTCCCTGTTGAAATCCAAGAGGAAGGAACTAATGAGTACTTGCATTCTAAATAGAGTGGCATACTTTTCCCACTGAAAAGTTTCTCATGACTCTGGTGCTGCCTTTGTTTGAATAACCTCATAGAGTCCTTCATGCAAGCCATTTCAGATAATTCATTACTGCATTCGGAGCACTCTCCCGAGTCTAAAGGAAAAGTAGGGCAAAATAGAAGATTGTTCTCTTGTACATAAGTGGCATCTTCATATAAGAATAGCCAAAAATCCTCAGGAAAAAGCACCCGCTTAGCGCCAGTTGCTTGTTCAGGCATGAGTTGTCCATGTGGACAACTAATAGCTGCTATTGGTCTAGCATCAGCAACTTTTCTCTTCCACCATTGTTGCAACAATGATCTAGACACATAGTTATTTCCATCTTTTTTTACCATCAAGAATCCATGCAAGTTGCTTAAATAATTCTTTTCGATCCCGATAAGTGTCTGTTGACACGACATTTCGAGCCCCATCAATCAGACAATCCCAACAGTGGTCATCGTGAGAAGCGTTGGTCCCCCACCAAACTTAGACAATAACCTATTCCATGCTTTAGAAGACGATCGCTTCATTAAGGTAACCTTTGAAATTGGAACTTTACCATGTGAACATTAGATAGATGTGTTGTCAATAGTCGTTGGAGTAACATTTTCAGCCCATTGGCGAATCTAGTCACTATAAATCCACAAAAAAAAATGGTTGCTCCATTGGTTGAATAGGAGCTTCAGCTAAAACAGAAGGAACTTCTCCTCTCCTTTCATTGATACAACTCAATTCTACCTCTTTCTTGTGGTTGGCTGGATGAAGTATATAGCATCCATGGTGGGCAAAGGTTGTCTTCGCTTATATATGTCTTCAACCAATGAAACACCTTCTTCAGTGATATCTGCCATCTTGCAAGAGTGAGACATTATCTTAATAATAAGCTTGTCCATTATTAGTACCTTCCATGTAGATTTTGAATTTAAGTGATGAAGGATGATGAGCTTGAAAATGATACACTTGAACCATGATGAATGACTTAAACCTTGAATGATCTTGAAAATGTATTGAACGTGTCTTTCAACCTTTTCACTTGTGACTTGTACCTTAACTTCCAAGATGTTTTCCATTCATCAATTTGTCACTGTGTTAGCCTCCTCCTGCAACATAAAGTTGTCTCTATGTTTTTAACCATGTTTATTTTGTAACTATATCATATGGGTTTTGTGATATTATGTTTCATTAAAGAGATGTGAAAACTTTGCTCTGTCATGAACTTTTTTGGTTTTGTTTTAGTTTAGGCTGTTGTAACATTGTTTGATATAAGAGTTTGGTCCTCAGTTTCAGCTTTGAAGGTTGAACTAGGGATGATGGTAATTTAAGGTCTTAATATGGTTTAAGGAGAAAACTTCAATTATGTTATTTCCCTGTTTTCTCTTAACATAACCCAACTCTGATTATCCTTTCTAATTGTCTCAAATTAGTATCTCAAAAAATGAAGCATGGTTTTTCCATGGTATGGACAAACATATGATAAAGCTTTGACAGAGTTGGATTCCATGACATCCATGACAGTAACTTCTTCATATGTGATTCTTCGATGATATGGATCAGTGGTACTGATAAAGCTTATGTTTGTGAAATTTTAGCAAGGTACTCATTAACAAGAAAATGCATAAGGTCCCACGTTGGTTTGTTCACAAATGAAATGAGTGTTTATAAACCTCATTCTCACTTGACTAAATGTCATCTTATTTATCGGAATGAAGGTGACAAGGAATGGGCTAAAGTATTTCTTATATAAACTTTGATTAATTAATTTCTAAGATAATTGAATTGAATTTATTAATTTATTATATAAAATAATATTAAATAATAAATTATCCAGTCATCTATAACAACACATTAAAAATAATTCAAAGACCAACAAAATTAAGTAACCAGAATCGTTGGTTTTGTAATAGGGGGCCAAATGTTTAAAATGCCAAAATTAAGAGATTAAAAATGTTTTAAAAAATTATTTATAACAAATAGATGTAAATGAATATTTAATTTCATTAACAATTTATATAGAATTCCTAAAATAAATAAGAATTACATTTGCGGCACTAGCTTGGTTGAAATAGTTTCATTTGTTTTAGTCATTAACTTATGAAAGAGGAATACGTGTGATTAAGTGTAATGAGGAAAGACTTGAAGGAATATGTGTTTGTCATTAAATGTAATGAGAAAGACTTGTGTCACATTAAAGGTAAAAAATATAGGTGTAATACATAATTTTCAAGGGGTGCAAATATTAAAAGATGCAACTTATTAGTATGAAATTATAAAAGTTGGAGTGTTCACTTGCACCCCCCCGAGTCTAGTCTGGCCTTGCCCCTGTCATCGTTTCTTTTTTTATTTAATTGAAATAATTTACTTTTTATTACAAAATTAATAACACAATAATAAAATTATTGTTTATAATACTTTATTAAATAAATTAATTGAAAATCATGAGTCAACCTAGGAAATAAAGTAATTGAAAATCAAGAGTCGACCTACTCAATTGAGTTTCTCTCCCTGAACCCTAATCCATTTTTCTCTTTTCTCCTTCGATCGAACTAAACCTCTAATCGAAACCAAGCATAATAAACATTGAAGCTCAATCGAAACCAATATTTACCAAACTCGTAGCTCAATCAATCGTAGCTCATTAAAACTACAACACTTGTTTTCTAGAATTCAATGTTCGTTATTGTGAAGATGACCAAAGGGCGTTCTCAATAGGATAGTAGTGAAGAAATCAAATATTGTGTTAGATATGTTTTTTGTCCCCTTTGCAAAGTCACAATGGTCCCCCTTTTTTCTTGTTTATTTCGTTTGTTGTGATCCACATGGTTGTTTAATGTTAACATGTGGTTCCGCCTTATTTTGTTTGTTTTTTATGTTGTGGTCCCAATACATGATAATTTATACAATATATTTTTCGATTAATCCTCAAACCAATTATGGACCAGTTTATTTTATCTTTAAAAAATGGATCTTTTTTCTTTTGTATTTTTGAAAATCGATTCTAGAAAAAAGTTTTTCAAAATATTATCAGTTTTTCTAAATTTGTTTTTTGTAAATTAAAAGATTAATTTTGACATATTATAACATAAACATACATTATTAATTATCAAAACATTGTCAAAATCATAGTTTTAAAAAAAAGTTGTATCTTAAAAATGATATTTATGAAAAACTATTTGAAATAGCTTCAAAATTAATTGATTTTTTGAAAATTTGATATCCAAACATAGTTTGGATAAAATGATGAAATACATAAAATAAAATTTTAAGAATAACTATTTAAACAAAATTTTCATTTGAAACTTTTATGAAAAGTTTCTTTGTAAAAATTTTTTACACTAAAATATATTACACTATAAAAATCATTTTTAAAAAAAGTCAAAACAAACGGGCCCTGAGACTCATAAGATTGAGTTAAGGATACATCATAGAGGGGGATTAGTTTAGGAACCTATAAAATGGTATGTTGAAGGGGAAGTATTTAAGATGAATTGGAAGTGTGATATAGATTACACATATGGAGTTTGAGAGTTTAATTAAAGATGAGGGTTATAAAGACATAAGGCGTATGTGGTATTGGAATCCTAAGTATAGTTTTTTTGAAATTTTTCAAAGATGTTATAGGGTTTGAGGTAATTGATGTATATTGTAATGCCTCATAATGCTCTCAGGATTACCGACTGACCCCATAAACCAACATATACAGGTCTTTTCAACATGTTTTGTCCTCACTTGCGCACTTCCCGATAAACTTCCCAGAAGGTTACCCATCCCAAAATTGATCCAAATCAAGCACACTTAAATATGGAGTTCTTATGGAACGAACTACCGAAAAAAAGACGCACTTGTTGGTATATGTAGTGTTAATCAATCTTTATAAGTCTTCCTTTAACCATGGAGTCTCATTCCTGCACAACCTCAGGATCCCTTTTCATTGTGATGTGAATTCAGTTTTCCCTTTAAGTTATTAGGAGTGTCTCATTGTCATGCTTCGTGCACTGACAACCACTCCTTCGACCTTGGGTGTTACCACCAGCTTCCACTTTGTTTGTCCCTGAACCACATCGTACTCGGAGAGATCTGGCTCTAATACCATTTGTAACGGCTTAGAGTGCTTTTAGGATTACCGACTGATCTCTGTCACACCCTAATTTTTAACCCTAAGATTCCACCTCATTTACATCATTTTGGCATAGTCATTTATAACCATGATGTCCTCGTCTAATCCAGGAACCTCATAGTCCTTCGTCTAGTCCAGGAACCTCATAGTCCTTCGTCTAGTCCAGGAACCTCATAGTCCTTTATAACCATGATGTCCTCATCTAGGAAATAACACTTCAAAGACTGCTAATCTTCCCTCGGTTAGAGAGCAAGATGATCTGCCAGCACACAGCCCTTGATAGCCTTTTGAGTGACATATTGGGTGTCGTATTCTGATAAAAGCATTTGCTATCGGGAAATTCTGCCAGTGAGAGTTGGTTTCTCAAATATTTATTTGATGGGATCCATCTCGGATATTAGATACGTTGTGTGAGTCAACATATATTATCTGAGACGCTTGGCAGCCCATGCAAGTGCACAACAAGTATTTTTGAGCAATGAGTATCTGGTCTCACAATTGTTGAACTTTTTGATCAGATAATAGATATCATGCTCTTTCTTGCTAATTTTGTCTTGTTGCCCTAACACACAACCCATGGATTCGTCGAGCACTGTTAGGTACATGATAAAAGGCCTTCACGGAATGAGAGGTGTCAAGATTGGTGGCTCTTGCAAATATTTTTTGATTTGTCGAAGGCTGCTTGGCAGACATTGTTCCACTCAATTGCTTGACCTTTCCTTAAAAATTTAAAAATTGGCTTATAAGTGGCAGTGAGATGTGAAATGAATCTGGCAATGTAATTCAATCTCCCTAAGAAACCATAAATTATTTCTCTGTTTTTGGCGCAGGCGTGTTTTGAACAACTCTGACTTTATCAAGTTCCACCCCTATCCCTTTTTGACCCACGATGAAACCCAATAGCTTTCCAGATTGAACATATGTCATACCCTAATTTTTTAGCCTAAGATCCCACATTCTTTTTTGCATCATCTGCGTAGCTTATCATGCATTTCATCTCGCATAATGTCTAATTTATCAGATGGAATAAACTTGTTAAATTTACAGCCGAATCGGTCAAATAAAAAGTCAACTATGCGTAAAATGAATGGACGAAAAATTTCAAAATCGAGCTTGCAAACATTAGTCATATTAATCTACGTTTCGTGTAGTTTAATCTAGCATGCTCATTTTAATTTCTCGACTGCTTTTCGATCACATTTTTTTTTATCAATTTAAGCCATTTAACCGAGAAAAATTTATTTCAAAATTTTACAAAATGTTGTATTTTTTCGAGTCGTTTATTTCGCGCTGATCATTTTGGAGTATTTATTTTATTTTTCCGAACACTTCGATACTGGTTTGATGTATCATTTTTAACCGACTTTATTTTAATTTTAGTTAAATAATTTTTTTATTTAATCGTAATTTTATATTTATAATTTATTGGTTTGATTTATTTTATTTTTAACTTATTATTATTTTCCTTTTTTTTTTTAATATTAAATTTTGTTCTTATTCTTTTTGTAGAAAACTTGTTAATTAAGGTTTAAAAAGTTGTTTTTGTTTTTTTCCACATTTTATGATAATATACCAGCATAGAATGCAGCGCTCCATATGACCCTCTCATAAGTCTCTCTCCATAAAAGACAAAAAATGATAAAACAAAAAAAAAAACAATGATAGCATTACACATCCATACACACATATGACACTTTTCATAACCTCTTACTTTACTTTCCATGCGAGTGACACTGTTTCATTCTCTACTACCACACTAACCATCATTCACCATGTAAGGCACTCATACATACTTTCATCTCTTATTTTTCTTCTAGAGAACATACCATAACTTGTTTTCTTATATGCATATTGCTTCATTTTACTCACCATGAATCCACACGCCACATACACTCTTTACCCTTAAAACTATCTTCATTACCTTCCACTTTTTCATGATCACCCACCATCATTACCTTCTACTTCATTAACTTCATTTCTAAATCCCCGTGCGTATGACTTTCTCTTCTTTATAGCATTACACAAACCATACTATCATATCCACAAACCTTGCATCTTTATACACAAAACAAGCTTCTTCTTTTTTACTGTTCAACCTTCACTTCCTCATGAGACTTCATCCATTAACATCACCACCATATACTACAGGAACCTCTCACCTCTATTCCTTACATGGCCATTTTTACATATTCTAAAATAAATAAATAAAATTAAAAAAAAAAACAAATCATAAAAACATACTCCAAGCTTCCTCCTCACGATGCAAAAAAAGTTCATGCGGACCCTCATATAACTCACCATGATCCATGATCCAAGACAAAAAATCATTGATTTCATAATATAGAATCCACAACCATCTACTCTTAAAATACCCTTCATCATCTTTAAACAACATGAAGATGTGACTCACCACACCATTACCATACAACCTTTATTTCTCATTAACTCCCTCACAGGACTTTTACCATTCCATGAACCCACCTTATAGAGCCGACGTTATTCCCTCCCGTTTCCTGCACCAGCCACCGTGAACCTTCCATTTCCGCCGCACAAAAACTCCTTTCCAAACTAAATATGAACTCCTCCACCTTGCAACACACAACTCACTAGAAACACCCATGAACTGCACACTGTGAAGCAAGTGAAGAAGAGGAAGGCGCGACTCTTTTTTTGTTGGTAATATATGTTTTTTTTTATTTTCTTTTATTTTAATGATATTACTAAAATAGGATATAGTTGTTTTGTTTCGGGATGATGCCCTAAGGAGTAAAAAGAGTTTGATGAGCTGGTGTTAATTTTAGGATTCTAGGAAGAGATTATTCTTGATTAGAATTGCACTAAAGACTTTGAGTAGAGGCGAATATTTCAAACAACCAATTCAAGCGTCTTGTGTATAAAATACTTAGAGCGGGGGCATGAGAGCTCCATTCTCACTCCTTCTTCACCACTTAAGGCTCGTGGCGTACAATTCTAATATTATTTTAACATGTTTTTGAGTTTTTATTTGAGAAAATACCACTTGACATTGGATCAAGGGTTTTATTAAGAAAATACCACTTGACATAAAATCAAGGGTTTGAGAAAATGGTCAGGTCGATCCTAGTCCATAAGGAAAGCTAGCAAGAAAAACCAAACCAAAGGAAAGCGATATATAAGGAAAGCACATCAAAAGGGGATAGGGGTGCATGAAATATACAACGGATGTATGCAAGAAATAAAAGGGTCTCATTGTCAGGTAGCCCAAGAGAAAACCATGTGTTTTAGGTCTTTGTTATGGTGATTTCATGTACCTCCGATACTTGTATCATGTACTCCTTGTTCTCTATTTTGTTGAGCCTTTGGTAGTTTACATCAAGTCTTTTGATATGTACTTGAGTAGAAGTCCTGTCTCATTGGGATTTAAGAAACAAGTATTGAGCCATAATGCTTAAGCCACACAAGTCTCATTGCTTAAGTGCTTGGTTGTAAAAGTCTTATTCAGCTAGTCTGATTGAGCAGGGGGAAGTCTCCGTCTGAGGGGTGTGAGAAAAAATTCTCGAGTGCAGCTTGAGCAAGTGAAGTCTCAATCTGGATGGCCATAAGAGCATGTGGATCGGCCAGAGGATGTGAGCAAGAAGTCTTAGACATGTGCTCTAAGCAAGAGGAAGTCTCAACCTAAAGACTCTTGGAGGAGGTGGCTCGGCAAGAAGGTGTGAGCAAGGGAAGTCTTAGACGTGTGTTATAAGAAAAGGGAAGTCTCAAATAGTTGGTTTGAGCAGATGTAAAATACTTATGCATAAACATAAGCAATTGTAATCATAAAATAGTTATAGTGAAAATCTCTTATGAGGCAAGAAGATTGAACTACTCTCAGTTAAGGGAGGAACCAATATAAATATTTTGTGTCTTTTTCCGTTATTTTATTTACTTCTGTTATATCTGCTGCTAATGAATTAAAACAGAATCTGAACATCAATTATGATTCTAAAACTCTGATCAGAAGTTAAATTAAAAGAAAACGTGAAACACAATTTAACCCTCCCTTCTTGTGGACTTTTCACACCTTCAATTGGTATCAGAGTATAGTCTGTGCTTAACACTTAACAGTGGTGTAAATAATGATCCAATAAGAAAAGTATATTTCTTATTCAAGAAGGAATCAATTTCCACATGAAAAATATCATACGACTTTTCCTACTATATTCAATGGGTGATTCCACTGGATTTAAATGATGGAATATTTAAATATATTTTTAACTCATTGGTCTTTATAAGGGGTTGTTAAAGGTCTATAGAATATCCTTGAAAGAGGTATTACTATAGAAGTTAATGGTGTAAAGACGATCTTCTTGGAAATCTCTTTTCACCAGTTCAGAAGATGCATATTGAATATCTTCAGAGGTGGTTGCATTCTGGTGGATTTTCTACCTCACTTATGAGTATATCAACAACATTGATCTGTCTGATGCTTGGACAATCTTTGTATTCTTGTGCTTGGGCCCGTGGGAATCAGTTTTTGAAGCATGTATAGTTACACTTCATCTAATTTTTTCAAGTAAATTTCGAGAAGATTGCTTTGAGACTTAAATCTAAGATCACAGTTATTTAGGATGTTTACATCTTGAATTTGTTGCGTTCTGAAGGTTTATCTTGCAGTCTTCGAAGGAAAGAAATGAAGTTATATGATGAAAAACTATTCAATTCACCACTTTCTTTCTTTAGCTTAAGTTATTTGGAATGACTAATGATAAGAAAATTAGGTTTCTTGTCATAAGGACTTTTATACTTGCTGAATGAACTGTGATATCTGTTTATAGAAGAGTAACTTCAGAAGTTTCTAAAATATTTGTATTTCAAGTGATTTCCCAGAGCTGAAAGCAATAAGTAACACTACCAGAACCTGATATCAGACGCTCTTCAACGTTCAAACTTTTGAAGTTTATATTAGTGCATGTTGCAGATGAAAAGAAGCATTTGTGTTCTAAAATAAAAATCAAGTATTGAAAAGTATGAGATGTTGTCAAATCTATCTTGCTTCAAAATATTTGATTATATGGAGTTTGTTTCTTAAGGTGATATCTCAGAAACTCCATTGCTTCTTGATTGAGGATCATCATGGAAGTTGTTTTAAAAAACATTATTACGATAAGTCTTCTATTTCTCTTTGAGTTCCGTCAGCTGTACTAAGATAATACTTTGATTTGCTTTGTGCCAATCTCTGATAGTTAACACCATTTGGTTCTAAGCTTGTCAATAATTTCAGAGTCAAAAGATTTAATCATAGACAATGAGATTAATGACTCTTCTTATAATTTTGTCTCATCCTAGACTTATAATTTTATCTCATAGACAAAAGATTTTATCATAGACAAAAAATTTTATCTCATCCTAGACTTATACTTTGGAGTGATTTATAATTTTATTGTTAGGTTGATACACAAGGTAAAGAAGAGTTTGTTTATACTTACATGTATGATCTTATAGAAATATGAATATCATTATGTATCTACTATAGATATCAAGGAAAGAAGCAGAAGCATCTTCCATAAAGTTGTTTACAACTGTTATTGGAAGAAGAGCTAACAACCCAGATTCATGTATTGGTGGTACTAAGTTTGGTGAGAGTAGTGGAGTCAGTGGTTAGACAACCATTGAATCAGAATCCACTCAAAGTGGTGTTCAGACTCTATTGGTCAAGTCTGAATATTGAATCGAGTCTGACCAGGAAAAAAAAAGAGTATGCTTGTTCTTTTCTGGTTTATCTTTTGATTCAATGAAACATTTGTATAGATATAAATACAAAGTTTTTGTTAGATTTCCAGAGAAGTTATTTTGAAAAAGAGAACTTCATAAATCTTTAAGAGGAAACTATGTTGTATTTGTCTGTACTGAATGTCTTATTAAGCCAGATGATGATCATATTTATGGAAACAATTTTCTCACTTTTCGAGATGATATTGTTGCTTGTTGGCTGCCTAAAGAAGACAATTCATATTCATCTATCACTCATGACTCTTGTTTCAAGATAAAGTGCTAGTTCTGAATAGAATTTTAGAGACCTATGACTGACAGTTGATATCTCTGTCTAAGCCTAGTTCTATTAGACTCTGATGGATGGTAGCATTGAAAGTTGTTAGTTTTTGAGATTCAGAAGAACATTCTTTACTTTTGATATAGTAGTTTAAGTAAAAAAAAATCTAAAAGCTTTTAAAATACTTAAATTTGTATAAAGGTGAAACTCACCTAGTGGAATTGAAATATTTGTTGGATAAGAACCTTTAGGTAATGATTTTTTTTTCTTTTGGTACTTGTTGTTACTATTCCATGTCTTGTGAAATATCATTGTGTCCTTTTTCTGACAATATTCTTATTTCTGTAAGATTTTTGTTCAGTTTATTTTTTCTTTGCTTCTTCTTCTTCTTCTTCTTCTTATTTTCTTCTTGGTTGTTTGTTGATCAAACCAAACTTGAGATGAGTTCTTCAGTTAATTCTCTTCAAATCAACTGGTTGTTATCAATGAAAAGTTTGTAGATTTTGATGATTTACTTAAGATTGGTTTCAAATTCTGGAAGACTGTGTCTGATCAAGGGTGGAATAACTACTTTGAGATGCTTTGTGGTTTCACTTATCCAAGTCTTGTCAAAGAGTTTTGGATTAATGCCTCCATTATTGAGTTGTGTTCAAAGTATGTTATTTTGTCTAGAGTAACTGGTGTTTCTATTATAGTTACCTCTAAAACGATTACAAATGTGATCAATTGTGAGGAGATTGGAGAAATCCCAGGAACTCTTGTTTGGGAACACTATCTTCCTACTTAATGTATCATTGTAGATCCATCTAATACATCAATAGTCTCAAATCTTCTTCTTGATGATGTTTTTTGGAGTCAGATTCTAAATTCAAACTTACTTCCTAAGGATAAGGATTTAGACCAAGTGAACCCTATTAAAAAATATTTGCTTTTACTTCTCAATTCAGATTTGAAGATTGATCTTCCTCAAGTTATGTTTAATCATCTAAAGAGGCCTTTTTCTTCTTCTCAAAAGGGAAAGACCTTCTTTATTCCCTTTGGACGAGTTATTTCTGAGATATTTGTTCAAGAGAGGGTTAACATAAGTTCTGAGGCTAGTTCTTCTAAGATTTAGAAAGACACGTTTGAAACTATCTACGAAAGATTCTAATGTTAAATTTCTGCATAATTATGCTTTGTATTTTTGTATTAAGTTTCTTATTAATAAATTCAATGTTTGTTCAATTTAAACTATTGAATATTAATTTTGTGTTTTTAATGAGAATCTGAAAGAAATAGGAGAAATAACTCAATGTATGCAACTTGTTCTCATTAATAAAAAAGAAGTTATTACAAAACAATTGGATTTCCTAGTCTGTTGGATGTGCCCTAAGGAATTCCCTAGGATCACCTGACATGTCCAGATTATCTAAGAAATTTTGCCATTCTTTCTTAGCAAACTCCAAAGCCTCTCTTTTCAGTTTGTTTATGTGTCTAAATCTAAAAGATTTTCTTCTTCTGTGTGTCTTCACAAAGGATACTGAAGAATAGAGCACTTATGAGGATGTATGCTTGCTTGCAGATCCTTCAGCTGCTGCTTTGCCTTAGTTTGCTTGAGTTGTTGCAATCAGTAGTGTTATCTTCCTGAAACCTCTATTTGAAACCCATATTTGCTTCTGCTTATACATCTTGGTGTTTTAGGGATTAATTGATGATGGAAGAAAGCTTACTAGATTCCTTTTATAGACGTGTTACATACATTGTCTTGAGTTTAATATTATTTAAGTATGGATTAAATCTTATCAGCACTCTAATAATGACTCTTGAAAATGTTATATAGCAGTCTAACTTATTATGATTCTCTAAATAACTATGAGTTTATTTTTGATTTGTTTTAACTCTCGTTTCTGTGTCAATTTCACTTTGTGAATGTACTTTCAGAAAATCTAAAAAAATTACTAGAATATACTTGCATGTTGAAAAGAATTCTTGGTCAAATAAACATTTTCATTAATTAAACTAATGGATCACAAAAATATTTTTAAAAAGGAAACAAGATGATTCTAGAAGAGATCCCTAGCTAGAGCATCTCATGCCCAACAACGTCCACTGTAGTCATAGTCCACCTCTTCGTCTTCAGAATCAATCACTTTTTCCTCTTCTATGACCGGGAGAGAGCGGTAGAACTACTAATTGACCCTCATTTTCTTCCTTGACCTCTTCATACTTTTTCTCATTGGCTTCAAGGCAGTTACTGTTGAACCTCCTTCTGAAGTTCGTTCATGTGTTGTTGAAGTTGCCTCTTTAGAAGTAAGTTGTGCTAAGGGCAATGACTCAGTTTTAGAGGACTTAGAAGAAGCTCGCCCCTAGTGCGATTGTGGCAAGTTTCAAGCCTTTCGTATGCCTTTCTCCCATGTGACTGCGACATGTTCATATGCTCGCTATGATGCTTCCAATCATCTATCCATCACTTACGAAGTCATAAACATATTCAATGTGTACAACAATAGCTTCATATTGGTAGCAAATGAGGATTAATATACCGCATATCAAGGGGACATAATGTGGCACAACAAAAACATGCGAAGAAAGAAAAAAGATCGCTCAACAACACTTGTATTAGAACAGAAATGAATATAACTGATAAAATGGTAAGATTATGTGGTATATGCCGTCAGCCCATACACAGTCGAAAAAGTTGTCCCAACGTTGGAACAAACTTTGCATGATAATTTGTTTTTGGTTACAACAAAATTACTGAAATTCTGGTATCAAATATGAGATGTCGAAGGAGATGTCATGACATTAATATCTGAACAATCAACAATATACGAACAAGATAAAAAGCTGTTAACAATAGTAAATTAACACAAGCAATTGTTAACCCAGTTCGGTGCAAACACACCTACGTCTGGGGGCTACCAGTCAGGAAGGAAATTCACTAAATAAAATTAGTTTGAAGATTCACAGCAAACTCTCTCTAGTTTACAATCTTTGCACCTAATTTCCCCTTGCAATTTCTATCTAAAACACCTTTAGATATGAGACACCTCTCACTCCCACTCAATCACAGTAGTGATAACAACAGATTAATAAAACATAGAAGACACTCTTCAAAGACAATACTTAATCTTGCTTAAAAGCTTCAATCAAGAATAGTGCACTATTGCTTAAAAGCTTAGAGTGAACAACTTACAACTCAAAAACTCAGTCCAATTCACACATAAAGATGATGGGTGAATGACTCACAATTAACAATAACACAAGAAGCTAAAAGCTTATTCCTTATGCAATGCACTAACTTAACCTTAACTTCTCTGATCTTCAAATAGGATTGTGAAGTCTTTATATAGTAACACTTTGAACGGGCTTGGGCTTTGGAAAAAACTACCTCTGATTTGATAAAATCAAATCAGATAATTCTTCAAATCTTTTCATAATTAGCATCAAGGAAATGGAACTAAATCAAATCTGATAAAATCAAATTAACCTCCAAACCTTCTAAAGATTTTCTGCATGAAAATAAAACAAAAGATATCACAATTACTCCACGAATTATGCATTAAAAACTCTTTTGTATAAGGAAGATTTCCACGCAGATTTGTACCACCAAAATCTCTTATCATAACAGCGCAAAAGGTTGCACAAAAATGCAATAGTCAAAACATAACATTCACACTGAATGTTCTGCTTACAAATGTCTGGACATCATACTTGACATCATGAACTAAACCCTGCAACATTAAGAATAACCACCTGCAGAATGTTAAGAACATATGCCAAGACATCCTATAGGACATCTTGTGATAACACCAAGTTTTACCAAAATTCCTGCAAGTCATAGAACTAACAAATACTAAAAAAAACAACACACAAACATAAATATACCTAAAACAACAACACAAATAACAAATAAAAAGTCTCAACACCACAAAATGTCCAAGAGATTACAACAATTAAAACAATATCATCTGATACAAACATCATATCTCTAACATCATCGCCATCTTTAAATCACACTCACATACGCCGCATAACATTACTGTCATCTACAATTGAGATGTACGAAACAAATCCCTCAATACTTCTAATTCTTTTCCATCATTAATCTCTTTGTCTAACCAACTTTTCAAATTCCTTTCAAAATGCTCGAAACTTGGATGTTCCAAAAATCCATTTTCATCATGATAGAGCTAATGAAGAAAAGATAAGGAGAATATGAAAAAAGGTGTGGAGTAAATAGTAGAAGACACTTTTATTTATACTAAAAAAAGCATCCAACACATAGTAGCCAATTGAATTGGCACCACCACTAAGTTGTTGTACATAGGTGCCAGATGAATTTGCGTTAGTACTTAAGCCACTCATGCAGTTGTCAATTAAATTGACTGCACCGCATGCAGTCGCCAATTCAATTGGCTACACCACTTGTTTTTTTAATTGAAATCATGAATTTGTCTGACAACAATTCTTTGTTCTATTTTTTATTTATTTAAAAGTGATTCATTTAGAAATTATGTGAAAAATGTGGTTATTATAAAAAAAGTTAAATATATTTTTGGTCCCTATAAATATCTCATATTTAATTTTTAGTCCTTATAAAAAAAAGAACATATTTTAGTTCCAATGAAAATTTTATGCATGCAGATTGAGTCCTTGTTATTTTCTAAAATTTTGAAAATCATTTAATTACCCCTAAATTTTTAAATTTTTGAATAATTTTTTTCATACGTGTTCAGATTACTATAAAATGTTTCTTTATCAAATTATATAATTTTTTAAAATGAGAAGAATTAAATATGAATTTTTTAAATTTCAAAAGACAATGATAGAAGTAATGAAAATCTCGACCTATACATTAAATTTTGAATTTTTTTTTTGAGGAACTTTTTATATCGTATTAAATATATTTGCAAAATAATCTTTCAAAAATACATATTGATTTAAGAGTAAAAACTAAAACTACATGTATAATCATTTTGTAGGGATCAAAATACGTTATTTTTTTAATAGAGATAAAAATAAAATTCGGTAATTTATAAGGATATTTAACTTTTAATATATTTGAAAAAAAAATGGTTTTCGAATTGTGTATATTGAGTAGAAATTAGAAATAATATATAAAAGCGAGAAACCAAAACCCTTTAGGTTTTGTTGGACCGATGAAGTTTGAAGCATAATTCACTGGCCCGACCCGGTGTGAACGTATAGCATAGCATACCCATTCTTCCCTGCGAATTCTTCACCGAATTCCTTGTCGGCGCTGCTGAAGAAAAAGTTATACACGCCGTATCGGAAAAAATGGGAGGCTTCATGTTAGGTTCGAAGAAGAAGAAAAACAATAAAAGCCAAGGCGGTTTTGAAACTATGGGTTTGAATCCCAATGTGTTTAGGGGAGTGAGGCGTAAAGGTTACAAAGTGCCGACTCCAATTCAGAGGAAGACGATGCCGCTAATCCTCTCCGGCGTCGATGTTGTTGCCATGGCTCGTACTGGTTCTGGCAAAACGGCTGCGTTTCTTGTTCCCATGCTTCATAAGCTTAATCAGCATCTTCCTCAGGCTGGCGTTAGAGGACTCATTTTATCACCAACTAGGGATTTGGCTCTTCAGACTCTCAAATTCACTCAAGAGCTTGGTCACTTCACAGGTTCTTTTTTTTTTCTTCTTTCACTGTATGTATTGTTTGTATAATCAGCTTAATTTGAAGCTTATAGCAGACAATGTTATCACGTAGTGTATTTTGTAATTGCTTATAATGTGAAGTGACTAAGTAGTGATTTTTGATTGAATGTGTTGGTGTAAAACTAATTTTCTCAGACAATATAGGCTTCTTTATCTCATAGTCATAAATTACGGTTAATGTATTCTGATTTCTGTTTCTGTTTGCTTGTTTGTGAATCAGACCTTCGTGTTAGTTTGTTGGTTGGCGGTGATAGTATGGAAAGTCAGTTTGTGGAGTTATCTCAGAGTCCGGACATTATAATTGCCACTCCTGGTAGGCTCATGCACCATTTGTCTGAGGTTGATGACATGTCCTTGCGTAAGGTGGAGTATGTTGTTTTCGATGAGGCTGATTGTTTATTTGGTATGGGTTTTGCTGAGCAGCTACATCAAATTCTTGCTCAGCTTGGTGATAATCGTCAAACCTTGCTTTTCAGTGCTACATTACCCAGTGCCCTTGCAGAATTCGCTAAGGCTGGTCTGCGAGAACCTCGCCTTGTTCGCCTTGATTTGGAAACTAAAATTAGCCCTGACCTGAAGCTTGTCTTTTTCACTTTGAGGCAAGAAGAGAAGTATGCCGCTTTGCTCTATTTGATCAGGGAACTTATTGGTTCTGATGAGCAGACTTTAATTTTTGTATCCACTAAGCATCATGTAGAGTTTCTCAACTCATTGTTTCATCAAGAGGGTATTGAGCCTTCTGTATGTTATGGAGACATGGATCAAGATGCTCGCAAAATGCATGTGTCTAGGTTTAGGTCAAGAAAGACAATGTTGTTGATTGTTACTGATATTGCTGCTCGAGGAATTGACATTCCATTGCTTGATAATGTTATCAATTGGGACTTCTCGCCTAAGCCTAAAATATTTGTTCATCGTGTTGGAAGGGTTGCAAGGGCGGGTCGTACTGGTACCGCTTATTCGTTCTTGACTACCGAGGATATGGCTTATCTCTTGGATCTTCATTTGTTTCTCTCAAAACCAGTGAAAGCTGCTCCCACTGAAGAAGAGGTCTTGCAGGATATGGACGGAGTAATGTCAAGAATTGACCAGGCAATGGCAAATGGAGAAACCATTTATGGCCGTTTCCCTCAAAAAGTCATTGACCTTGTTTCTGACAGAGTTAGGGAAGTTATTGATACTAATGCGGAGCTGGAATCGTTGCAGAGAACCTGTAAAAATGCATTTCGTTTATATTCTAAAACAAAACCCTTACCCTCAAAGGAATCCATTAGAAGAGTAAAGGATTTGCCACCAGAAGGTCTCCATCCAATTTTTAACAGAGTGTTGGGGACGGGAGAGTTAACAGCACTTGCATTTTCTGAACATTTGAAAACTTTTAGGTGAGTGCAAGTTAATATTCATAAACTGGAATTATTCTTAGCAACCCTCTTTAAAAGATTTTATAGATTCATAGCTTTAATAATTCAATATCAGGCCAAAGCAGACCATTTTGGAAGCGGAAGGAGAAGCAGCCAAAGCAAAGCGTAGAGCAGTATGTTTCTACTTTCAATACATTGTCCATAATCCATATTTTGTTTATTATGGTCTAATTTAATAATTCTATTTCTTTATTACGTATTTAGAATGAAACTTTCAAGTTCATCTTTCAATTGACTAAATTTAATGTTTCTCTTGTGCAACTCAACATTTTCCAAATTGTTTTCCATTTTAATATTTTTACATGAAAGTTGGATATGGTGGATCATATGGTTTTTATGCGTCTTTTATCAACTGTCTACGGTCCTTACTGGGTTAACAGATTTTGGCTATCAAATGTTAGTTGAGAAGTTATTTGTATATCTCTTCTTGCAGTGTTTCTCCTTCACTAAAGCCCATGCTTTTTTGTTTCCTATTGCTTCAATCTAATAAGTACCGATCAGAAATCTTAACTGTCCGAGTCAAAGTTACTAAAGTATTAGTCTGTAGGGAAGATGTATTTGTCCTGTTGAGTATAGGGAGTGTATTAAGTTGCTATAGGGATTAATTACTGTTTACCTTGTATATTATGTCAGTTAGTTTGATAGCTTGCTCTTCATTAGAAGGTGTAAGATGAGTTGGAAAAAATGTAAATACCATAGTGTTTATCTTTGGCTCAGCCATCCCTTCCTCTTTTGTCTCCCCACTCCCAGACTCTTTCTCTTTCAGATATGCATTGCTGCCTGCTCCAACTTTTTTAAACTAAAGATATTTTTGTTGATAGGAGGATTGCAATATGCATGGATAGTATGTGAATGATTTTGTATTATTGAGTTTTGGGGGACTCAATTAATTTGTCTAACATAATTTCGATATGCCTGCTTGTTTGTTGCTTCTACATCCTACATTAGACACATGCTTGTGTGTTTGCAATAGTAAGACATTCTAGCCATGCCTTGATGGCATTTTTCAATCACAACATGCATAATGCAAGGGTCACATTGTACATATTGTAGTTGCTTTTATTGAAGAAACTCATTTGGTTTTGAAAAAAAAAATAGTTTTGTTTATTGCATTTCATATATATCTAATTATGTTTGGATATTAGATGGTGTGATATGGCGTCGTTACTTAAAACACTTGGCTTTCATGCCATTTTCTTATCTTGCTCTTAGTTTGAATTTTGCTGCACTGTATTGACGACTATGAATTAGATGTTTCATCCATGCTCCATGCTATATCATATTGGACTTTGCACTGCCTGCCATGTAAACCTAATGAAATATCTGTTTTAGTGTACATGCCTGCATTACTGTCTTTCTGCTTTACCTTTTACCTTAAGATTAAAAATTTAAAATGAAGCTCAAAAAATATTTACAGGGCCCTTCTGGTCAATGGGTTGATGTGATGAAAAGGAAAAGAGCCATTCATGAATCTACTATAAATTTGTTTCTTGAACAAAAGTCTAAGAGTACTAGTGAGAAGGTACGTAGCTATTACAGTAACTTGGATTTGGACTAGTCCGACTACCCTTTTTTTAATCATTGAAATCAATCTAGTTAGCTTATTTAAACATTTTATTTTCATTTATCGTGGACAATACATATGTTTCATTGCAGGAGGAATTTCAACAGGAACCAACTTCAGCGGGGAAAGGGAGAAAAGGTTTTGTTCCATTTCAATGTCATTACATGTTCTTTAAGTCTGATTGTTGTACTTTTTTGGTTTATAAAGCTGATTGTCCTCATTTTGGTGCTCTTTTATTTATCTATTTCAAATGGTATATTATGCTAGGATTTTATGTTATCTGTTAATCATGGATTATTTCTAGTTCAACCTAAGGTATAAGTACGTCGTTTGGTGATACTTTTGAACGTCAAATTTAAGAACTTGCCATGTAAGGCTTTAGCAAAATTGAAATCTATGTAGTCAATTTCAGATAGCAGCCAGCCCCAAATGTGGGATAGCGCGATGGCTGCTATTTGATTGTTTTTTCTTTTTTTGGACAAATTACATGAATAACTATAAACATACATTTAAAGTAAAATTAAACAAATAACTCAAATCCCACTAAAGATTCATAAATCAAAGCACAAAGCTTAGTAAAAAAACACTTAAAACCCAACAAGTCTTACTCGAAACTCTTAATCAACATCAACAAGTCTTAATCAAAACATTACATCCTAAAACTCAAACTTACTAAATCAGTGGGATTTGGGACCTTGTTCCTCTTTCTCTAGGGAAGTCAATTGTTGGATATTGATGGATTATTGCGGTTAAAGTTGGTATTGATGGTGAGGTTGGTTGGCTTTTAGCTGCTGAATGTTCCACCTGGTTCTTTGGCTTGGGTTATGCAGACACATTTTCGCTAGTGGCAAAACCTGACTTCTGTTTAGTTATTTTGTCTATGGTTGCTATTTCCCACTAACCTCTTCACTAGATATTAAGAATGCTTTCCTATGTAATGGTATCTCATTGAAAAGTTTATAAAGCAACCTCTTGGGTTTGTTGCTCCTGGGGGAGTCTTTGTTATCCTCACAAAACTCTATAGACTCTAACAGCCTCACAGGACTTAGTTTATTAGATTTTGTGATGTTAATCAATTTTGTATGACTCGAAGTGTGGCAGATCACCCAGTTGTATTGTTGTTCAAGGCACATGTATTTCTTTGGCGGTGTTTGTAGACACATTGTCATCATAGGGAGATCTTCAGGGTGGAGGTGGTATAATCAAAGAATATGATTCTACCTTCCCAAAGTACGCAATGGACATTCTAGACGAAGCAAGTTTGATGATTGCTTACTTCTATATATCTCATTGTCCTCGCCCATTTATCTTTTCTTTATTCCATTAGAGCCAGCGTCTATGGTCCTCTCCCACTGTACCCCAATCCTTTTCTTATCTCTACTCATTTGTGTCATTCCTATTTATAAACCCTTAGTTACAATTAGTTAGAGGAGATATAATTTCTTATGAAATGTCTATTAATTCTTTTGTACATCTTTTTTATTGAAATGTGGGATTTTGTTTCCTCTGATCTCACTAATTAGCTACAGCTGGTTAGAGGAAATACAATCCCCGGTGAAATATACCCTTCTACCGGCACTGCTGCATATACCCATATTATTTGTCAATATCAGGAAGATATTTGTGGAATTATGGCTCCTCTAATTTGACTAGTTAGTTACAACAAGTTAGAGAAGATATAATTTCCACGTGTCCTTGTAGTGCAACACCTTTTCATTTATGGTCCAGTATCAAGAAGAATAGTGAGATTTAGTTTCTTCTAATCTGAATGAGGTGTTAGGGGGCTCTATTTTAAGCCCTGGTACGTTTGTTGCAGATGATATAGTTTTAGATGGATATTTGAGAAAACAAATAAATGGGAAGTTAGAGTTGTGGAAAGAAGCTTTGGAAATTTATCACATCTATCAAGTAGAAGTAAAATAGAGTAAATGGAATGTAGGTTTAGCAAGGAGAGTACTCATTAGCTTAAAGGTGAAAATGGGAGACCATAGCGTGTCTCAAGTTCCATAATTTAAGTATGTTGGGTCTATTGAACAAAATGATAGTTAAATTAAGGAGACGTGAAGTATAGGATTTAAGTGGGGTACTGAAATAATGTTTTAGGTGAATTTTTTATTTAAAAAAGTATGGCTTAAACTCAAGGAAAACTTTTACTTTACCATAGTTGTAGGACATGCTAGTATGAAATTGAGTCCAAGTCAGAAAATGGCCAACAATAAGTCCAACTTAATGTTGTAAGTCATAAGACAAATTCATTGTGGAATAGATGGTAAGAGTCTTGCTTTGTGGTTAGGGATGTGTGAAGATTTGTAGAGGTACTAGTTTGGAAGGTAAATCAAAAAGTAGGCGACTAAGGAAAAATATAAGTCAAACCATCTGTCTAGGACCGACACCGACACTTGTGATTACGTTTTAATTTATTCATTTTTTCAAATTATTACTGGTCTCGACGTGTCTGTTTCGGTGTCATGTTTCTAGTGTCCGTGGTTCATAGCAAACCATTAGAAAGCATTCAAACTCAAATGATCTATAATTGAACATGATTTCTGATGGGAAATTATGGTGTTATTTAATCCATGCAATTGATACCATCTAGCTAGAAAATGCTCTAGTTGCTCAATTGTGATTCTTTATCATCTGATTTCCTTTTAATTTTATTTATCTCCATCTTTATGCATTTCTGGTTTTACCTAAAGAAAAGTGGGATTTTGGCTCTTGAAATTTGACATGAATGCTAGTGCTGCCTCTCTCTGGCTGTTGATTGAATTTACTTTTAGTTTACCACACTTGAATTTTATTTAAGTTATAGGATAAACCAATAACTCATATTGGTTCCAGTCAACCCTCGCCTCCGGTTTTCTTTTATTCTTTCATGGTTCTATAAAATAAAGTGGTTTCAAATGCATTGTACTGTACTAGAAAACGATGAAGCTAGTACCTCAACCTTACATTCTCAATTTCTTAGCAGTTAAAATTTTGGCTGTATGATAATTTGTAGGTTAAAATAGATGGAATATTTCAGGGTTTTCTTTTATTTTGTATGCTTTTAGGATTTTGATTGGAGAATGCTAGACATGGAAGACAAAAGATGATTGTTTTCTGACTTTGTCTTTTGGTTTCAGCAGCACGTGGTTCTAAGAGAAAGCTAGAAAGTTTCAAGGACGAGGATAACTATATAAGTTCCATACCTAAAAATCGTGTAAGTCACTATCTGTATTACTTCTATTCATATTTATCTGGATTCAGATAGACATATACTTGTTATGTGATGGTTAGGCTTTTGAAACAGAAAATTCAACTACACGTTTAACTTATATCTTGTTATCATTCACAGCACATGGAGGCAGGCCTCGCAGTAAAAGCTAATGAAGGTTTTTCTTCAAATAGGTAAATATTACTTGATTAGTTACTAATCAGTCCTTTTTATATATATTCCGTTGACCATACTCTCAGAGCTTGTTTGGCCTGACTTATTGTTGCCTTGTCTTCTCCTTAAAAACAACATTCAGTAAAAGCTCTTTGAGTAAAGCTACTTTTTTTAAACGAAGAAAAAAAACAATAAAAGGACCTTCTTCAAAAGTAGTTGAAAGGAACTTTGGACATTCTTTTGCGGAACTTTTCTTGTTCAACCTGCTTTGAAACCACGGGCTGCCATTATATTATCTTATTCGTACATATTTGTGAAGATGTTTTTCCGGACAACTTTCAATTTAAAATTGGCTTTAAAGTTAGAAAACAACAATACTAACAACTTTACCTTTACTGTATTTCTAAATCTTTTATTCTTATGTACAGATTGGAAGAAGCTGTCCTAGATCTAGTTGCAGATGATGGCACTGGCATTAAGAAACAAAAATCCGTGTATCACTGGGATAAGGTAATGTTAAACAGTTATGGTTGGGTTGTAAAAAATAAATAAAAAACGACAGATTATTTGCTTTTATATCTTTTGCAAAATTTTCCATTTATCTTTTATAAACGTTTTGCTTTCAGAGGAGTAAAAAGTACATCAAGTTGAACAATGGTGACCGGGTTTCTGCAAATGGAAAGGTATATTCATAAGCCTCTATCTTTTATGTTCACTTGGTATGCAATATGGTATTCTTTTATTTTACCTACCTGCAGGATTTAACATAGCATTTTAATTTCTACCCGAGTACAGATAAAGACAGAGAGTGGTGCAAAAACAAAGGCCAACAAGACTGGCATCTATAAAAAGTGGAAAGAACGCTCACACTCCAAGATATCTCTTAGAGGGACAAATACTGATGGTGATGCTCAGGAATCAACAAGTTCAAAAGGTAGTATACTTAATTCACTACTTTTATGGTGTTAAAATCTTGTTGGTATTTACGGTGAATGATATACCTTTCTGATTTCTTGTAACGCAGGATCTTACCGAGGAGGTGGTAGGAATTTTAGAGACGGCAGGAAGCAGCATTCAATGCCCAATGCTCACGTGCGTCCAGAAATCAAAGATATGGATCAAATTCGAAAGGAGAGACAGAAGAAAGCCAGCAAAATTTCTTATATGAAGAGCAAGTCACCAAAGGGTAAAAAATCTGGCAAAAAGGGGGGCAATAAGGGCAACAAGGGGGGAAGTAAAAGAAGAGGGGGTAAGTAAAGTAAGTAACCCAAGTGATAGGAAAACATGAATTTTGTTCATTATTATTTTTTATCTGTCAACAAATTTTGTATGTTCAAACTTCAAAGTAATATATTACTATGTGTTGCTTTATATTCATGTTTTCATTCTACGGAGCTAACATGTTTTCTTTTGGAAACATCTCTTTTCATGATGAACCCAAAGCTCTAACTACATAATTTATATTCATTGCACATCAAGTTGTTTCTATTTCTATCTACACACTTTTGTAAATAAACTATATCATTCTCAATGCATAACTTCATGAGACAAATTGTTAATAGTTAATATTATTTTTTCTCTTAGTCAACATAGATTGAACCCAACTCCTTTAACCTTTAACTCAACTTATTCAAATCAGTTAAGTTACTAAGTGATGATTAGTGATGATTAGTGGTGCGTAAATTAATTTGTTGTGCTTTTTAGCCCTTTATTTCCAAACTCTTAATAAATTCCTTCCGCTGATGCTTAAATACATTCATTCACTTTATAGTTCTTATATTTAAGTATTTGAGTTAGTTTATTGTGTTCATTAGCTAATCTACTATATTAACCACCTGAAATATATTCATTAAACCCTATGAGTATATGATCAATTAATATTTAAATTAAGTTTTGCATTCCTCATAATAAACATTTAACATAAACAAACACATATCAAAATGTTAAGCATTCCCTTACACCACTTTAAACATAACTCATTCATATTGAATTCCACATAATCTAACATTAGTGTATCAGTTTATGGTGAGCAAGACAGTACTCTCCCTTTTGATATTATCAAAAAATGATTGAATAGAAACTTAACTTTGAGAACCACATCGGGATTGAAAAAAGGTTGGGCATGAAAGTTTTTAAGATAATTTTTCCCATTTTTATGATGGAATATGCATTACCCCGATTCCTACTTCTACAAATTTACCTTCCTCATTTTGGTCAATGTAGTATGAGGTGTTTCATGGGAGTTGAGATTTATTTTTGCACATCAAAACTCTTAAGTAGATCTTGATTTGCTTAAACATTTTAAGTTCATTGATTTTACAATTTCATTTAAGAAAAATCCATCAACGGTTATACAATATTTTATACTAACTAGTTATTCTCTCAACACTAAAATTTACAATATAAAGTGTGTATGAAAAATATTAAAAATAAAGTATAAGAGAAGGTGTTATTTAAAATTCTTGTGTGCTGTGAAATGAACATAAAACCTCCCTTCATACTAAAGGATTTTAGACAAATTCAAAATTTTTGGAAAAACCCAATTCAATTTATAATCGATTATGCCCTAACAAATAAGGAAAGTTTTGTTTGGATTTAAACCACAATCGATTACTAGGTCTTCACAATAAATTACTAATCAAATTTGTCTTATAATAGATTACATAACTACCATAATCGATTATAGGTCAAATTTCACTTCATAATCGATTATAAACACTTCCTAATTGATTATTCTTTTTGAGAAGAATTTGAAAAGACATGAAGTTTTAAAAGTATTCTTGTGAGTGTGTGTATTATTTTAGTAGTTGAAGAGCAACACACTTAAATTACATAATTGATCCTAAAAAGATATAAAATAGAGCATATGATGAAATGACAAGCTTTTTGCATTTCAGTCTATTTCATGATGTTGTTCATTTTCATTTAATCTTTAACCAATTATCAGAAATTTTTCTCTTCGTTATTATTTGATGATATTTTTGTTATCTTAATTTTTCATTCTTTAACATCATAAAAATTGTTAATCATCTTAAGTACATAAAATCACACCTTTCACATGAAGTGAGAGGGTGGGTAGGTGAGGTATTTTTCTTGGACTCACTATTTCTTTTTGTGTGGACATTTGTACAATAAGAAAGATGTTAAAGTACTTTGTTGATGGATTGATCATAGATTCAAATTTGAAAACCCATAATATTTATGCGAGATGAATATCTAAGGATCCTTTCTATTTATTTTGATCATGCATGTTCAAACTCCTATCAAATATTCTTGACCATGGGCACCAATAGGGGCTAGGTTGTATATGCCATTTTTCTATATGATAGGATTTTCATTGATTGTCTAGGTTATTCTTTTCCAATATATGACACTGTTTTTAAAGATAGGGGTTGCATAACATTTTTGTTGTTAAAGAAGAAGATTTTGTGTCACCTTATTATGACACTCTCTTAGCCTCATTCTAACTGTTGGAACTTCATCCATGCATCCTAAATTGTATGTTAGTATTCAGGTCTATCAAAATGTGTGTGTCTGTGTGTCATTCAACATATTCTCTCTAGTTTATGAGGCCTCCAATTCCAAAGAAAAGCTCAAAAGATAATCTCTTTTAAGTAGTCCTATAGGGTTTTTGAGGTATTCACGGATTGTACATTGAATATGTATCTATGAAAGATAAGAGCTTGAGGTTAGACGAGCTTTCCATCATTTTATTGTTGCTGTTGAGTAAGGGGTAAACATCCTTGAGATATGCCTTGTTGAGATCAAAGTAATCAACACATATTATTCATTTATTGTTTGACTTCTAACAAACACAGAATTTGAAAACCACATGTTATACCTTGAAATTGCTCCAAGGCAAATTATTGATTAATTGTGTTTTGATGTCTTGTCATATTTAAATTTATCGTACTTTTTGAGTTCCTCATATAACACCACACTCATACTAGGTTAAAATTGATTTTCATGCATAAAATGTCAATTTGACTAAAGTTAAGCTTAATTGATTCAAGTTAATATTGATGAATTGACTCGTATGTACATATGAATCGACTTGTGCATACATGTGAATTGAGTCATGAATGTTTATTTCAGAAAATTATGGTTATTCTTCTGATATGTGTTAAGTTATTGCATCTTCATTATGTTTATTTTTCTACTACCGTGTCTTAGAAATAAAGTTTTTAACAAAAAGGGGTCAAAAATCTAAGGGGGCTCAATAGGAATTAGGACCTATAACCTTTTACAAACAAAATAGAATCAATAAGTTGGAAAATTTTCCTTTTAATAGATTAAATCTAAGACTTAATCGATTAAGATTGTTTGAAATTCAAATTTTGCGCCAATTAATCGATTAAATCTAATGTTATAATTAATTAAAACCTAAAAATTTGCTACTGTTCCATGCTTCAAATTAAAATCGATTGGCATTAAAGGCTTAATAGATTAAATTATCTTTTAATCGATTAAAAAGAGTTCTATAAAAAGGTAACCTTCCTCTCATTCTTCTTCACCCGTTTCATCTTTTTTCTACTTGCTTCTTATTCTTGTTTTCTTGTATTTTTGTTGTTGCTATTTGTGTTTTTTTTATCATCATTATCACAAAAAATGACACCAAAGAAAATATGTATTGTCGACAGTTCTTTTGCTCAAGTTTATGCCTTCGAAGAATTCTCATCTCAAGATCAAGAAAACACCTTTAACAAGCACTTTGCCAAATGTCAACGCATCCTAACTCATTATGTTAATGAGAGTTATTTTGAAAAGTTAGAATTCTTCAACTCCTTCACTCAAGCGAATCTAAGGTGCTTTGTCTGCAACAAGCAAGGAGAGCTATTTTCGAAGATGGTAAAAATGTTTTACTCAAATCTCTGCTACAAGGATGGGAAAATCACAACTAAGGTAGGTAAGACTCAAATTTCTCTATCTATTGAGGAATTTGTTGTTATTTGTGATTTACCATACTCTGGCTCTCTTAACACTTCTAAATCTCTTAGTGTTGTGGAAAGTTTTGATTTTTTGTCTTCTCCACAAACACTTCTAATTGACCCATCAATAAGTCAAAAATTCTCTCTTACTATGATTTGTGACTCATAATGTTCGTCTCATTATGTGGCTACACATGCGCTAATCCCTAGGACGTTCAACCTTGCATAAGTGTTGAAAGTGTGGTAATCACATGGTTACTTGCCAATATGATTGAGATAAACTAGGCTAGTTGGGGTAGTTCTGTTTGACATGTGACTCTATACACAAGAGGGGTGAATTGCAGAGTTTTGAAAAAATGATTATTTAAAACAAAATCATTTGAGAAATCAGAATTTAAAACCATTTTATAAAATAATTGATTAAATATGTAGTGGAAATTAAAATTAAAGAAAATAATTGAAAAATAAAAGAGATTAAGGAAGAGAAATAACATCAGAGAATTATACAGTTTTAACCAAGAAAATTTAATCTTGTCTCTAAGAATTATTCTTGAGAGTATCCACTTTGAGAGCTTTTAGAAGGTTATGCTCACAAACCCCTTATACAAATAAACTAATTTGCATGCTACATTCTAACCAAACAACAGTTAATACTAATAGTTAGTCTTCAAACCAAACAACAAATTTGCACAGGTTGATCTCGAACCAAGACAAAGTTTTAAGTTGGATGTGCTCTGAGTTGAACCGAGGTCTTATACAGGCTGACCATGAACTGTACCGAAATGTTTAACAAACTAATCTCAAACCTAATGATTTTTTACACTAGGTTGAAATTAGAAACCAAGTGAGATTTTAATTGGGTTGATCTTGAACCGGTAGAGCTTTTAACAGGGTTGAGCTTAAGAACTATTGTTGAGATTTTCATTGGCTGGTGTTCATGAACCAAAATGGAGTTTTTTCTTCAATGATGGAACTTATGAACCAAACATAGACTTCATAATCTAACCTCCACTACAAACAAGAGCTTTTTAAATGGTTTATCTTAGAACCAAAATATCAACTTCCTACAGACGAATTATTTACACAAGAGAAAATTCCCTTTTGGTAAATTTATAATTTTTCCCTCACTCATAATAATATTCCTCACTTAGACCCAAGAACAATGTTGAAACACTACAAAAATATGATATTTAGATAGATGATTAGAGAAATGAAAAGCGAGGTTTTTCCTGTTTTCTAGACGTTAAAAAGTGATAGAGAAGCTCTCAATATATATGTCAAAGTGTGGTGTAAATTTGGAAACAATCCATGAGCCTCTTAACTCACCTAATCGATTAGGCTAATGGATTAAGCACCTAAAATAGTCAATTTTTGAGGCCCAAAATGGAAGGTTTTGATATAAAGTTGTTTCCAATCATTAGGAGATTATCATAGTCAATTATAGTCTCGATTAAGTATCATCTAATCAATTAGGTAAATGATCTAATCAATTAGACATTTAGAAAATGTCTCTCAATCAAACAGACAACCCTCTAATTAATTGGCTAGGCCTTAAAACATTTTTTGGTGGCTTAATTTAAAAAGTGAGAGGCATGTCAAAAGTTTTTAGTCTGTGCGTGTGATTTAGCCATACTATTTTCAGTAACGCCCTTGTGTTTTTATAAGATATTAGTCACTTACATAGACATAACTAGGTGATCTTTCACACTCTAAAGCTTCAATTCTTGGCATCATTATCTTTGATTTTAGCATGACACAAGATCCTTGAGATTTCTTGATGAAGCTTGAGATATTCCCATATTGATTAACATTATTTAAGAGTTTGAAATATTAATTCACCGGTGATCCTTGAAACTTAACTCTTCACTTGAGATTCATTAGACTACAATGTTGACTTTAAACATATGTTTATCTTGATTCAGGAGGATTACACGATCAAACATCTTATGCATCTTTGACTGCTTGAGCTATCTTTAGTAGTTGTTTGACTTTAAGTGTTGTCATCATCAAAACTAAGAAGTTACTAATTAACTTACGTGTTTGTTATTCATAAGTTTCACCATCTTAGATCACTTCTTGACTATACCTGCAAGCACATGGATCTACAAATTCAACATATGTTGGAATGCCAATGAAAGGCAAGCACATTATTACCATATGATGACTTGATTACAAAAATTATAATACACGTTAGATTCAATTTATAAATGGAATATTCGATTGAGATTTGCACAAAAATTGGGAAACACACTTTGAGTCAAATGTATATCAAAGACCATAATAAAGTCTTGGTGCATAATGTCCCCAAGGAGAAAAAGAAAGGTTCCCAACCTCAGCAACAAACATCTCAGGATGAAGGAACTTAAAACATGGAGGACTTTGATTATGAAATCCCTCAAAATCCTCCTATTAAAGCAATGCTCAACAATGTTCCATAACTATGAATCAAATGACTTTCTAAGTTTCTTTTTTAGCATGCAACTTAGCTGACTCCGGGCACCTATTCCTCCATAACATTTTGATGATAATAATGAAAGAGACATATAATTTCTCTTATTTTTTTAAAGTTGTTTGCTTGTTTTATTTTTTGTTCCTCTATATGTAATGCTCTCCTCTTTATAATATATGATTAAAATTTGTTTATTTTTCTTAACTGAATATATGTGTTCTATGTGTTATTTATTCATCTTATATTACCTCCTTTCTAATAATGACGAGGGGGAAGTATACTCCCAATGAGAGTAAAATATACCCTCTTTATCTACGAGGGGGGTCTTAAAAACTCCAAATCTTTTATTAATATCTACCTTTCTACTACTTCTTTGAGATATATGTTGTCATCATCAAAAAGGGGGAAGAATGCGGTTCTATTTGTTATGCATATAAATACATTACATTGGTTTTAATGATGACAACTAAACAAGAAAGAATATATCTAAAGTCTCATCAATAAAAAATCAAACAAGAGATAAAGTGTTTCAAGTTCCAATTGACATTGCTAGAAAATTTTTTTAAATCAAATGATAGACAAAGTATAATCAAGCAAAATAACTTGAAGCTGTAAAGATGTGAACTTGAAGTTGTGAAGTTTTGAAAGCTCATTTGATCTTGTGTTTAATGTTTATCTTGTTTTTTTATAAGTAAGTTGTAAATGAATCAAGATAGGTTTTGAGGTACTAAGGTAACACACACACACACACACACACACACACACACACACACACACACACACACACACACACATGCACACATGCACACGTGTAACACCCTTCTAACCCCGCAGAATAAATATAAATAGATCAGAGTAATTATCATACATTTCACAAAAGGGTGTCACATAACTTTTCAAAACATCACACAACACCTGTCATGCTCAATAATATAAAAATAACTTCCTGCTTTTCATACACCTTCACATTAACATGTAGCAGCGGATTTGCTTTAATCATGATGGACATAATAGAAGTCTCATGCTCATCCCATTTTTTAATACTTAGGCTTAAAAGTCAATTCTTCATATAATTCAAAATAACAACAACAGAATAAAGTAGAGTACATAAAATATCTCTCCAAATATGAAATCAAAATATTCCCCGGTGTTACATAATCAGAGCATGACTCGACCCAAAATAAATAAAGACACAACTCAAGCTACTCCAACGACTACCTCGTGCTAGGAGCAACTCTACTCCTCAGTACCTGAGCGATGTCGTATAAAACATCATTCCAACAGAAGGGTGAGAATTCACATAATTATTGAAATTATAAGATAATATATAATTTAAGGCATACAAACATAATCACTATTATTCTCACACTTCAAAAGTTTTATCAACACAATATTATTCAAGTAACCATACTATTCATAAGTATATACACACAACTCCATAATTCACCAATTTATCAGTTCCACATATCACACGTAATCTCATAGCACATAAATATACATAATGAGACTCAATGCAAAACTCAATGCAAGACTCAATGCAACTCATGCCATGTGGTACCAACACTCGTTATTATTTTTCGGTTTTTACACTTAAACCGGGTCCGTTCCCTAGACCAATAACACACAAAAAACCCATTCCCTTAGCTTTCAAACCCCGCTCTAGGTTTGGGACAAGTCACTAGCTCCCACGGAACTAACAAGCATTGTCTCTTGACACAAATGATGTATATGCAAATACAACAATCATATGCAATTAAGACCATACTCAAATCTTAATTTCAATGCATATCTTCAATAATTCATCACACTTGAATTACCACACACTTGCACATACGCAAGTATCAACAAATCCAACTTCAATTCACAAACACACATCACCAATTAACATAGAATAGTTAATCCATCATTAACAATTAAAAATTTGATTTTCAATAAATAATCACTACTCAATTCAATATTCAATCATTATTCAATATTCAATAAATAATCAATATTTTAATAAATAATCAATATTTAACAAATGTGCAAGAAACATTCAATATTAAATAAACATTCAATATTTTAAATAAATATTTAGTATTTATTCAGTATCTAATATTAATAAAGTTTCAATATCTTAATAATGTTTTAATTCCAACTAAAGAAAAACTTTCGCTACAGTACTAATGGAAGTGCCACACTTCATTGTTCCAATTCCTAGTTTGTGCTACAACATCATGACTGAAAGAGATCAGTTCATTCTCCAGTGTATTGCTCTACAGGACTAGGCATTGGAAAGATACAAGGTTCACATTTCATAATTTCCACTTTTTATAGTAAGAGTCAATACTAATATAGCATGGCATTTGCATGAATTAATGAGTCAATATTTCTTCACTATAATCCTTGCGTTACAGAACATATGCAAATAATATCATAATTTCTTTTGTTAGAAACAAGGGTGCTACAAGGACTATATATGTACTATCATTTTTCTACAGTGTAGTAATCCATGAAGTATTCCATTTTTAAGTAAAAATCAAATTTGCGCTACAGTGATGGATTCAGATATCACTTGAGTCTACTTCTCAATTTTCCATTGACTTTAAATGTACCTATAGTTATACGCTACAGTAACAGAAGAGTTCACCATATTTCTATAGTGGTGTTTCTACTGGTTCAATAATATATGTATATTTCAGTTCCAACGGGTTTACTCTAATTATTGAGTGGGTCTCTATATTATACCAAATATCAATTTCAAACACCATTAGAATAACACAACTCAAAAATTATCTCTAAAATCTAATAATTTCCAATCTCATAAAATTTTGGGGATTTATCCTAAACATTTTCTACTACTCATTTATACACTATCATATAACCCAATAATCATACAAAAACTCACCCTTACCTTGAATTTGTTGAACTTTTGCTCTTTCTCTTGAGTTTCCTCCTCTTCTTCTCCACTCCTCTCTTTGCCTCTTTTCTCCTTTCTATCTTTTCTTTCTTTCTATTCTCTTTTATCCCATTCTCTTATTTTATATAATTCTCACAATTTTAATTAACCTAGTAATTCCAATGAGCTTAATAACTCATGTCTATTTACACCCCCAAATAGGTCCAATCAATTAATCTAACAATTCTATATTATTCTACAAATTAGAATATATCATATAAGTTAAATAATAAAATTAAATCAATTATTTCGAATATGTTCAATAATTAAATTAATCCAAACAACTCAAATAAATCAAATAATTTATATAAATTCAATAAATCAACTAATTCAATTATATCAAATAAATCACATAAATTAGTTAATTCAATTAGGCCTAAAATCACATAATTAATCAATTAATTTAATTAATAAATAATTACTAAAAATTGGGGTGTTACAACACGCACACGCACACGCACACACACACAAACACACACACAAACACACACACACACACACATACACACACACTTACACACACACACACACACACACACACACACACACACATGCACACACACACACACACACACACATACACGTAGACACACACGCGCGCGCACACACACACACACACACACACAAACACACGCACACATACACGTAGACACACACGCGCGCGCGCGCACACACGCACATACACACACAAATAAAATATTTCAAATTTATCATATTTTTTTATAAAACTTCTTAAAACTAATTCTAGAAAGGGATTAAACAACTAAGAAGCTTGTATGACCGATTAGGAAGGAAAAATACATTGGATAATCGATTAGGCTTTCATTCCTAAATAAACTCCTCTCTTATCTTTCTACTACTCATTATTTTATAAAGTTATTTGTCACTAGAGTTGTATCAGTATTGAGAGAGTGAAAAGTTTCAACTGACAATTATGTGTGTGTTATGTTATAATTATTTACTCAAGAGCGTAGTTTTCTTGTGATATCTTTTGTAATAAATTTGAAGGTTGAAAGTTAAGCGCGTAAAAATATTGGTTTAAGGTTGTTGAGTTGAACCCATGTACAATATCTAGGTGTTTTTCTTTAGGTTGTTTGGGTTGATCTAGTGGAAATGCTCAAGGTCATTTGTCAAAGGTTATTGGACCGATCTTGCACAAAAGTTCAAGTTGTTTGTGAAAGGTTGTTGAGTTGACCATGTGCAAACACTCAAGCTTGTTTTAGTTGGAATCTCGAGAGAAAACTCTTGGGGACTGGAGTAGGCCACATGATTTAGGACAAACCAGGATAATCTCAAGTGTGATATTTATATCCATATCTCTTTTATTTTTATTATTTATTTTATTCAACAACTTATTTCTCTGTCTCATTTCATTTTTGTTATTCCGTTCTTTATCTCTATTTATTTCTCTCTTGTAACATAAATTGTTTTCAAATCAAAAACGTTTTTATAAACCGATTTCTAAAGTATTAAAATCACAGTTCACTACCCTCCTCTTGTGTTTGAATTCACTTGTTCAACACTTGACATATTTGAAACATCATAGACTTGAAATCAAATTTGAGAGCAATGATTTATATCCTAACAGTTCTAGTATTCAACGTCACTAGGATAACACAAAGCATAACAATAAATGGATTTTTCAGTGTCAATTACCATGAAAATTATGTCAAATTCTCGCGGAAGTTATCCAAACATACTTTATTCTTTTTCTTTGAAAAAATATTTCACTAGGAAATACTATGGCATCAAGTGGTGTAAAGGTAAACTTGTCAAATATGTATGAATGAGCTAAGTATATTCAAGATTTTTCCTTTTCTGGAGCCTTGGCATCAAGGTTAGTATGAAGCTTTCAAATTTTTCTCATCAATGGTAGAAACATCCATCAGTTTCATCGTTGCAAAAAGTCATCTCCCTTACAATAGCACCAAATGTGTCGACATGGAGTTGTGCTTCATTAAAAGAATTTGAGGCCATTTTATGTATTTCAATTATGAATTTCCATATTAAGGAATCAAAGTTGCTCATCAGGTTTATGTATTTTACTTATGGTTTGCCACATCAAGGAGTAGATTGATCCTCACTTTTATGTTATATATTTTGAATCAATATGACTTGCATCACCAATGGATTGCCACATTAGAATTCCTAAGTAAGGAATTAAACTTGTGTGTATATTTTCAAGATAAAAACACGATATACTGAATAAATATTTTATCAGTGGAGAGAAATATGTTCCTTGTTAAAACCGTCGAGGAACAATACAAATTTGAGGAAGAAAGTCCCAAGTAGAAAAATTAATACAATTGTTGTTACAATAATGTAAATAAAATAAAATTTGAGGTGTGTGGCATTCAACGACCTTAGATATGTTCATTTTTCAAGTATAAAACTAATCGGATATGGTTCTTCCTAGCTAAATGCAAGTTTTTTGGTGTGCTTATTAAGTATTTCGTAAGACTAACTCTTTTCTTGAGAGGCAAAATACCCTTTTTGGTCCCTTAAGTTTACCTCGGGGTCCATTTTGGTCCCTTAATTTTAAAATTTTCTAAAGTGATCCTTTAATTTTTCAAGTAGTACCACAGTGGTCTTATCCATCCATTTGGTGAAACAAACATTTTTTTTGGTCTATGTGGCAGCTGATGTGGATTTTATATATTCTCTTCTTTGTTTTATCTCTTCATTCTTTTCTTGCAAGGATTTTCCCCAAATTGAATTAGGGTTCTTCAAATTGGAGAGGTCAACATTGTAATTAGTTGTGGAAAATGAAATTATCGTCATCAAAGAACTTCGGGCACTATTCAAACGAATCCAATTTGAAGAGTTGTGGTAGTATGAATTCTAATTTGCGATAGAAACCCATATGTCGCTGTGGAGAAATGATTGTTCTTCACAGGGCATCAACCATTACAAACTTTGGAAAACAATTTTAGGGATGTCGTCATTATAAGGTAAGAACGAATTTCATTTTTTTCTTATTTTATGGTTATTCTGATATAGACAACTTGTGAATTACACAGGGTGCAACACAAGCTGGTTATGGATATTTTAATTGGTTCTATGAGGATGTGGTATATGAAAAATAGCAGTTTATGATGAAGCAAAAGAGTAGGTTGGAGAAGCTTAAAAATGAACTTGATGCAGCAAAAACGGAGGTGGAGTATTTAAGGGCAGCATATGATAGAATGAAGATACAGTTAAGAAAGTTACAAATTCAAATGAAGAAGAAGTAGAAATGGGAAAAAAATTTGGAAGACCATGTTTTGTATGATTTTAGTTGTGGTTGTAGTTAAAATGTTGTAACACTTTGAATATGTTTGTATCAGATTGAATAGTTGAGGTGGCATAATGTTTATAACAGTTTGAATATGTTTGCATCAGATTGAATATGTTTGTATCAGATTAGATATGTTTGTACCATTATGTTGCAATCAATATATATTTTATCAGTTAATACCAATATGTGTTTTATCAATTAATTCCAATATGTATTTTATCATTTAATACCAATATGTGGTGTTACAGTTGGTTATGTTAACCATCATGTTTGTACCAATTATGTATACCAATATCTGGTGTTGCAATTGGTTATGTTTACCAACAATTATGTATACCAACATGTTTGTTCAATCAATTATGTATACCAACATGTTTGTTCAATCAATTATGTATACCAACAATTTATCAGTTGGTTTATACCATGCATAATTGATTTATACTCAAGCAGATAAAACAAAGCACATAATTCATTACCAATGTGGTGTAAACCATTAATATTCAGAGTCATTACATATCCAAAAGGAATTGCACATGTTCAAAATACATCATAATGCATAGGTTCAAAAGAAACAAAAGACACAAGTTCAAACTTAACCTAACAACTGTAAACAAAGAACAACAGACAAAATGGAAGACAACAAAACCTATGTTAAATTAAATTTTCTAGTTCGGTGTGGATCTCTTAGTTAGTGTTGTCCTTCTTAGTGTTAGCCCAACAACAGTCTTGGCTGCACTCAATCTAGTTATAGGTCCTGGTGGTACAAATGGTTTAATTGGTCTTCTTACTGGTAACTTCTTGGCCCTTCCATGACTTGACGGCTTGGATGCCTCACTAGCTGCTTGAGATGCCCTCTTAACTGGTTGCTTATTTGCCTTTCCATGGGATGGCTGTTGGGATGCTTGAGTGACTCCTTGAGTAACTTGCTGGGATGTTTGTGTGGCTCCTTGAGTAACTTGCTGGGATGTTTGTGTGGCTCCTTGAGTAACTTTTTGGGTTGCTTGTTGTGATGTTGTAGTAACTTTTTGGGATGGATATTGTGATACTTAAGTGGCTCCTTGTTGACTAGCTAGTGTCCCCTTGCAAGTAAGCTTGTTGTAATCTGGTTTCTTACATCTACTACACTTGACAATGAAACCAGCCCTTCTCATTTTTCTTCCAGAGCCATCAATCTCACCTTGCTCTAGATTCCTTCTCTTTTTTGGCCTTCCATGCATTTTCCTATACTTAGGTGGTTGCACATTAGGATACTCTGTTCTTACCCATAAATTTGAGCCATTAACAGGAAAATCACATGTTCGTACACTTCCATATGTCTTGATTTTCTATAATAATCTGGGATTTAGTCACCAACCTTATGGTTCCTGCTCTTCATAGCTGACAATGCATGAACACAAGGTAGGTATGTTAGCTCCCATCTTCTGCATGAAGAAAGGTGTTCCTTCAAATTTACTAAAAACTTGTCTGTTGGGTTTTCAAGGTGTCTCACCTCAAAGATATGCTCATCAAGCATCCTAAAACAGAAAGATATGCTCATTAGACATCCTAGTATGAAACTTGTATTAAGTTTGTGTATATTACCTGACAAGCCAAAAGTTTGTGCATGTGCTTGTTTTTTTTCAATTTTTCTTCTTATGTCTAGTAACACTTCAACATCTGTCATATTATGGAACCTCATCCTATTGGTTGCCCATCTCTCCATCATGTATGTCCTTATTTCTTCTACCATGGTTATCAATGGCTTGGCCCTAGACTCTAGGATTACACTATTAAAAGCTTCATGCATGTTATTGAGAACAACATCACACATGTTATGTGCCTTGAAGTATAATCTACTCCAATATCTTGGTAGGGTGCTCATCATGTGCTTGTAGGCATCTACATTTACATCTTTCATTCTTTTCATCTCTCTTTGCCAAGCTTGATAGTATGTTGACTTTGCAGCCTTCCATATGATTTTCTTTAACATTTTACCTGGAAACCTCTTCCTAAAGTTGTTATAAAGATGCCTGACACAAAATCTTTGTTCAACTCTAGGTAGTGGTTCATCCATTGCAGGTAATAATCCCTATGTCATCAAAATTGAAAACACATAAGTATAACATCACATGGAAGAACATAAAACATAAACACATCTGAATTTTGTATTTCATTTATATCCTTAAGCTTTAATCTAGGGTTGTTTTTCAATGAATTTTGTATACTTTTGCTCAACCATTTAGTGTTTATCATCTTCACATTATACTCTCTATTGCAACTATGGCTGTCAACTACCTTCCTTAGTTTCTAAGAATCCTTATTAGGTAACTTAGCACAATAAACTTCTCACTCACATCCATCTTTACACCTAACCCTCACCCTTATCTTGTCATTTTTAGTAAACTTCAAATATTTGTCAAATTGGACTACATCAGATTCATCCAAATCATCATCATCATACTCATCAGATTCGTCATCAAATGCTACCTCCATTGCACTATCATAATTGAAGTTCTCATCCCCACTATCATCATAACTAATATCATCATTAACATCATCACCACCATGCTCATTATCATAATTTCCATCAGTTTGCATTACCTCTTTTTCCCTAACATCAATTTTCCTTACACTTTTCTTCCCATTTGCCTCATTATCCTTCAGCTCAGTTTCCTTAAACCCCCAGTTAACTGCTTCTTCACATATTGCAGCAAACACTTCTTCACTCTCATCTACAATGTCATTTTGCTATACTACTATCTTATCAATGGGACCATCATAGTAATTATGATGCAACAATGTGTGTTGAATATAGATGTCAACACTAAGATGAACCCTATAGAGATCAACAACATCTAAGGCACCTTTTTCATCAACCAAAAAATTCATCCTAAATGTGGGATCCCCATAATATATCTTTTCTATGGCATTATAACCTAAATCCTTAAAATAACCTTGAAATTCAAAATAACGCCACCTATCAACATCTATTTTCAAATCACCAACCTCACCCCCTTCGTACACATAGAAATCTTCATCAACAAATTAACCATTGTGATGGACTTTTAGGTGCAAATAGTCATCCATTTCAACCTATGCCCTGTGTCCTAAGTAGAAACACACAAAAAAGATGGATTTCAGAGAGTTTCAATAAACCCTGAAACTACAAAAATAAAAAAGTTACAGATAAATCCATTCAAACATACCTCGTTGTCTTCGATATCAACTTGAAGAAACATAATTGCCTCAACTCGTAGCTGATTAACCACGAAGATACGACAATGGCTACACTAGGGTTTTCTATAACACTTCTGCATGTCCTTCGTTTCATTCCTCTTTCTTTTTTAAGATTACAAAGTTATATTCTACATGACATGAAAAAAGACACTCAACTACACGTGTGCGCCACATGTACGCTGTAACACCATTCTAAACCCCATGTAAAATATATGAATAAATCAGAGTAAATTATCATGCATTTACAAAAGGGTGTCACACAACTTCAAAACTTCAAAAACACCTGTCATGCTCATTAACACTTTAAGAAATAATCGTGCTTTTCAAAGTTTCACTTTGCATGTAGCAGCAGATTCATTCTATAACAATTTTCGTAAAAGAAACATTTGTATTCATCACATAAACCAACATCACTTAGGCACTAAGGCCAACATCATATTATTTCGATAAATATGAAAACATAGTGTATCTATAAAACATAAACCAAGCAATCCCAGTGTTACATGACCAGAGCATGACTCGACCCAACATAATCAAATCACTAAACAGTTACACCAAATAGCGACCTCGTAACTATGAGCAGTACTACTCCTTGATACCTGCACAATGTCATGTAGGACATCATTCCAGCAGAAGGGTGAGAAATATTATCATAATAACAATGCATACAATCATTTTGATTCTTTTGATCCTTTCAGTTGTCTCTTGCACAATCTCAGGTCCAAGAACAACACTCTCGTCGGACACACATCAACACAAAGGAGTCCTACACCTCCTACCAAACAAAGCCTCATGCTTATTGCAGGTAAAATCAATCAACGACAATTAACTACCCCCGATCCATCTTGATCCAACACACAAGCTCTCAACAAATCCTCTACATACTGGATAGTTCTCTTTGTCTGCCCATCCGTCCATGGATGCTAGACAGAGTTCAACTTTAACATGGCACCCAAAGCGTCTGCAAACTCTCCCAAAATCTCAATGAAAAACTCATATTCCCATATGACACAATATTAGATGATACCTCATACTACTTCGCAACTTCCTCACTATACCTCTTAGCTAGCTTCAACATAGAATGATTCATCCTCATTAGTAAGAAATGAGTTAATCTTGTCAATCCATTCATAACCACCCAAGTCGAATCATATCCCTTCAAATTCTTCGGAAAACCCGTCACAAAGTCTATGGAAATACTATCCCATACCACTCAAAAATATTCAACAGTTGTATCAGACCTAACAGTCTCCGATGTTCACACTTCGACTTTCAACAAGTCTCATAAGCATACACAACCTCAACCACTTCTCTTTCCATCTATGGTCACCAAAATAATTCCTCAAATTCGGTCACATCTTCATAGTACCTGGATGGATACTCAATCTATCTCAATGTCCTTCTTCTAGAGTACTCTTATCCAACTCACACTATTTGGGACACACACTCCATCACGACATCTCTTGGTACCATTCCCATCAATCCGAAAATCAGCTCTTCGACTTCATTCATTAAATTCAATCAATCTATTAACTCAAATTAGAATTCTGACCTCCTCAAATCTCATCAAGAATACCAATAGTCAGTCTCAACATACAAAGCTCAACTCCATAAGAAGTCTCTTCACAAACCAAACTCATATCTCGAATTTGCTTAATCATTCCTAACTTCATTACCATCATCATCGGTATATACGGAAATTCCCAATTCGATACCTCAGCTACCACGTTGTCTCATCCAAATGGTAATTCAACCAAAACCACACTCCTTCAAAAATCCCAATTATTTCCTCTGCCTCATATTTAACTTTTTCAAATCAAACAAACACCTTAAGCTCTTAAGGTCACCAACCATCTCAAATCTCAACTAAACAATTGAAGCTTCCAACTCCGGCACAACACAACAACAACCAATTCTAAATCACTGGTCAGATAATCCTTCTTATGTAGTTTAAATTGCCTCCAAGCATAACTAAAACTCGCTGATGTTGCACTTCACATATCTCCCAAAAACTCTTTGAACTTTCTTCATAGTAACATATTACTACTCCTTATCCAACACTGATAACTCAAATCCCCGATGCTCAACATGATCCTCTATACTCTTCGAGTATATCCAAATATCATCGGTTACACAACCATTGACTCACTCAATTAAGTATGGAAAATCTCATGCCGAACGGACACTCAATCTGTGAGTTATGGCGGAAACACGAACCACACTTACTACAGCATCCAAACGTATTCCATCAATAAATAACTTAATTCCATGTTAGTACTTCACCATCACATAGAGCATTGTAATAGCTTCCAATGCTTCTAGTCTTGCGTCATTCCGAGTTACGGTTCTCCCGTTATGACAACAATACGAAAACAACATTTTCACACTTAGAAGGCCATTTGACACATCTTCAACTCTTGGAATGTTTAAAGGTCTAATTATACCAATATTGTATTCCACCTCTTACTTTCTTTAATAATCACCAGAAGTCACTATTTACCCTTTATATACTCGACCTCACAATCCGTTGTCGTAGCACACACACAGACACAAGTCTCACAACTATTCAATTAATTTAATTCCTTGACTACACAAATAGACAAATAATATGGAGCTCTCAATATCGGATTAGTTTTCGTAACTAAGTCGATCACAACTCCACTTCACGTCCTGACTGTAAATCACCATCTTGCCAAGATAACTTCCAGACAACCACATATAATCGGCAAACCGCCAACTTCCCACTTTCATTAACACTCAAAATCCCCATCAAAATTAAACATCTCGACACTGTCCTGCGCCGACTCATCAAAACAATTCTTAAGAACTTGGTTAACTCCAACAATTCACTGCTCACGCCATCTAAGCTTGCAAGACACGTTTATTCCATCCAACATGATCCCGTCTACCATCAAAAAGAGATTAAGGGTGATCAGTTCCTCAATTTGTCAATAGACAGTCGACAATCATAATGGGGCATAAACCATCTTAACCAAGCTATAATAGCGTTAATCAACACACCGAGCCACCACTCCACACTTGAAGCATCTTGGAGAAGCACAACTTTCTCCCCCACTTATTTCAATCCCACTCCTGCAGACAAGGGTTAGAAAAACAAACGTGTACCGACAGTGTTTTCACACACATGTCACATACTAGGGAACAAACAACATTAGACAACTTGGCCGGATGGACCGACCTGCTCTGATACCACTAATGTAATACCCTTCTAAACCCCACGGAAAATATATAAATAAATCAGAGTAAATTATCATGCATTTACAAAAGGGCGTCACACAACTTCAAAACGTCAAAAACACCTGTCATGCTCATTAACACTTTAAGAAATAATCATGCTTTTCAAAGTTTCACTTCGCATGTAGCAGCAGATTCATTCTATAACAATTCTCGTAAAAGAAACAATTGTGTTCATCACATAAACCAACATCACTTAGGCACTAAGGCCAACATCATATTATTTCGATAAATATGAAAACATAGCGTATCTCTAAAACATAAACCAAGCGATCCCAGTGTTACATGACCAGAGCATGACTCGACTCAACATAATCAAATCACTAAACAGTTACACCAAATAGCGACCTCGTAACTACGAGCAGTACTACTCCTAGATACCTGCACGATGTCATGTAGGACATCATTCCAGCAGAAGGGTGAGAAATATTATCATAATAACAATGCATATAATCATATATATATATATATATATATATATATATATATATATATATATATATATATATATATATATATATATATATATATATATATATATATATATATATATATATATATATATATATATATATATATATATATATATATATATATATATATATATATATATATATATATATATATATATATATATATATATATATATATATATATATATATATATATATATATATATATATATATATACATTTTCTCACCACAATTCATTGTAGTTCATCATATACACCACAATGTATAAATAAACAAATATGGATAATCACCAAGCATATTCATCATGCACATATCCATAATTCTCATCATTCCACATAAACATACACATTATATTTATTCACCAATGCATCACACAAGGATGATAAATGCAACTCATAGAGACCGACTCACGACTCTATGCAGATGCAAATGTGGTACCGACTCAATCATCTCAAGTTCACTCAGGAACTTATTTTAAACCATCGCTCACACCCCACATGGGCACACGATGTTGTTTACCCATTGCTCACACCCCACATGGGCACACAATGTTTATGGATTGCTCACACCCCACATGGGCACACAATCTGATTGCTCACACCCCACATGGGCACACAATCGTTCTGCAGATTCTACGCGGAATCAATCAACACAAGAATGCATATCATGATGCTTCACATGTAAAATGACTCATGACATTCTCGAAATGCATACATATTCGCAAATATATTTTCATGCATTCACACATACCATCGCATACAATCAATATGCATTCACAATATATATTCCATAAATATATTCATTATTCATCACATGCCATTTCATACAAGGTATGCACATTCATAAACAATCTTATCATGCATTCACGTTTAATTCAAAAAATGCATTCAATTGCCAAAAGGCCACAATTCACAATCGACTTCACAATCTAGGATTTACGCCATACGGCTACCCACAGCATAACATACGATAGTACACAAGCTACGCGTTAAGGAACCAAAGCTTCAACATCAGATGGAAACCATCAAAAATAAAGCATGTTGTCGTGCTCGCTGACCCATTCACCTGGCGAAGCATTAGGGAATGCTCGCTGCTTCACTCGCCTGGAGAAGTTGCTGGCGAAGGCAGGCAGTAGCTACTGGAAGTGTTCGCTACCTACTCGCTGGGGATTCTCCTGACGAACATGCTCGCTACCTCCTTCGCCTGGAAAACTTGCCAGCGAAGGCTGATTTTTGCTACTGGGATGGTTCGCTACCCACTCGCTGGGTTTCGCTTGGCGAACCTTCGCTTCCTGCTCGCCTAGCGAACCTGCGAACTCAGAATCCCCAAACTGTCCAAAATCACCAAATCATCACAAAATCAACCGATTCAATTTCAATTAGTTCCAATAGTCTTAGCCCAACATTACCCGACTAAACTACGCCATTTATTCCCAGTTCTAACCGATCAAACATCGATTTCTACCGATTAATCCATTTCGACCTAAAATAGAAAAGATGGAAAACAACCAAACAAATCCAACACACACATACATGATCATAAACATTGATAGGATAATAACATTTCACACCCTTACCTTGATTAAATCGAAGTTGGAAGTTGTTCTTGAGCTTTCCAAGCTTTCCCCCCTTTTCCTTCTGTTTTCTCCTCTTCCTCTTTATTTCTCTTATGTTTCCTTCTTTTCTTTCTATCCCTTTTCTTTTCTCTCTACTTTCCTTTTATATCCTTCTATTTCTTTCTATCATAATTCTTTTCTCAAAAATATCTATCCATTCCTTTTCTCACCAAAATATCTCCTCTTATCATTAATTAGAGAATATCTAGTAAATCCACATTATTCTACCAAATAGAATAAATCATTTAAATCCATTAACTCATATAAATTAAATAAATCCAATAATTAATTTAGATCAGATAAATCACATAAACCAATTAATTAGTACAATTAATCAATTATTGAAAATTGGGCTATTACATACGCTACCGTTGACTTTGACTAACAATGCTGACAAAAAGGATGAACATGACACTATTTAAAAAACTAAAGGATCAATTTGGAACTTTTTAAAATTAAGGGAGCAAAATGGACCTCGAGATAAACTTAAAAGACCAAAAAATATATTTTTCCTTCTTGATATTTGTAGGTTTAATTTACATTTTAAATGTGTATGCAACCCTAAATTTTGAGTCATACTCATTCTTGTGCACTAGTTGTCTAACTTTTTCTAGTAGGTCGATATTTATTCTCTTTGGTGAATATATTGTAGACCTATTTGCTAAGTCTTATAGGATTGATGCTTAGATAAGTCCTCCTATTACATTTGCATCATATTTGTAGACTGATTTAAAGTGTGTTTCATGTGTTGATAATTAGGGCACAACGTGAAACAATCAAAGTACTCCAATGAGCTCGTCAGTCCAATTTTCTTTTGTATAATCAAATCTATATGTTTTTCTTCGCAACTGATTTTAGTACTTATCAATTTAGTATAATACGAATTTTGAAAGATGTCCCGTCAAGCCAACTGTGCAGGGTCATCAAATGCAGGGGTGCAGGTTCGAACTCGCAATATCTCATTTGTATACCTCTGAACGGTGAATTTAAACCACAACTTGAAAATAAACTTATTACAAACATCTAACTTAAAGTATCACATAAGTTATCTAATTGATTTGATTAAACTAACACTTATTACTCCCTCCGCCCAAAATTTATGTGAAGTTTTGGTATTTTCACAAATCAAAAACTTAATTTTGTATGAGAAAGATAAATTATGAGACAATTTACAAAATTATAATTTATTATTTTGAAAAGTTAAAATAAAGTAAAAGGAAAAGGAGGAAGTGGTAAATTGTAAGGGGTAAGAAGGAAAAATAATCATTAACATTTCATTGATTGTAAAATGACTTACCATCCATATTATTTTTTTGATTTTCAAAACGAGTTTTAATTTTGAACAAGTGTAGTACTTATATCAAATAATAACTTAAGCATGATATACTAGAGACGACTTTGACTACACACAATTAATCTACATAGATAGACACATGTAATAAATAAATTTAGTAATAAGTTCCACTAATGCTCCACTAATAAATGAACTCTATTAATAATTCTCTTTAACTTTTTAGTTGTATTTAACTCTCTTATAAATAAATTGATAATAAATAAAAGATATTGATCTTACCAGTGATCAGAAATAAATCGGTGGTCTGCAACACGTCGTGATCTCCAACATTAGATGAGGAAAAAAATAGAGGTATACCTGCAAGGCACCTCGATGTTAAAGTAAGTTCAGAGTGAAAGAAGACAAGTACAGTAAAGAATAGAATATAATTAAATACATGACCCTTCTTTAGAGGAAGGTATCTATAGACAGCCCCCAGCTTTGGGCCAACGATCTCCATTATGAGCTGAGTGATCAGGTCTATAATAGATTACTGTCACGATTCCTATGGGGAGGTAGGGATGAGCAGCTCATGCTCATCATCCTGAGTCAACTACTTTGCGTTCTCCAGAAAGTGGAAGACTTGCCCGTTACGAAGGGCAGAACGTCAGGCTCTAGTCCGGGCATATCTGCAGCGCTCCATGCGAACATGTTAGCATTTTCTCTAAAGAAGACCTTTAGTTGCTTCCTCGCGAGGTCGGAGACATCAATACCAATATTCATGCTTTTGTTTGGGTCGTTTTCGAGGAGGATGACTTTGAATTCGCCGTCAAGGATGAGGCGTCTCGGATGGACAGGCTCCTCGTTGACATTTGGCGTCAAGGAGGTTTTTGTTGTTGGCCGGTCTCCTTTGTCTTTCATCTTCTATTATTTCAGGTCATTCTTGGTGAAGCATCTGTCAAGGTCGACCAAGTCGACTTGCGGCATTGGCTTCGACTCCTCGGAGGTGTTGGGTTGAGCTGGCTTGCCGGGAGTTCTGGACGACGCGTTAATAGTGTTATGTCCCTTCGAGGCTGCTTCAAAGCATCTCCTCACAGCTTTAATGTCCCCGTAGAGGGTAGATACAAGGCCTTTGACCGTGTAGTAATTCATCTTTAGAAGGAAGGTGGACGGCACGATGATCAGTTCGGCCAGAGCCGGTCTCCCCATGATGCACTGGTACAAAGAAGGGCAGTCTATGACCAGAAACTAGACTTTGATCGACTTGGCGGTTTCAGTTGCTCCGACTGTGACAATCGGTTTAATGTATCCCCACAGACTTATGGTTGCACCGTTGAAACTCTGAATATTAGAGCCTGCATAGGATGTTAAGTGTGTTTCGTCGAGCTGCAACGTTGAGAACAGCCGCGAGTACATGATATTGATGAGCTTCCCTTGTCGACTAGAATGCGAAGAACGTCAAAGTTTGCAATTTGTACCCTTATGATCAGATGGATGTTGAAGTTGGGGCTCTTCAGAGGAGTTTCTCATGGTAGAAGGCGATTGGATTCGAGCTTCTTCGACCTTTGTCAAGGGTGGAGTTTTTGTTCGAGCTCGCGTCAATGATTTGCTCGAACTCCCTCTTCACTAACCCCACAATAATTTTGTTGAAACCTCCGCCCGATATGACCATGGTGGAGAGGAAAGTCTCCCATGCACTATGCGCTGCAAAGTATAGGGGGTTTTCGGCCTCATCGGGGACGTAGAAGTCCTCGGACCAAGAGATCGACATGGCGACTTGTAGGCTGGCAGCGGCGTCTGAGGGTATCTCTTCCTCCTTGACCCTTTTTGCTTCTCGGGCATTCTGTATAGGAGCCTCTCTTCTCTTGGTGTATTGTTTCAAGTGTCCATATCTGATGAGGATTTCAATTGCATCCTTTAAGTGGGTGCACTCTTCAGACACATGCCCGTGGCTCTTGTGGAACCGGAAGTATTTGGTCTTGTCCGCGCTGGGCTTGACAGGTGTCTGTCTGGGAAAATGGACTCCGACCTTGCGAAATTTTGCGTTGGCGTACTCGGACATAATGCGTTTGTGGGAGGCGGTCAGCGTCGTGTAGTCGGCAAAGCGGCCAGCCGGTCCCTTGAAATCCCTCGAGTCGCGGGGCTTGCCCTAGTTACTATTCTCTCCTCCTCCGTGGGGTGCCACGTTGTCATGCCTCAAAACCCTAGAGTTTTCTTGGTGCCTCAAGTCTCAGGCACTGTTGGAGGTATCTTTCTCCTCGTACTGGATGTAAGCACGGGCCTTGAGGAGGAGAGCATCTAGTGATGCAGGTGTTTCGATGCCAACAACTTTGGTGAAGTTACTGCGGGGGCCCAGTCCTCACTTGAGCAGGTATTTCTTCATGTCGTGGGTCGTGGAGACTTAGACGGATTTGCGGTTGAACCTCTCGATGTAGGATCGGAGGGGCTCATCCTTCCCTTGTATGATTTCCTCGAGCGTCGCCTCGGACTTTGGATGGTGACGGGAGGCAGTGAAGTGCCTCGAGAACTGCCTTCATAGGTCCTTCCAAGAAGTGATGGACTCTTCAGCGAGGCTTTTGTACCATGTCATGGAACCTTTCCTCAAGGTCGTGGGAAACAACCTGCACTTGATGGCGCCTTTAATGCTGCGGTAGTTGAGTAGTGCATCGATGTTCTCGAGGTATTCGTCGAGATCTGTCGTTCCATTATATGTCCCTAGGTTCGGGGTTTTTCTAGCCCGATCAGAAGTGGGTCGTCCATGATCTCTCAAGATAGTGGACTGCGGGGGTCATCTTCGTCACTCCTGAGCGGTGAGTGTGGAGGAGAGTATTCGTACATTTCCTGTCGGGGAATGTCATCATAGCGCAACGAAAAAAAATTTGGTCGCGGCTTTTAGGTTTTCACGGGGGTGACTGACGGTTGTTTGGCCATCCTCCGACCTTGTCCTTCTTGACAATCGGGGAGAAACGGTCCATGCAGGGAGGAGTGTGGTTGCGCTTCAGGGGTTGTGGCCTCTCCAATTGTGGTTGACGTCCCGGTCGTTGTTGCAATGGGTTGCGATACTCGTATCCTAGGTGTCTCCATGGGGAAGAGCGTGGGTGGCGCTCTTTCTCCAACGCTCTGATCCTCTTGTTCTGCCGATAGATCAATGCGTTGGTCTAGTTAAGGGCCGCGACCAGGGCTTCTATGGTCGGGTCCGTGTTGACCAACATTGGGATTGGTTAGAACTTCTTCGGCATCTTCTCTAGAGCCTTTGGGACTTTCCTGGTCCCAACATACTGGACATCATCATCGACTGCCCCGTCGGAGAAAGGGGAAACGGTTTGTCCGTCTCTTTTTTTTTTGTCTGTCTCTTTTTTTTTGAGTGATATCCTCCTGAATCGGCATATCGTTGTCATTTTCGGCGTCATGGAGGGGAGCGAAGGCGGTTTCATCATGTTGGTCGGTCATGATTTGTAGGTTTTGAGGATTTTGCTTTGATCTTTCGATTTTAAGGGAAGGAAAGATGGGGAAGCAAGATTCCCACAGACGGTGTCTCTGATCTTACTTGTGATCAGAAGTAAATCGGTGACCAATAACACGTCGTGGTATCCAACGTCAGGTAAGAAAAAAAGGAGGGTGTACCTGCAAGAAGGAAAGTACAGTAAAACATAGAATTGAATTAGATACCTGACCCTCCTTTAGAGGAGGGTATTTATAGACAGTCCTCAGCGCTAGGCCAACTGTCTCTATTGTGGGCTAAGTGCTCAGGCCTATATTGGATGACTGTCAGGATTCTTATGTAGGGATGAGCAGCTTGTGCTCATCATCCTAGGTTAACTGGTCCACGTTCCCCGGAAAGTGGAAGACTTGCCCGTTACGAAGGAAAAAACGTTTCAGCGAGATACATGGGATCAGTTGGCCACGTATCCTCGGGTGAGGAACACGTGGGGAATGTGCTCTCCAACAACTATAATGGATTGGGCCTTTGCGTTGAGTCTCCTTCGACGCGGAGCTGGACTTGACTGTGCTCAACGGTGGGTTATTCCCAAACCCAATCCATAACAGATATATAAATAGAGGAGAGTCAAAATCATTAGAGACTAATAAAATAAACGGCCATTGTAGTGTAAAGTGTGAACTATCAACCCTTTATGTATATTTATGTAACAAAGTAAAAAATTGTTCTTATTGAAGTGTACTTTGAAATGTAATGTTATCTTCATGAAAAACTTTAATTTACTACTAAAACTACCAACTTTGTTTTCTAGAATTAGTAAAGTGAAGAGTACAATAATTATTTAATCTCTTACTTAATGTAGAATATTTAGTAAATATAATATTGGTTCTAAAGTTCCTTTCGAATTAGGGTGTCACTAAGGGTATGCAAGACTACTGTACATGGTCAATAATTTGGCATGTGTAAACTAATGTTTAAAAAAGTCTCATAAAATATTTATCACAATTAAAACATAGGTAAATAGAATCTCTATTTTTTTTTTATGGCCAAAATGTGACTAATTTACACATAATTTCAAAAAACTTGAGACAATTCTACTTTCAAAGTATATGAAAGACAACTTTACGAATAAGATTTTATGAAAAAGATATTTACACATTGAACACAAATTAGAAATTTTGAAAATAAATATGAAATTATTCTAGTAATATTTAAGATGGAGATATAGAATATTCCCAAATTTATTAAAAAGAAACATGTACTTATCTAAAAGAAAAAAAACACGTACGGATGACGTGGAATTGATAAAATGTATGACGAAAATATGTGATAAAAATGACATATAAATACGAAGAAGGGTTTTTTTGGCGCATTGTGTCTCTCTCTTTTTTCTTGTTGGCGCTTAGTGGCGGCGGCGCGAGTATTGGTGTAAAGGTGTCCTTGACTTTGACTGTCATATTTCTTTATGTCGCAAATCCATTCACCTCAGGTTCTTGTACTTCACTCTTTTAATGTTTTTGGCATTTTGCAATAGTTTTTGCCTTAGAAAAATATATTATTATTATTATTGCTAGTGTTATTGGATCGAATCGGATCAGATCTTCTTGGTGTAAATTTCACTAAAATGAATTTGGTAAAAAACTTCATCATTCAATTATGCCGCATCAATATGATATATATACTTTGTGATTTTTTTTTTCCATTTGGTCAGATCTATTTTTGTGTAACGAATATCATCTCTGTAGAAATTTAAATTGAGGAAATCTCATAAACATGTTCACCATTTAATATTGAGATATCTAGTGGTTTAGATCTCACTATAAAATCTCTATAGAAATTTAAATTGAAGAAATCTCGTAAACATGTTCACTATTTAATACTGAGATATCTAGTGGTTCAGATCTACAGATTCAGATCTCGCTGTAAAGAAATTTTATAAGATATAATTTGTTTATATGTTATGGGGTAATGTTGTTAAATAGTGAGGATAGTTTTGCTATAATTATATACCATGGCAAAATAAGGCCCTATTGTTATGCGTTATGTAGTACAAAATATTGAGAAATAATGACGCTATACCATTGATGTCCGTAGTGATTTAAACAAACTTTTATATTTTGTCGTTCACGGTTGGTTGACAACAATGTCACGATTGGTTGACAACAATGTCGGGAGGTAAAATTACGCCGGCCCTAATGAGTTGAGTATGTATGAAGGGGTAGGGTTTTCTTTTCTTTCTTTACTTCAATATAATGTGAAAAATGAAATTTTGCGAATGATTGAATCTAACTTTACAAGTGGTGTATGTGTGTAGCTGAACTCGCTTCAAATGGATCAGTGCAAAGAAAAACGAGAAGCAGTGGAAGTGAATGCTGCTGTTGATGATGTTTCTTCTCCAAAAGCTAAGGAAAAAGAGAGTGGGGACTTGGAAGCAGAGTCACTTCTGGCAATGGCAGTGATTAGGAAACAGCTGAATGGGATCCACATTGATTCAAACAAACACAATTGGGACCCTCAAACACCTAACCTCGGTATCTTTGACCCTTTTGCTCCTGCTTCTGAAGACATGGTGCGAGCACCCCGCTCTCGCAAGTATCACGACGAAGAAATGAGGAACAATATTACTCGCAAACTTCTATTTAGTTCCGCCACTCAGCAGCAAGATGAATCTGCTTCAGAGTAAAAGCTATTGCAGGAAGTTTTTCTTTTGTATAATTTTACAGGGAACAATTTGCATTTGACCAAAGCTAATAAATACATGTAACATTAGCAGTAGCAGCAACACTATAAAGCACACTACTATTGATGTTAGATTGTTTTACAATGAACTGCATTCTAGTTTAAAGGAATAATTTCTCTGTTTGTTCACTCAGCTTTAATGTTGTCACATGGACTTTTTTAATAAAGCTTTTCTGCTATTTATACTTTCTTGTGTGATTATTATTAGTAGTACAAGTATAATGTTTGTCAATGTGTAATATATTTGTACACTACAAATTCAGGATTGAACAATCTAAGAACAGAATATCCTTTTCATTCAATACAAACAGAAATTTTGTATATCTAAAGATAAAATCATATAATCCCTATGACCAAACAACACTTGGTAAAAAAATCGACAATAATGAACTCAACAAAGCATGTAGAAAAAAGAAAAGGCTTAGGTATTAAAACATTTTACATGAATCTCAAAATGTTTGAGGGTTGGTTGATTCATGCACAGATAAATAATATACCGTTGGTTGTGAAGACGATCCTTTCTATTATCTGTCAAACTACGCGGAACAGCATCCAACTTTTTTAACAGCTGAGACATCATCTCTACTGCCAACATTGATTGTTTGCCCTTTTGGCAAGGCGGCAGGGTCGTCCCCAATCTCAAGAGTCTTTCTACTAACGACTCGATATATTTGAGTAAGCACTTCTGTGAAGGAGTTATCGACATTCAATGACTCAAGGGCAGACGTCTCCATAAAAAACGTGTTTTCTCTTTCAGCAAATGCTTTAGCATCCTCGACGGACACAGCACGCAGGTGACGAAGATCAGCCTTGTTCCCCACAAGCATAATTACAATGTTGGCATCTGTGTGGTCACGAAGTTCCTTTAACCATCTTTGCACATTTTCAAAAGTTACATGTCTTGTAACATCATACACAAGCAATGCACCAACAGCACCTCGATAATATGCGCTTGTGATCGCACGATATCTGTGGAAATAAAAATTAACAAGGATGAGATGGATATATACAGAACAATGGAATACAAAATACAACAGGGAAAAAAACTCCTATATTAATTTTCCCAAATACAATCGTCAAAAGTTGTCATTCAAAATACCAAGTTAGTCCCTCAACCATTGCAAATACCTTCTTTCAACTAATAAAGTGCATGTTTGAGCGACCAGTGAGTCACCCACTACGTTTGTCAATCGCGAATTGCCAAAAAAACGAGGGTTTATTCAAATTCTGCTACGCTCTAGCTATATTTAACATCACTTTGTACTGAATAGTGTCGGAGAATAATAGTGATTTGTTCAAATTCCGATTTGCAATATTGCTATAGCTGTTATTTGAAAACCCTGGGTCACCGCCACCATGCGGTAACTAGAAGCTTGAATGTATAGCTTCAATTCTAATGTCTTTGGAGACACGAGAAATACATGATGTACCTCAGAGTAGTCAATAGTAGCATTATCCCGCCATAGCAAAGCGGAGAGGAGGCCGGCCACACTGGGAAGTCTTAACGGTGCAGAACACTATAGGGACGCTATAAGGTAAATAGCGGGTAGTGAGGGCGGAGCGGTTTCTGTCCTACCATCCTTTTCTCCTTTGAAAAACCGAAATTACCCCTTAAATTTAAAATGTTTTAAGTGTAACTTTGGTTTTTTCAATCAAATTTGAGTTGAAACTCAACCCTCACTCTCTGCACTTCATATGTTTATAATTATTGTTCATGTAATTTGTATAAAAATTGAACAAATAGCGGCTATCCCACAATACGCTATCCCTCAATCCCATTTTTGGGGTCGGCCGCTCCGTGTCGCTATCTAGGATTGACTACTCTGATGTACCATGGGTCTAAATAAGTGCAAAGTGTGTTGTACCATGTGTGTCCATGAAAATACCAATCATTGTCAAAGTCAAATGAAACCAAACCCAAGTATCACATTAAATCACACCTAAATAGAACAAATAACCCTCCTAATCCCACACTACACTGCACACAGAGCCAACACTCTAACTTTGTCAAGCATTTATCAGAAACTCGAAACCTATTCACATTTTAGAGTTAATTTACTGGTCACAGACTCATAGCTCTGCCTCATTTCATTCAAGGTAAAAGTGTCTGACGTGCATAACGAAATCTATCAAACCAGATTATTTTCGGAGCAGCGTATTACTTAGAAAACAAAAGGAAAATTGACAGAAGATTCTACAAAAACCAACGGAACTAGAAGAAATAAACATGAATCAAAGTCACCAATTATTTCACACAAAGAGATATACCCTAAACCTTCATCAACTCTTGAGCAATTCACCTAAAGAATTGTTCTATGATATGAATATAATGCGTCCCCTCCCCCAGAAACCCTGGTAACAAAAAGCCTTAAATCTATCTATTCACCATTTTACATAAGAAATCATCAATTTCCCAACCTTGTCTGTTCATGCTTCAAATAAAATATGCCATAAACAAATAATACAGCAACAATGTCTCACAAAGCTTAATTTTCCGGTGTCCTAATCATCCAGATCAAAAACAACAACAGAAAATACTAAAATCGGTCCATACAAAGCACAAACACAAACCAAAAAAAGAAATCAACAAAAAAAAGTGATCATAGCGAAGGCAAAAATGCAACCTTTCTTGTCCTGCGGTATCCCAAATTTGTGCTTTTACAATCTTATCATCAACATGGATACTACGTGTAGCGAATTCAACGCCAATGGTGGATTTGGATTCCAAACTGAATTCGTTTTTTGTGAATCGTGACAAGAGATTGGATTTACCGACGCCGGAGTCACCGATGAGAACGACCTTGAATAGATAATCGTAGTCGTCGTCGGCTCTGTACGCACCCATTTGTTTAATATTGTGTGAGGATTGAAATAGAAATGGATGGGTGAATGAAGATTAGGGATTTGAAGGAAGGGTTTGGGAAATGAATGGTTTTCAAGTTTGAGAATTTGAGATAGAGAGAGACATTGTTGTTCTTGTTGTTGTTTGGAGAAAGATAAAGAGAGGAGGGAGAGAAGTATTCAAAGAAATGAAATGGAAAAATTATAAAAGAAATGAAATGGAAAAATTATAAAAGAAATGCAACATGGTTGGGTTTACTTGTCTGCATTTTACTTTTTCCACCTTTCCCTACATTGAAAATATTTATTTATTTCAAAAATAAAACCCAAGTTTAATATTTGTTTCTATAAAACTAGTTCAACCAATAGAAATTGAAGGCCCCGATTAGAATGTACTTTTACATCGGAAAAATATATGATTCAACGTGGATTTATAAACAGGATAATTTTTATTCTACAAATTAATTTTCTACAATTGATTTAAAAGTAATTATATTTTTTAATATGATATCAAAGTAGTATATGCTTTACCATAAAGTTTTTTTTTGGTTAACAAATTTTACTATATAGTTATTTTGATTGGATCATCATTTAATTTTTGCACAGTAAACATGAGTATTAGGGGACAGAATGGGCAAGCATTTCGTGTACCTGTCATATAAATGGTATCTTGCTTTTCATGTTTCGGTGTTTCAGTCCATTAATTGAGTTAACCATTACCTTGCTGAGAGAGTTATGTCGAGGAACCTGGATCTGTTTTGCAGCCCACATCATTGACATCAATCACTTGCCATTTTTGTCCTCTATAGTGTTCAACATTAGATACTCTCAATATATGACAAGATTAAAGTCAGCTATTGCTCATTTGTATTTTTTTTAATGGAAATTAAACTTCAAAACTATATACAAAAGTAACTAATTTGGAGACAAAGAAGAGAAAAGAGTAACTACCACAACAAATTAAAGTAACTACCCCTCTAACTTTCTTTTACTTTGAAACAACTACCTCTCTAATTGGAATAGAGGTTAATCAATCTAAGTTTCCAATCAAGAGGAAAAAAAACTCAACTTTAAATCTTTTGTAAATATATCTTTAACTTGATTTGAAGAAGCTTGAGACATGCGATGAATGGTTTTGTCTCAGAAGATGGTGATTTTATTTTTGAAGATAATTTAAACATAAACTATTTTTTAAAAATTATCGTTTTAAAATCAAATTGTAAGATAAAGGGTTTCATTTTATATAAATTATTTATATAAATTATTTTATTGTTCTATCTTTAATTAACGTGGAGTTTGAAATTTTTTCAATACCCTCTCTCATGCCAACAATTTTTTTTTGAATTTGGTACATGGATATAAACGGTGGGCGGCTCATGGTCTGATCGATAGACTTTTATATCATATTAGAGTTTGACATAATTCATTTTTACGAAACCAACATGTAAGGTGAATGGTATCACTATATATAATCTCTTCCAAATCTCTTTGTCAAACCACGATCGACTCTATAACATTTCAAATTTCACATTGATTAAAGATAGAATATTAAAAATTTTATATAGAATGAGACCTCTCATCTTACATGTTGATTTGTAAGAATGAATTAGGTCAAATTCTAATATAATAACAAAGCATATTGATCGAACTATATGTTGTCCACTGTTTGAATCTACGAGAGTGTTGGCGTGAGGGATGTATTGGAAATAGTTCAAGTCCCACATTAATTTGACATATAATTTTTTAAAAAATTATACATAATAATATTTTTCTTAATTTTATAAAATTAAATTAGGTCAAACTCTAATACTATTTCAACCTTTATAAAAAAAAAAGAAAGACAGGTGTAACACTTATTAAAAAATATAATTAAGTGTATTTAATTTTCTTAATTTCATTATAAGAGAGATAATATAATTAGTATACCCTCAATTAAATTGTCATCCACTAACAAAATTAAATAATTAATGCAGAGATAATTATAAAATAACATATAGATTTATTGCATTTACTCAAGATAAGGCCAAAAAATTTAGAAGTTTTTTTATTATAAATGAGGTTGCAGTGAGTACATTTAAAGATTTGAACAATAATATTACACTCTAGAAAAATAGAATGAAACCCATTGGGAGCCTGAAATTTTAAATTTTGCATGCTAAACAGAGCTTGCATGGTTTCGTCAATTAATGTTCCATAAGTAAAATAATAATAATAATAATAATAATAATAATAATAATAATAATAATAATAATAAAAAAATAAATAAAGCGCATACTTTTGAAAATTATTAAAAAATAGTGTAATTATTTGTGTCTGCTCATGTTATAAAATCAGCATTACTATCATTGTAATTTTGATTTTTTTTATAAAAAAAAAAATCAAAATACACGATTAACTTCTTTTTAATAAAAAAACAAACAATTTGTGTTTGATTTAATACTAATAGTACTAGTTTTAAATAAAAAATTATTTCCAACAAACATGTTGTAAGAAAATATACTATTAATAGACCACGTGTTCAACTTGTATTAAGAACAGTCAATGCAGTTTTCAAACAAAATGGAGGCTCGAGCCTTTTCTTATGACGCCAAACATGAATGACCAATAGGTTATAGGAGCAATATATATCCATCCACTTCTTTAGACCAAATGGAGGCTCAAGCCTTTTACATGAATTCAGTTGTAAATATTACACAACGATGAGTAACTTGTTACCGGCAATAGGTAATCTTTAATCATTTCGTCGAAATACAAATTTGAGTTGCTTTATTTATCACTATCAAAGAATATTTCTTTCTACGGTGCTGTAGTACAGTACTTGAATTTAAGTTAGAACCTGGAGATGAAAGCTTTTGCTCGTACTATATGCTGAATAAATTAATGTTACAAAATTTAATCGAGGAAAAACTCCTCGTGCTTCTTTGCCTTTTATCCTCCTCATTCCTTTGGCTTTTTACTCATGGTTTTACGCTTATTAGCATCAAGGTATTTCTTCCGTAACCGGATGGTCTTTGGAGTAACCTTCATGCAAAAAAATGTCACAATCAAATAATATGATAATACTAATAGCAGTATTCAATCAGATTAAGATTGTATATGTTTCTTTCTTTTTCTTTTTTATATTTCCGTCACAAAAATCATTGGGCGACAATATGATGACAAAAATCGTTAGAGGATAAACATGACAACGTGATATTTGAAGAACCAATTCAGGATTTAGTCATAAGCCTTTAGTGGGTACTGGGCATTGAGTGGAGGTGGGTTGGGGAAGAAGCACCCTTACATACTTTCATCACAAAAATCAGATAAAACTTTTTACAGCATTTTAAATTCTAGATTAAAACATACCTCGATAAGCTCATCTGAAGCTACATATCCTATAGCTTCTTCAAGTGTCATCTGCAACCAGAAATCATTAGGTACAAGTTAGCATATCAGGCTCAAGAACAGTTATCATATTAGGCTTGTCTGCTAACTACATTCCGGTCACATACAAATTACTTCACACAGCCACAAAATGATGCCAGGTCTAGTACATAAAATTTGCTAGAAATGCAGAGTTACAAAGAACATATTGAAAATATAGATAATTTTCTATTTCACCCGTTAATATCAATGAAATTCATCTATGCTTCATTGAGTTTCCTATTTGAAAACCATGTTTTATGCTACAGATCACTATTCAAATAATTAAACAAACAGGAACATCAAAAACTTTCACTATTCGATCTGAGATTTTAAAAGCATCTGTTATATAGAGATAGATGCAATATCGTAAAATAATGTACATACAGGTGTCACTGAGCCAAGTTTTCCTTGTTTTAGGCAGATATTATCCACTCACCCTAGTTTTGTTTTAAGTTAATAAAAAAAATTGTAAATATCAGGGCATATAGGCTAGCATATCAGGCTCAAGAACAGTTATCATATTAGGCTTGTCTGCTAACTACATTCCAGTCACATACAAATTACTTCACACAGCCACAAAATGATGCCAGGTCTAGTACATAAAATTTGCTAGATATGCAGAGTTACAAAGAACATATTGAAAATATAGATAATTTTCTATTTCACCCGTTAATATCAATGAAATTCATCTATGCTTTATTGAGTTTCCTATTTGAAAACCATGTTTTATGCTACAGATCACTATTCAAATAATTAAACAAACAGGAACTTCAAAAACTTTCACTATTCGATCTGAGATTTTAAAAGCATCTGTTATATAGAGATAGATGCAATATCGTAAAATAATGTACATACAGGTGTCACTGAGCCAAGTTTTCCTTGTTTTAGGCAGATATTATCCACTCACCCTAGTTTTGTTTTAAGTTAATAAAAAAAATTGTAAATATCAGGGCATATAGGGCCTGCTTGTTTTAGTTTTAAAAAATAAATTTTTTCTTTATATTTCAAAATGATTTTTATAAAAACCTTTTTTTTTTCAAAATATTTAAAAAGAAATTAATTCTTTTTTATACATTAAAAGACTAATTTTGACATCCTAAAGCGTAAACATACATTATTGAAGATGAAAACTTAGTCAAAATCGCAATTTTTTCAAAAAGTTGTATCTCAAAATTGACTTTTATGATAAGCTATTTGAAATAGCTTCAAAATTAAGTTATTTTTGAAATTTTGATATCACAAAAAAAGTTCAATAAAATGATGAAATACCTAAAATAAAATTAAGGATGTCTATTCAAACCAAATATTCTTTGAACCTTTTATAAAAAATTTCTTTGTAAATTTTTTTAAACAAAAATATGTAACTTTTAAATGTGAAACAAACATGCCCATAAACTCCTAACTATGTCTTATCAAATGATGAACCCCGCAACTCATTGCTGGACATCTTGGTGTCTAAATGCACTTAAACCATGAATTAAGTAGATATCAGGGTTCTCAACTAAAATAAGCAAGATTTAAGGGCATAATTTTGGCACATAAAGACATACAAGGCGAGGAGGAGTCAGCTTCACATTCTCATCCTTGGAAGCAGAGCGTATATTTGTAAGTTGTTTAGCCCTCACTGGATTAACCTGCAATTTATCAGTCTTTGTCAGTGAGTGGCCAACATTGAGGTAACACTGGCAGTTAAGCTAAGAATTCTTCTTACATCAAGATCTGTATCCCGTGAGTGTTCTCCAACAATCATACCATCATATGTCTGTAAACAAAAGAACAAGCATTACAGGCAGTATGTACGAGAAGCTTATATGTGCAATACAAGCAAAAGCTAGATGAAACAGTATAAAGTAATTTAAATAGAACAAATTTTTAAACAATGATCCAGAAGGAATGTATACGATACAACATATAAGACATGAAATAGCAGAAGGGATTGGCTCCTACCTCCATTCCAGGAGATACAAAAAGAGTCCCACGAGCTTCTAAGCTCATTAATGCATGAGCTGTGATTGGACCATAACCCACTGACACCTGTTCAGTTAGAGGAACATCATTCAGTAGGACGCTCAATGCAGCTTTATGATTTATAACAAATATATCATGTGAGTAGTAACTCTGTCATTAATAATAAACATACCAGTACTCCTTTCCTCACATTACCAAGAGGGCCTCGAAATTTTTCATATGCTGCAAGTTTACAATAATGCACATTATAAAATATATTGATGTAGGATGTGGGTATAAAACAAGTCTAACAATAGTTTCATTGCAAAAATCAAAGTGCTAAAAAATAGTACAAGAAGTTATTCAAAATTCAAATAAGCATGCATCATGATCCACAAACATAATGAGCATAAACTAAATAATGGGGGCAGCTAAACAGCATGATTTGAAAAACATATAACAATCATACTGAGAATCAACATCTTTGCATGCTAGATGGAAGAAGAGAGTTTTTTAGCAGAAGGTGCATACTGAGGAAAGCACGGTGCATGAACCCAGTTCCACGTGTCTCACTGCTGAACACACTCCTGTAACCAACCAGGCCCCTGACAAACAGTAACAAAGAAGTTACTAGATTTGTTGCACATCTGATTTCACTAACTGTAATGCTTGTTAGAAAATACTAATGTTATAATATCTTGATTTTATCCTCAATTAGTTTCTTATCCCAGTGTATCTTAGAGTATCCCTTAGGATTAGTTTTTATATTTCTATATTATTATCATAATTTGTTTCCATATTTAACTAGGATAATTAGGATTAGGAGTCATGTAGTAATATAAATAAAGGCTAGTGCTTCTTTTTTTTAGGGGTGTTCGCGGGCCGGTTTGCTTCGGTAACCGATCAAAAATATATGGATTGATTTGTATTGGATTTTCACATTTTTCTATAAAACCCAAACCAAACCAAACCGAAAAATAATTGGTTGGTTTGGATTGGATTGATCGGAAACATTAGAAACAAATATGCGAAAATATTTTAAAATTTTTCTTATTTTCATCAACTAATTTTCTATAATAATTAATTTTTTTTTAATTTTTTGTTTTCATATAGATTGTGAATGTCACAAATGATGTTTCATTTTTTTTCCTTCGTAAAGTTGAATAGCTTATACTAGTTTCCATTATAATGATATATATCATATGAAATAATATGATTAGTTCGGGTAGACGGGCTCGCGGGTAGAATTTTAAAAATTTGTGTCCGAACCAATTAACATGGGGTTTCATTGGTTTGGTTCGGTTAATGCCCGAACTAAAAAAATGTCCGACCCAAACACCATGGTTTGGTTTGATTCGGATTTTCCCGAACCAACAAACGCCCCTACTTTTTTTATCAAAATTCATAGTTCAAAGTTTTCATTCCTGCACTTCTTTCTTTACCTAAAACCCCTATTACCATCAGTCTGGAAAAACCAGATATACAAAAAATGTGGCAAAAAGAGACTTAATGGACATGTGCTGCTAGGCTCAGATATATGTGTTTTGTCCAAACCCAAATGTGCTTATGTTTCTCACTAGGATGTTGTTCAAAAATTTGTACTACATTTGAAACTTTGTTAAAATATCAGCTTTGAATTTGATTGGTTTACTTAATATAATGCATATTGCTAATATAATACATAATGTAACTTTATCAAGTTTTTGTTCAAAAAATGGAAAATGTTTTTATAAAATATAATTTTCCCATGCACCTTACAGTTTCAAGATCCAGTACCTTCAATATGATATTGGAAGTCTACTATAATAATCGTATTCATAATTCTTTTAAGAACATTGTTGTCCTGTCGCTCTTTGACAATCAGGTTTTTGTTTGTCAGCATGTCAGGTTCACATGCCACCTGCCTGTCGTCTGTTCACAGTGGTCAAGTTTTGTTTGCCAACCCTACCTGTTCAGACAACTTTTTGCTTGAGTCTCTCATTTGAGTTTCATTTCAACACTGTTCGCAGTTCACGCGGCACCTCCTTGTGACCTCCCCCGATAGATCCTTGTTTCTTCAATCCAACCTAGATTGAATGTGCTTCTCTGAAGACATTGGTTTTGTCTAAAGTACAGTTTGCCACTGGTTGTCTCAATTGTGGTTTGGCATTCAGTTTGTCTTGGTTGCAGTTTTACAGTGGTTTTATCTCAGTTGCGCTGTTGAACCAGTTGCAGTTTTGCAATGGGTGCCACAGTAGCGGTTTAATACTGGTTTTGTCTCAAGTGTGGTTTGCCACCATTTTATTTGTTCCATGGAGTCTTTTTGTCCCAGCCACAATACGGTCTGAACTATGTTCCCTACCTATTTTAAATATCAAATTATATTATTAGGTTTTCAAAGGGTGCATTTGTAACAAGCTTATGCGTAAGTCTTAGCTCAAGAGTGAGTGTTACGAAATATGGCAATATCTTCTAATATTCTTTATATTATTTTAGTCTCTTAGATAATTTCAATGGATTAGTTTCTTATCGGTATTTTAGAATATCTCCTTAATATTAGTCCATATTTCTTGTTATTATCATGATTTGCTACCCTATTCAATTAGGATTTTGAGCCTTGAGTTAGTATAAATATAAGAGTTAGTATTTGGTCTTTTTGTATCAAATAGCATAATCATCAATCATATTATGGACCATTCTCAGAATTCAAAATATCCATTCTTTCTCTTCTCTCACCGTCTCTCCATCGATACAAGATAAATAAAGGATAATAGTGAGATGAATTCCCAAAGCTCAAGTTATTCAATTAGCTCTACGAGACCAAACAATAAACAAGAAATCTTGACTGAGTTAATAAGATGTGCCGTCTGCAAACAATCACGAAGCCGAAAGCAAATTTTTAGTGAGAGAAACTAGAAAAATCATATTAATTAACAGACATCTAATTATTGAAGAGACGCTTAAATTTATCCCGTTTTCCTTTTAATAATCTCAGAGCAAGATTACTCAAGAAAGCCAGTGGGTTTGCAAAAAAGGTTATCGCTCCCACAAAAAGGGCAAAGAGGTATACATATATGGGGTTCCATAAAAAAGATGTACATCTAAATTTCTGTGATTTATTCGGTACACGAGGTTACAAATCAAAAAGATAAAGTCAATATGGAAAAAAAGACAACAAAACCAACCTTGATGGACAAGTCAAGGACAATCTAGTTCGACCAATAGCTCCCGCGACAGGACCCATGTCGGTAACCTCAGCTCGCCTGTGAGACAAAGCCTCCATTACAAAGCCAACGTGCTCATCATTTACCTGGGATAGATCCATTGTGATGTTAAAAGTCCAAACCCATAAACAAGAATACTATGAACACAAAATTGAATTATTACCTCGATTGTAACTTCTTCTATTGGCTCAAGTTTCTGACCTTTGTCGGTTTTATACCTAATAAATTCATAGCAAAAGAACATTAAAATGGAATAACAACAATAATCAAGCTTTATCCCACTAAGTAGGGTCAGCTGCATGGATATCTGTATCATATAACTTGACCAAAATCTCAGAACTATCAACCAATGTACAAAACTTGGCCAGATCAAACATTTTAAATGGGTAGAATTTTCAAGAGTATTTGACATGAAGTTAAGATAAGTATGAAAACAAATGATGCAAAAATAAAAGACCAGCCTTCAAAACTCTACCCAGGGGTCAAGGGTCGCCAGCTGTCATTTTTATTTATTCATGAACATTTGCATCTGTTATTAGAATCATATTGACTTAGGAGTCTTATTATGTTATTAGAGCTATTTCCTAGACTTGTCTTGGATTTAGAATAGTGGTGAAAATATGAGCACAAGGTTAAGGTGATGCATCACATTACTATTCACTACTATTTCTCTTGTGTTTTTCAATCTTCTCCCAATAATTTCTGTACTGGGTATCAAACCAGTCCTGAGACTCCAACTTAACAAAAAAACTAGGTCCCTTGACATGGTATTAGATTGCCATAACACAGTGTTTACGAGAACAATTCTTGCAGTCTATTATTTAAAAATTATTTAAGTATATAGAAAATGAATTTGAGCATTAATCATTCTTCTCTAATATCTATATAGCTAAGCTTTATAGGAGACCTGGTCTTTGAAAAATTCAATAGTCTCTGTCAAAATCTAAGCAATAATACTCAAGACATACACAGGAAACTTAAAGTATTTACTCAGCATTATTAAATAGCATGACAAACTCAAAAACAATGCTAAGCAAGCAAAACCACATCAAGTCAAAACCAATAATCACACTAAAATTTCAGAGCTTCAGTCCTCAGAAACTCACATGACTTTAGGTGGAGAGACAGATAGCTCAAATCCCTCACGCCTCATATTCTCAATTAAAATACCTGTTAAAATAAATGCATTGAGCAGCTGCCTAATCACAAAATAAATCATAGACATTTAACTTGTATGCAGTTTCAGGAAACAAGAACAGACCCAGCTGTAGTTCTCCTCTTCCTTGAACTTCAAACGTTTCTGACAAGCCGGGAAGCACATTTATGGCAAGGTTGGTTTCAGCTTCAGCCGTTAATCGATCACCAATTCTTCCACCAGTCAACTAAAAAAAATCCAGCATTAGCCTGTTTACTTGATAGAAACAATAACTACAAACTTAATAGCATATAAAAACAATTTATGGAAAAACTATATAATGCAGCTTCAATGATGACCATAACTTATGTCTGAGTTTGGATTTGGGAATCTCCAACGAAACTTTTCACACAAGCAAATAAAGTAAGAGTAAAACACAACTTACATGAATACCATCACGGCCAGCTAATGGGGAGTCGTTTACACCAAAGGTCATAGAAATTGTTGGTGGATCCAATTCAACTGTGGGTAACACAGACATAATCTAAGGCATAAAAACACAGTTACTCCTGTAGCCAATTCCATGATAGTAAAACTCTCAAAATATAGGACATTAGTTACATATAAATTGATTGTTAAACATAAATAAAATAAACCAGCAAGAGCTTACTGTTTACTCAACCAGCAACAAATGGATATTAGGGTGATATTAAACTATTTGGTTTAATTATTTTATCCTGGTTTGGATAATCTTATTCTAATTTCTAATTTAGAATAGGAATAGATAACTAGGGTGATTGGCTATATTAGTAGAGTAAACATTTGAGACACTTTAATTATTTTAAGATGTTGAATTTTTAGTTAATCAGATAATCAGGTGAGCATTATGCGTTAGTGAAGTACTCTAGGTTCATCCTGACTCCTGCATACCAAGACAAGAGGATTACTCTTTGATTGCCCTACATTAACTTTGGTATTTAAGAGCCAAGTTTGACATCATTATAGTTTGGCACTCTTGTTTGAACTCTGAAGTTATCTGAAATATTAACTATTATCTGCAATATTCAAGAGCCTAATTTAAGCATGTATATGTCTTGGTTTAAAACTTGTATTAAAATGAAAAGGGGAATCGCGAAGGTCACATCAAATGACACATGGCCTTTTTCATTAAACTATAAAAAAGGAGGATATGAAAACTTAGAAATACCTCCACAGTAGTGACTGTATGGCCGATAGATGGACTTGACAAACCAGCAATTGAAATTATATCACCAGCTCCAGCACTGTCCGTTACAACCATGGCTGTACCTTTCTTTTTCATCAGTTTCACCACCTTTTAAATGAAAACACGTGAAATTAGTGCTTCCAGTAGAAGTTCAAGTTATATTCATCTCATAAAGGCTATTGAAGAGACAACACTAAGGATTAAGGACTTCAACACTTCAGTTTTTACGTTAGCCATTATGGAATAATTTGTATTGAAGGAGCTATTTAGTTTCCATAAATGATTTCTAAATGAATGATGGAGATATATTTTTAAGCGCTGTCTATACAATGAACAGTAAGAATGTGTAGTGGATAGCTTAATAAATTACACATTAACTGAAAACTATTTAGCTCTTATCATTTACCACCATAGCATCAGACCAAATTACCATTCTATCCAACTACAAAATGTAATTGAGGTCATAGATCTACAAACCTTTCCATCTTCAATCTTTTCAGCACCAGAATCTTTGTTACGTAGTCCGTGAACCCTGTCACCAACACGAACAATTCCAGAATACACACGTCCAGTCAAAATCCGCCCAAGATAAAAGTCCTTCTCCATCATTGAAACCTGAAAATCACTATTAAGCATGGTTTTTCACTGATCTGAAAATATTAAACCCAAGAACAGTATGGGGAAATAATAACAATAAAGAGGATTTATACAAGAACAAATGAGACCGGACATTCCTAAAGCCATTGTGCTTTTGTGATCTCTTATAATTAGTTGTGACTTGTTATTGTAATTATTTGAATAGGGAAGCAGACTTTGAAGTAATGAACCATGAACATTCATTTTGCATTCAAAATTCAATAATTAATAGGATCAGGCCACTGAATCCTCTATATAAACTGCACTTGATAAAAAAAGGGAAAAGTGCATTGGCAACGAAAAAAAAGAAACACTTTATCAAAAAGACAATTACCACGAACGGAAGCTTATCAGATAAAGAGACACAATAATAAATTCATCAATATTTCAAATACCAACCAGCATTTGGAAAGGTGCATCAATGTTTGCATTTGGTGGAGGAACATGTGTTACGATGGCATCAAGCAACTGTGACATATTTTTGGCCTCGGCAGGAGGGTCCTTTGTATAGGTGGTGGATGCCCATCCTTCTTTAGCAGAAGCATAAAGAACTGGGAAGTCAAGTTGCTCCTCTATATATACAAATAAAACATTAAATTTCAGAAAACAGAGTTTGAATTACAAAACAATCAAGCATAATTCTCATATGTCTTTTTTAGTGTACCTGTAGCACCCAGGTTTGCAAATAGATCAAACACCAGACTCTCAACCTCATCACATATCTCCTCAGTAACTACATGAAATAAAAATCACAAGGTTTAGGATCTGTGAGATTTGTATAAGAGGAGGATTGAAAACAATAACTTTGTTATCCCGTGTTTGACTTTTAAAAAAGAAATTTGACACTACAATGCTAGAAATCAGGTATAACGCTAGTCCAAAAGACAAAAAATAATAAAAACATTTTTCTACTCAACAGTCATTCTCCCTCCCTCTCACTTATCGCTCTTCTTTCTATACTTATTTATATAAAAGTATAATAACATTCAAAATGATCATTATACGCACAAAAACACTAATATATATTAGTAGTATCTAACAAATATAACAGTTAAGCCCTCTAACTCACATTTCACATATGTAAATATACATGCATATATTGCAATATTTAGCATGAAATAAGGTTGCAAAACAAAAATATTGATGTAGATTTCACATTATTTTGTTTACTAGCGTCCAGACGGGCACTCGCGTGCCCGTCTGTCCGCTTTTTTATCGCACACATATAAATATAAATGATATATTTTTATTTAATATTAATTTTACATAGAAGTTATGTAGGAAGTTATTAGTAGTGAGTTATATGAAAGATGATAATAGTAGTTCAATGGAAGTTATTGTGTAAGTTATATATTTTAAAATAAAGGTAAATTTGGTATAAAAATAAGCTACACCAAAAATCAAGTATTGCCTTTATATATGTTATAGATTATAGATAATGTGTTTGTGTTATTCTGCTTGTTTATGCCTAAGTGTGCATCAAATGCACCAATAGATCACAACAACAGAAAGTATTAAGATCAACTTTAATTTTTTTAAGTGTGGGATGTGGCATGAGGGAGAAAAGGAACAATGTACTCAAAATTATTAAGTTGGACTTTCCGCCTTAATTGCGGTCCACACCTAATCGCCTTAACTGTGGCATTTTGACTTACCTCATTGCAGCTTCTAACACCTTCATTGTGTTAGCTTTGAAGGGGTGGATTTAGTCTCACATTGCTTAGAGATATGGCATGTGTTGTGTTTATAAGTGAGGGTAATCCTCACCTTACAAGCCGGTTTTGTGGGAATGAGTTAGGCCCACTCAAATTCTAACATGGTATCAAGAGTCTCGTTAAGATCCGATAGACCCTTAGACCCACCATTTATTTCCACGCTCCAGATGTCCAGTCCTGGGCGTGAGGGGGTGTGTTAAGACTCCCACATCGGACAATATATGGTTTGAACATGTGTTTATAAGTGGAGGAAATCTTCACTTTACCAACCGGTTTTGTAGGGTTGAATTAGGTCCAACCACATTTATTAACAATTAAGAGAGACAACTTTAGAATGTTTTAGTCTAGAATAGGCTGGACAGCCACGTGATAGAAACTCGTACCAAACGATGAAATTTAATAGTAATTACAATTAGTTTCCTCATTTTACTCATAATCCCCAAGTAAATACTGAATAACTGCTACTAAATGTTAATACTAAAACAGTAACTGCAACTCAGTTAACAATTATAATATACAAACAGAAGAGAAATTCAGTTGAGAATTCTCTCAACCATTTATGAAATTTAACAAAAATCCAGAGGAAGAGGATACATGGAAAATCAAAAGGAAATTGGAAAGATTGAAAAAAGAAGTTGGTGTTGTTTCTGGGTCTGTTTTTAATTTTTCTACATATATGTATCATCATAAAATCATGTTATCAACATAAATTATATTCTTTGTTTAAAATCGTATTGAGATATTGTGGCGGAAAAATAGGGAACTAACCTGCAGGCCGGTCTACTTTGTTTAAAAGAAGGATAGGCCGCAAACCATACTTTAAGGCTTTCGCAAGAACAAACTTAGTTTGGGCAAGAGGACCTTCTCCAGCATCAACAACCAAAACTGCCCCCTCAACCATACCGACTACACGTTCAACCTAGTAATAAACCAAACACAAAAATAATAAGCATAGAAGTACACCACAACCAGTACGCATCTTTCACTAACTCGCATCAAAAACAAAAATTGAACATCAAATAGCGAAAGAGTGTGTTCCATCCTATTAGGTCACGCTGTTTTAGATTAGTTATTCAAGTTTCTCTAGTGGCATAAACACTTTTGAAACTATTTGGGATAGTCATGGAAGCAACTTGTGACATGTTCATAACCTGTTTTCAGCTTATTTTCATAGACTCTTTAGTATAGCTTATCAAAACAGTTCGACTTTACATTTTTTTTAATACAGATATACTAGCTTACATCATATGCACTAATGCTATAAGCATGAGCATTTAATAAGTTTTCTATCTTAAAAAGCATTTAATAAGCACTTATGGCACACTTTATTTTAATAGCAAAACCATTTGTTAGAAATCAATACTGTTAGTGTAACGCCATGCAATTAGAATTTCAATCCAAGGATACAGTTTCTATGATTTGAAAGCCTAAATTTACCTCGCCACCAAAATCAGCATGTCCAGGAGTATCCACCATATTGAGCTCATTTTCTTTCCACGCAATAGAAGTAACCTAAAAACTCAACAATTCAATTTATTGCAGCTCTCAAAGAAGCATCGGATTAAAAAAGGAGAAACAAACCTTGGAAGAGATAGTGATGCCGCGCTCGCGTTCGAGAGTGATGGAATCCATGGCGCGCTCGTGCGGGATATCAGCGCCGCACTGGCGGAGCAGACGGTCCATGAGAGTTGTCTTACCGTGGTCGACATGAGCTATCACCGCGACGTTACGGAGGCGACCGGGGTCGAGGGATCCGGTGGGATCGGAAGAGGAGGCGGCGGAGAAGGCGCGGGAGAAGTAACGAGAGGGATGTGGAGTGGAAAATGATTTTCTGGTGGAAGACCAGAGAGAACGGAGTAGAAGAGGACCCGCCATTAGGAAGGGTCTTGGGTTGGGACTGAGATGCGAGGGTTTTAGCGTTTTACTACTACCATGAACCAAAGTAGACGCACTAGCAGACGTGTGTTTTTTTAATTCTCACGGTTCCTTTTAGAAGAGGTGAAATTTTGCAAAAAAAATTGAATTCGCGCCAGGTAGGGGTCGAACCTACGACTTTCTGCTTAGGAAACAGACGCTCTATCCACTGAGCTACAGGCGCTTGTGCGTCTGTAGCTAGTGCAAGTTGAATCATATAGATGGTATATTAAAAAGATTGTTTATGTATTTAAAAGTTGGTGGTGTTAAGGAAACAAACTAATGCTCTAGGTTGAAGGTTGAAATTATTATTTGCAAAGTGTATATCATGTTTGGCTATATTTATTTTAGGATTCGTTTTCATTTAAAGATGAAGCTAAGAATTTAAAAGTAGGTTTGAATATTTTAAGTTTTTTTTATTAAATTGTAAGTAATGTTATGTTTATTTTATTTGAAATTAATTTGATGATATAAATTAGGGTACAATATATTGATTTTATTTTATTTGAAATTAATTTGATGATATAAATTAGGTTTGAATATATTGATTTTATTCACAATTTAATTAATTAATTTTTTTACTAATCAAATAATAAAACAAAATAAAATAAAATAAAAAACAACAAAGGGAGAGAGTGCAAGAATTCATAGGAGGTAACATGACAAAAATGACATGTAAATAAACAAAAAAACTAAAGAGGAAAGGGGGTGCAGGTATGTGAACTAGGGTGCAAGCAAAGTAAAACACATAGGCCTAGAGTTCAAGACCCAGTTGACACTTTCCTCACACATCAGGGGCGTGAGGAGAAAGGAAAGTGTTATATAATGCAATTGGAATGCCCAAAACATGAAAAAGAGACCAAAGGCTCAGAGTTAATATCTTGACTCATTAAGTGGCGATAGATTTGCATACTAGGGGATTCAACCAAAATCAATGGTTAAAAAGGGAGAGTGTAGTGTGAGGACACTTGTAAATGGTCCCTTTGAAATGTGATTAGACGGACACGGGAACGCCACGTGGATCCCAAATCAAATGTCAATTTGGATCAAAAGAGAGGACCATTGGTCCATTTGTCACCTTTCTCTCTCTCTCTCTCTCTCTCTCTCTCTCTCTCTCTCTCTCTCTCTCTCTCTCTCTCTCTTTTTCTCTCTCTCTCTATCTAGCTAGCTAGCTAGCTAGCTAGCTAGCTATTTATCTCTCTTTCTCTCTCTCTGGCTAACATCCCCCACATATTTCCCCCGCTTCTCTCTAATATTCATAACCTTTTTTTTATATTTCTTTGAATGTTCATGAAAAACACTCAAGAACATTATGAGTGTTCTTGAGTGATTTCCATAATTTCACCAAACATCCTTCATTCACAAACATGTAAATACATCCCTCTTAAATTAAAGCTTTAACTATGAATCCAAACATCAAAACAACGAAAAAAATACAAAATCAACATGAATCATACATACAGATCTCTTACCCTAAGTTTCCGAATCTAAGCAATCAAACACCATACAACGCAATTAACATAGGGGAAACACTCTTAAAGCATGCAGAAGCAAGAAACTATGAAGAAAAAACAATAAAACACTGAGAAAATACCAAATTAGAGAAAGAGGAATTTTGGCACGGCGGCGGCAGCTTCCAGCAAGGCCAAAATTGTTCAGGTAACCTTCCTTTGCTCTCCTTTCTGCTCATTGTCCTTTCTTCTTCCTCTTCCTCTTCCTCTAAACTTGTTTTTTATCTAATTCCACTTCTACTCTCTATTGTGCTAATGTTATTGTGATTATAGAGGTTTAGAATTTGTTGATTCAAAGACGAAGGATAAGGTTAGCTCAAGCTGGGTTAGAGCTTTAATGAAAAGCTTTAACTACTTATGGACAGAGCTTTAATGGGTGACTTGAAGGATTTGCATAATTTATCTTAGAGGATTTAAGCTATGGAGATTTTTTAGTATGGAATAATGTATGTTGATGAATGAGTAAATTGTGTGATTTATAATAAATGAGGTACATGTGAGAGATTTTGAAGATATTTCCAAAATTATTGTGAATCCGTGTGAGGGGGTGGGTGGATAGTGTGTGTGAAAAAAAGGGGGAAGATTGGGTGATGGTGAGAATTTGTTGTTGAACTCGCCGGATGTGAGCAAAATGCAATTATGCGTGAGTCTTCTTGTGGTCCAATGTGTATGATGTATGATGTATTTTATTGTGATGGATGCATGACATGAATAAAATCAATTTTGATTCATAATTATTCCATGTATTTTAAGGTGGGAAAAACACTTAGAAGGGGGGTTGAATAAGGGTTTTGAAACATTTATGGCAATAAAAAATAACACAGTATTTTTATCCTGGTTCGTTGAACTCAACTAATCCAGTCCACCCTACCAAGGTGATTTGTCTTTCTCAACAAGGACTTAATCCACTATATTCAAACTGATTACTGTGTCAATCACTAAGACAAACAGTCTTAGTCTTCTCAAGAAATCCTGACCACAACTTGGTCTTCTTAAGGAATCTTTTACAAAATGTAAACTAATAAATGTGTTTGAGTTGCTTCTAAAAAGCTATAATCACAACTGTGACTTTTTTACACAAATATTAAGAACGAATTAGAAAACTATTCAGCTTTTGACTAAGAATGTTTGTATGAGAGTTGTTGAATAATTTATCAGTAGATTCGTCAACTTTGATATATTGTTGAAGACATCCTTTTATAGTGCTTTGAAGTACGTTCCTAGAAGACTATGCGTAGCAGAATAGCTGTAGCCTTTTGTCTTCTATTGACTTTAGCTTTCCTAGAAGATGAATGTTCAGACAAATCACTTTTGTCTGATTTTCTGTGCCATACATGAATAAGGAAAGAGTCGTTCAGATAAAGACAAGGAATATACCAACGGATCTTTATTTGAATAGCATCTTTTCCAACAAGCTTTTATTTTAAAGTTATTAACATCAGAGTTTGATGTTATCAGAGTTTTACAGCCAATGTGCTTCAGCGTGAATATCTCAATCAGAGCAAAGTTGAATATCAGAGCCTCTGTACTTGCTGCGTAAAGTATGTCCAGAGTCTTCTGAAATAATGCTTTAAACTCTTCACACATATTTTTCAGCTACGCTTCAAAGTCTTTTGCAGCTTCTGCTTCAGAGTCTCTTCTGGCAGCACTCAGAGTCTTCTGATGAGTTACTTTTGACGCTCAGAGCTTTGCGTAGATTAATGTTCAAATGTATTTTTGCTTTCATAAGAATGTTTAATTTAATATCTGAAACAAAAAAACTTGAACAAAATTAGAGTATATATTTACTTAATACAAAATTTCATTAGTGTTATCATCAAAACATAGAGATATATTTAAGAACCAATATGTGTCCTAACAATCTCTCCTTTTTTTATGATGACAAAAACATAGGAAAGTTTGTTCAATGAAATAGGAAAATATATAACTCCCCCTGAGATTATGAATCTCCCCCTGAATTGAATATTATAAGAAAGAATAAAAACTTCCCTTTTGCATAAGTATTATTTTCAGAAACAGAGCCTGGTTTGGATATACTTTCCAGAATCAGAGTCTGGTTTGGATTAGCGCTTTCAGAATTAGATCCTAGTTTGGATTAAGTCTGGTTTGGGGACTCTCAAGGTAACTTCAATGAATTTTGTCAGATGAAATGTTATAGTTCTGAAAGGACTGAAAATTCATGTTAAATATATTTTATCATGTCTGAATTTCATTTTGGTAGCTGTTTATTTGAACAATCAGAATTTTATTTTCTCCCCCCTTTTTGTCATATCAAAAAGAAAACTTTTAAAGATAAAATAAAAGGTTAACAAAAGAAAACGACATAAAACAGATAACATCAAGAGATGGAAAATAATCAAACAATCATATTCATTGATAGAAGTATTCAGAAAACATTCAGAAATATAAAGAAACATAAAGAAACATAAACAAGCAAAAAGACAACAAACAAGTGCACAAACACAACAGCTAAGGTTTACGAGAGGCTAGAATCCTAAGTAAACTAGTCATCTCAGATGTAGATTCCTCTTGTCTGGCCATCCAGGTTTTTATCTCATATGTAGCTTGTTCTTGCTTGACCATCTAAGATCTGATCTCTTTGTTGCTGGCCTCTAGCTGAGCAAACTTTTCCTCTAAATCTGGATTTTCTTTCTTGATATCAGAAGAAGCAGGAGTAGATACATATGCATAAGCTGGAGCACTATCAATAACCATAGCAGATGCATTGTCTTGAATTACAAAGTCAGATGCCTTGTCCATAATCATCAGAGCTGACTGATTATCTACCAGAGTATCTTCAGGTGCAGATTTTTCTAGAAGAGCTTCTTCAGGCCTAAATTCTTCACTAGTCACAAAGGCAGCAGATACTTTAGAAGAGGTATTCTCCAGAAGAAGAGTTGGCGATCTTTTAACATTCCAGAGAGTATGTCTAACAACTTCAGTAAATCTGACCTTTGCATTATCAGAGCAAATGGTCTTCAGATTTGAAGTTACAGAGTTGAAACGAGATATGAAACTATTCCAGATAGCATCAGAGTCATCTGGGTTAATGCTTCTGAGGCATTCCTTTTTTAGAGCATCTAAATTCATCTTTATCTCTTGTTCAAAACTAGCAATCAGAGCATCAACATTCAGCCTAGGTTTTGGTTTAAGGTAGGCTTTCAGAGGTGATGTTTTAGGTTTTGCAGAGGGAGATGGTATGGCAAGGGTGGGAATAATGAACAGAGGACGAGGATAAGATGGAAATGATGGATGGTTATATGATGAAGTGATAGCCTTAGGTTTGGGATAAAAGTGTTTAAGTTTGAGTCCAGAGGGAAGGTCATCAGAGGGAAAAGGTTTAAATGAAATAAAAGCAGATGATGGTCTGTGAAAAGGTACATATGAACTAGATACCTCTTGGTGTGATGTTCCATCTGGAAAATCAGATGGCAAGTCAGACTCAGTTGAATCAAATGATTCAAAAGAGTGACAGGATCCAGATGATATGTCAAAGAGGGTTTTTAGGGGTTGGATGTCAAGAACATCAAAATCAGAAATATGTGATTCAGATGGTTGAGTAGGTTCTAGTTGAGAATCAGAAGGTATAGGTTCTTCTGGTATAGGTTCTTGTGGTGTTGATTCTGGTGGTGTTGGTTCTTCTGGTTGTGTTGGTTCTGCTGGTTTTGGTTCTTCTGGTTGAGATTGTTCTGGTTGTTCGTAAGTTATTGGTTCAGAAGTAATTGGTTCAGTTTGAGATAGAGTGGATATAGGTTTAGGTTGAGGTTAAGGTGTGGGAACAGATGAAGGAGGTTGAGGGTGAGAAGGTTCAGAACTAAATGTTGATTGTTCTGTTACAGATTCAGAAATATGAGGTAAAGATGTAGAAGGAATACCTGACTTCTTTACTCTTTTGATACTTCTAGATGGTGCTTCTCCAGAAGCTTTTCTCTTGGTTCTGCTTGAGCCTTCTTATGAAATCTTCCTCTTCTTCTTCTTCTCAGAGTAGAAGTCTGGAGCAGGTTTATTAGCTCGCTTCAGAATATCTGCTGGGACAGGAGTTCCATCTTCCTTACAGATGGCTATGTAATTTAACAGAGATTCCTTGGGTTCATCAGCTGAGAAGATAGGAAAATCATCCAGAGGGATTCTTCTTTGACTCACTTCTTCAACATTGAGCTTAGCAGGTGCAGAAGTAAGTTCTTCTATGATTCTCATTCTGTGTAAACTCTTTCCGTCTAGAGTTTTCCCAACGATTGACTCAAGTTCTGTAGTCATGCCTGCTTTAATCAAATGACCAACCAACTGATTCTCTGTCAGTATGTCTGAAATAATTCTCCCCATAGGAATCTATGATCTAATCTTCTGACCCTTAGTCTTGACAGATTCTCTAGAGGCACTTAAGTGATTCCACAGATGTGAAAATAATAAGTGTGGTAGATCCACCTTAGTGTTTCTGCTCAGACAGTACATGAAGTATATCTGATCAGAATTGACGTAGTCAGGAGAATTTGTTGATTTTTTGTGATGGATACACCCCATAAAAATCTTAGCCCAGATCTTGTATTGTGGCTTCAGATCTTTAAACTTGCTTGAGGCAGCTCCAGAAGTAAAGACTTCTCTATAAACTTCATCCATGTCAACACGTCCAGAGGGAAGACGAGTGACACCATCTTGTTCTTGATACCAAATCAATTTCCTGATTAAATCTTCAGTAATGATTATCTTTTTCCCCAGAATGAAAGATTGAATGAACTTGGGATACAAATTAGCATGAATCCAAAACTCTTTAACCAAATGGGGGTATATAGGACCAATCAATCTATCAAAGAATTTAACCCAACCTTGTGAAGTAATAATGGGACGAAGATCATACCCATTCTTAGCAATGCAGTTGAAATCTACCATAGATTCACATAAGACCTCAAGATCCTTCACAGGTGTGAAAAGAGTTCTCACAGGTTCTTTGTAAGCAACAGTACCCAGATTTGAGGACGAAACAACAACCATGGAAGATGCAAACTGAGAAGAGGTTGATGTGAAGTAGCCATTGTAGTTGTTGAAGGTTTAGGGTTGCATTTGGATATAGGTTTAGAGGAGAACATGAAGGAATGAAGCAAACAGAAATGCATAAAAGAGTGAGGGAGAGTGAAAAGTGTGAAAAGTGTTGTGTTGTGGAATTTATAGAGAAAAAACAGGGCACACAAAGATCACATGTTCAACACGTTTATCACTTAGCATTTAATTGCATTAAATTAAAGAGAATATAATCATTTCAAGCAATTAATGATTCTGACACGTTGGGGGGAAACGAGAAATTCAATATTCAAAACAGTACCTCAAACGTCATTTCAGTATTGTGCACTCCACCTTTTCAGATTCAGAGTTACACGTGTTTGATTGCATGTGCTTCTGAAACTCTTTGAGAAATGAAACGTTAGCCAACGTTCAGATCCTCTGAGGCTTGTTAGTTCAGATACACACAAAAACAAATAATCAAAGAAAATATCAGATGTAATACTTCAGAGTTTAAGCATTTTGCATCTGAGTAAATTTGCTTCTGATAAACATTTTATTCTAGACAGAAATCCATACTAACATTTTTCATAATAAATTTAAATCTATCTTCAACAAGGGGTTTTGTAAAGATATCAGTCCATTGATGGTATGTATCAACAAAGTTTAAGCTTAAAATTCTCTTCTGAATATAGTCTCTAATGAAATGATGCTTAATTTCTATATGCTTAGCCTTAGAGTGTAAAATAGGGTTTTTAGATAAGCTTATAGCAGAAGATAGAAATGTTACTCTCATATATCTGATAATCTTCTAGTTGACTTTTCATCCAGAGCACCTGAGTGCTACAACCAGCTGCAGCTATATATTCTGCTTCTGTGGTTGAAAGAGCTATTGTGGGTTGCTTCTTGTTGTACCAATAGATTAAGTTGCTTCTCAAAAACTGACAGCTTCTATAAGTACTTTTACGTTCCATTTTGTCTCCAGCGTAATCAGCATCACAAAATCCAACTAATTTAAATTCATCTGATTTTTTGTAACACAAGCCCACGTTAGTATTACCTTTTAGATACCTCAGAATCCTCTTAACAGCTGTTAAGTGAGATTCTCTAGGATCTGATTGGAATCTAGCACACAAATAAACACTAAAGAGGATATCAGGTCTAGAAGCAGTCAAATACAAAAGAGAACCAATCATACCTCTGTAGAACTTCTGGTCTACCTTTCTACTTACCTCTTCCTTACCCAGAGTGCTTGTAGGATGCATTAGAGTCTTTTCTAACTTACTTTCAGTCATGTTAAACTTCTTCAGAAGCTCCTCCACATACTTTGTCTGATGTATGTAGGTGCATTATGGAGTTTGGTTAACTTGAATTCCCAGAAAGAATCTGAGTTCTCCCATCATGCTCATCTCAAATTCAGCTTGCATAGATTGAGCAAACTCCTTTCCAAGCGTAATATTTGTTGAACCAAATATAATATCATCTACGTAAATTTGACAAATTAACAAGTCTTTCTTAAATGATTTGCAAAAGAGAGTAGTGTCCACTTTGCCTCTGATAAAATTCTTTTCCAGAAGAAAATTACTCAATCTCTTATACCAAGCTCTGAGAGCTTATTTTAAGCCATGGAGTGATTTCTTGAGTTTAAAAACATGTTATGGAAGTTTTTCATTTTCAAAACTAGGAGGTTGATGAACATAGACTTCCTCTTCTATAATACCATTTAAGAAGACACTTTTAACATCCATCTGATATAGAGTGATGTTATTTTGTGCAGCAAAAGAAATAAGTAGGCGTATAGATTCTAACCTGGCCACAGGAGCGTAAGTCTCTATGTAATCAATTCCTTCTTGCTGACTATATCCTTGAGCAACTAGCCTTGCTTTATTTTTGACAATTTCTCCTTGCTCATTTAGTTTGTTTCTGAAGACCCATTTAGTTCCAATGATGTTAAATCCTTTTGGTCTTGGCACTAGATCCCAAACGTCATTCCTTGTGAATTGATTTAGCTCCTCTTGCATGGCAAGTATCCAATCATTGTCTTGCAGAGCTTCACCCATAGAGGTTGGTTCAATGACTGACACCAGACCAAATAAAGACGTTCTAGAGGATCTAATGAAAGATCTTGTTCTGATATGGTCATCCTTCTTTCCAATGATCATTTCTTCTAGATGAGAAGCCTTGATTCTGGATGATCCTTTAACATTTGGTTCTTCAAAAATATTCAAGTTGTTCATCTGAGCAGCCAAGGGAGTTGCTTCTAGTTCTTTCACTCGAGCCCTATCTGCCTCTGAGTCTTCAGAGTCTGTGAGAATGACTTCTCTATCTGCAGAATTTTCAAGCTGCTTTGGCTTTTCATTGCCAAGCTTATCATCAAATCTAACATGAATTTATTCCTCTACAATCTGTGTCTCAGTATTGTATACTCTGTAGCCTTTAGAGTGTTCAGAATATCCAAGCATGAAACACTTTTGTGCTTTAGAATAAAATTTGTTCAGATTCTCTTTAGTATTCAACATAAAACATACACATCCAAAAGGATGGAAATAAGAAATGTTGGGCTTTCTATTCCTCCACAATTCATAGGGAGTCTTTTCCAAAAGAGGCCTTACAGACACTCTGTTCTGAATATAACAAGTTGTGTTAATTGCTTCTGCCCAAAAATGTTTTGCTATGTTTGTCTCGTTGATCATGGTTTTGGCCATTTCTTGCAATGTTCTATTTTCCCTCTCTACAGCTCCATTTTGTTGAGGATTTCTAGGGCAGGAGAAATCACGTGCAATGCCATTTTCTTTAAAAAAAATTATTTTCAAATTCTCCACCATGATCACTTCTGACTTTAACAATTTTAAATTCTTTTTTAGTTTGGACTTGTTTGCAGAAGTCAAAGAACACAGAATGTGACTCATCCTTGTGTTTCAGGAATTTCACCCATGTCCATCTGTTGTAGTCATCAACAATGACTAATCCATACTTCTTGCCTCTGATGGATGCAGTTTTCACTGGTCCAAACAGATCAATATGAAGCAGCTATAATGGTCTTGAGGTTGAAACAACATTTTTAGCTTTAAAAGAAGATTTTGAAAATTTTCCTTTCTGACACGCTTCACAAAGAGCATCTGAGTTGAACTTCAACTAAGGAAGTCCTCTGAACAGATTGAGTTTATTAATCTGAGATATATGTAACGCCCCATTTCTATACCCCCAAATAACACAATTAAATCATTTAGGCACGAATTAAAAATTCCATCAGAGTATATTTATTTCATGGTATAAAAGAAGTGTGTCACATTACTCACGAAACGACCACATGAATATTAATGTTTATAAAGAAATAATTCAAAAGGGGTAAATCTCAACTAAAAAAAAGAATAAACGCATGGTTCTTAAAATAAGCATATTCATGTTTTCTGTTAAAGCGGAAGACTAAAACATTGAATTACTTAAGACATGATAAAATACAAGTACACGTCATTAGGTTGTTCATAACATCAATCACAGTTTACCAAACATCATCAACTATTACATATATATAATGTATCACGAAGATACTCTACAAGCCTAGCTACCCGACGTTACATATCAGAGCGACCGACTCAAGAGAAAATGAGCTATACTCCAAAATACATCTCCAGCAATCCTAATCTGCAATGCCTCATAGAGCATCATAAAACAGCAGAAGGGTGAGGAATATTATCATAATAACAATGCATATAATTATGTATATAAACAATCATAAAATACATATATTCCACATTTCTCAATCAATTCACACACTCACCACTCCCACATCAACATATATATATATATATATATATATATATATATATATATATATATATATATATATATATATATATATATATATATATATATATATATATATATATATATATATATATATACACACACACACACACACACACACACATATATACATATGCACACTTCTCCTAACAATCACATATACATTATGTTTCATTTACCGCAATTCGCATTAATTCACATAACATACACATTAACTCAATAAACACACACAACATGTTTACTCCATTGCTAATTCACATAAACATCTACATTCATGTTTATTTCACCAATGCATCATATGAAGATGACAACATCCAACTCATAGAGACCGACACACGACTCTATGCAGATGCAAATGCGGTACCGACTCATTTCAGCAGGTTCAATTGAAGAACTAAAAATAACCATCGCTCACACCCCACAAGGGCACACGAGGTTCTGCAGATTCTCCGAGGAATCAATATAACCATCGCAACATACAAGGTTCTGCAAATCCTCTGAGGGATCAATAAATAACCATCGCTCACACCCCACAAGGGCACACGAGGTTCTACAGATTCTCCGAGGAATCAATATAACCATCGCAACATACGAGGTTCTGCAAATCCTCCGAGGGATCAATAAATAACCATCGCTCACACCCCACAAGGGCACACGAGGTTCTGCAGATTCTCCGAGGAATCAGGCACACAAGAATGCATACCATGATGCTCCACATGCAACATGACTCATGACACTCTTGAAATGCACACATGTTTACAAACATACTCATGCATTCATCATGTTAATCACATATATCCATTATGCACTCACAATATTTAAACATGGTTCACATTTACAATCATCATACATCACATACAAGCAATATGCACTTGCAAATATCGTGCCAAACGACAATAGACTCAATCACATCCATCATGCATTTTCAATCAATTTAAACAATGCGTCACATATGCCAAAAGGCCACATATTCACAATTAATTCATAATATGGGATTCACGCCAAACGGCTACCCACAACACACATAACAGCATATAATTAGTCATCTCAGACAAGGAATGATCGCAACCAAACCACACAATCAATCCACGAATGGAAAGCACAAGAAAAGAAAACATGCTGCTGTGTTCGCTAACCTTCACCTGGCGAAGCCCCTGGCGAACCTTCGCTACCCATTCGCCTGGCGAACTTGGCAGCGAAGACCACTGGGATTTATTCTGGAATTACTCGCTAGCACACTCGCCTGGCGAACCTTCGCCTGGCGAACTTGCCAACGAAGACAGGGTGTTTGGTTCTGACTTGATTCGCTACTGTTCGCTGGGCTTCGCCTGGCGAACCTGCGAGATCAGAACTTCCATGGCTGTTCAAAAGCCCAAACCTCACAAAACCAACTGATTTAATCCAAATCTGTTCCAGTAGCACGACCCACTCATCACCCGACTATACTACACCGTCTATTCCAAATTCTAACTGATAAAACTCAGTTTCTACCGATTAAACTCATTTCGACCTAAAATGGAAAATGTAGGAAACACCCAACAAATCCAAACACACACATACATAATCATACACATTGATTAAGATAGTAAGATTTCACACCCTTACCTCGATTAATCGGAAGCTAGAAGTCGTTCTTGAGCTTTTCCAAGCTTTTCCTTCTACTTTCTCTTCTTCCTCCACTTTCCTTTCATGTTTTCTATTATCCACTGTCGTTCCTCTCCCCCCATATATAGATGTCCTGCCTTCCTATTTCTCTCCAATTATATTTCTTCTCTTAAAATATTTGTCAATTCATTTTCTCATAAAATATCTCATCTTGACATTGGTTAGAAAACATCTGATAAATCCTCATGATTCTACCAATTAGAATAAATCAGTTAAATCCAATAATTCACTTTAAACCATACAAACCAACTAACTAGTACAATTAATCAATTATTAAAAATCGGGCTGTTACAATATACGTCTCATACTAATATGCCTCAATCTTCTGTGCCAGACCCATTGCTCATCGTTAATAGACATAAGGCATTTTACATTTTGAACTTTAAGTTCTGAAAGATTAATTTTGTAAATGTTGTTCTTCCTTTTTCCATTAAAGAGGATAGAGCCATCCTTTTGATTGAAGATTATGTCATAACCATTGTCACTTAATTGACTTACGGACAATAGGTTATATGTTAATCCTTCAACAAGTAAGACATTAGATATGGAAGGAAGGTTACCATTACCAATAGTTCCGGAGCCAACTATTTTTCCCTTTTGGTTCCCTCCAAACTTGACATCTCCTCCAGATCTAAGTTCCAGGATTTGAAACATAGACCTTCTTCCCATCATGTGACGTGAGCAGCCAGAGTCCAGGTACCATGATTGGTGTCTTGACTTTACTGCTAAAGACATTTGCAACAGATATTATTTTGTCCTTAGGTACCCAGATCTTTTTGGGTCCTTTAGGGTTAGTTGCCTTAAAGTTCTGTCTGAACTTATGTCTTTTGCCAACAGGTTTGTTCTGACGTACTTTAGGTTTAAACACAGGGGTGTTCTGATCAGAACGTGTGTGCTTAATATCATTAAGATGATCATACTTAAAGTGAGTATACATAAGAGTGTGCTTAATGATCAGTTTATCCACAGGTGTTGGATTTAAATCTTTTTCAGAAGAAGATTCATATCCAATACCCTTCCTGTTGTTTCTGCTTACGCCATAAATCATGGAAGCCATCTTGCTTCTATCTAGACCTCTTGACAGAAACTTCTAAAAACTATAGTCATATTCTTCTAAAATGTTTTTAGATTTTGACTTAGTTTCAACTTCAGAATCTTGTTGAGTTTTTTTCTAAATCATTTTTAATTTTAAAATTATTTGCTTTAAGCTCAGCAACTTCTGATTTCAGAAGATCATTCTCAGATACAAGATTTCTTTGAAGCTTCTTGTACTTGAGCTTAATATTACTATAGTTTTCCAGCATTTCAGATAAACTCTCAATAAGTTCTGCTCTAGTAAGTTCAGAAAATACCTCTTTTGATTCAGATTCAGATTCAGATCCAGATGTTCCTTCATCATGATCTTCCACGTCTGCCATCAGTGCCATGTTTGCACATTCTTCTTCTGACTCTGATGAGGATTCAGATGAATCATCCCATGTAGCCATCCGAACTTTCTTCTTTTTATCAAATTTCCTTTTGGGTTTCTCCTTCAGAAGTTTTGGACATTCATTTTAATAGTGTCCAGGTTCCTTGCACTCGTAGCAGACCACTTCTTTCTTCCCAGATCTTCTGTGTCTAGAGGACTCTCTACGTTGATCCGGTTTCTTGAAGTGTCTGAACTTCTTCTGTTTATGCTTCCAGAGTTGGTTGATCCTTTTGGGCAGCAGAGACAATTCATCTTCTTCTTTTGAAGAAGATTATTGATAACTTTCTTCAATAACCTGCAAAGCTTTGGCAGATTTGTTAGACTTTAAAGCAACAAACTTACCTTTCTTCTGAGGTTCGTCTTCTTCTAACTCAATCTCATGACTCCTCAAAGAGCTGATCAGTTCCTTCAGCGTGATCTTGTTCAGATCCTTTGCAAGCTTTAGTGTTGTGACCATTGGTTTCCACCTTGTTGGCAAGCTTCTGATGATCTTCTTGACATGATCAGCAGTGGAGTAACCTTTGTCCAGAACCTTCAAGCCAGTTGTGAGAATTTGGAATCTAGAGAACATAGCTTCTACAGATTCAGATTCCTCCATTTCGAAGGCTTCATATTTCTAAATCAGCGTCAGAGCCTTGGTCTCCTTCACTTGGGAGTTTCCTTCATGAGTCATCTTCACAGATTCAAACATATCAAATGTTGTTTCTATGTTTGTAATTTTCTCATACTCAGTATGAGATATAGCATTTAATAGAATGGTTCTTGCTTTATGATGATTCTTGAATTCTTTCTTCTGAGCTTCAGTCATTGAATTTCTGCCAATCTTTTTGCCATCCCCATCAGTGGGGTGAACATAACCATCAATGACCAAGTCCCAAAGGTCAGCATCATATCCTAGAAAGAAGCTTTCTATTCTATCTTTCCAGTGATTAAACTTCTCACCATCAAACATGGGAGGTTTGGTGCTGATTCTATCTCTGTCTTCATATTTGTTGTTTGATGTTGAAGCTTCAACCATAATGTATCAACAAGAATATTTCAAGAGTTTTCCCACTGGATCTTTCTCTTTCACTGTTAAGTGATAGCACAACAGAGCCGGAGCTCTGATACCAACTGAAGGTGGGAAAAACACTTAGAAGGGGGGTTGAATAAGGGTTTTGAAACAATTATGGCAATAAAAAATAACACAATATTTTTATCCTGGTTCGTTGAACTCAACTAATCCAGTCCACCCTACCAAGGTGATTTACCTTTCTCAACAAGGACTTAATCCACTATATTCAAACTGATTACAGTGTAAATTGTAACACCCTTCTAAACCCACGGAAAACATATGAATAATCAGAGTAAATTTTCATGCATTTACGAAAGGGCATTACACATAACTTTCAAAACATCAAAACAACTGTCATGCTCATAAACACTTCAATAATTAATCACGCCTTTTCAAGATTTCACTTGCATGTAGTAGCGGATTCAATTATATAACAATTTTCATAAAATAAACATTTGCGTTTATCACATAAACCAACATCATTTAAGCATTAAGGCCAACATCATAATATTCTGATTAATATAAACACATCTATAGAGTACATAAAGTATATCTTAAACACAAACCAACTGATCCCGGTGTTACATGACCAAAGCATGACTCGACCCAACATAATTAAATCACTAAACAACTACACCAATAGCGACCTCGTAACTACGAGCAGTACTACTCCTTGATACCTGCACGATGTCATGTAGGACATTATTCAAACAGAAGGGTGAGAAATATTATCATAATAACAATGCATAAAATCATATATAAATGCACAAATACATAATACATATATTCCACATATTCTCACCACAATTCATTATAACTCATCACTATGTATATATCTAAACAAACATGGATAATTACCAAGCATATTTCATCATGCCTACATTCAATATTCTCAATTCAACAATTCACACACATATGCATACTTTCATACCACAATCATATCTACACCATATGGCTCATATAAAAATCATCAATTCTCACCAATCTCAATTGGGATTATGGGTACATCACTCATACCCCACAAGGAACAACATCTCAGTTATTCTACCCCGGTGATTATTCCACTAGGAATGACGTCTTGTCATTCTACCCCAGTGATTACTCCACTAGGAACGATATCTTATCATTCTACCCCAGTGATTACTCCACTAGGAACGATATCTTATTATTCTACCCCAGTGAGTACGACCATAACACTATACACCACTAGGAACAACATCTTGTTATTCTACCCCAGTGAGTACTAGTCTTGCACATATACATAATTTCATCATTCCACATAAACATACACATATTATGTTTATTCACCAATTCACAATTTCACATTCACGATTCTTAAACTCAATATTTTACACTCATGAGCATACTTTCACACAATAATCACATATTCACAACTCTCAATTACACGAATCATACACATAAGCATATTTCATACAACAATCATATATGTTATGTGACTCAATGCAACTCAATGCAACTCATGCCATGTGGTACCAACACTTGTTATCATTTTTCGGTTTTTACACTTAAACCGGGTCCACCCGTCTAGACCGATAACAACAAAAGCCTGTCCTCTAAGCTTTCAAACCCACCCTTCTAGGTTTGGGACAAGTCACTAGTCTCCACGAAACTAGAAAGCATTGCCTCTTGACTAAATGATGCATATGCATTCAACCACCAAATGCACTTAAGACCGTTCTCACATCTTAATCTCATGCATTCAAATAATTCATCACTCAAGAATTATAACATGATTGCACACACAACATATTCATTTCCAATAACATCACATTCATCAAGCAATGTACACATATTCACGATATGTTCTCATGCATTCTTCACATACAATCGCATACAAGCAATATGCATTCACAATTCCATACATTCATCACACTTATCAGACAATGCATACATACTCACAATATGTTCTCATGCATTTACAATATCGTGCCAACGACAACGAACTCAATCACATTTATCCTGCATTTTTAATCAATTTAAACAATGCATATATTTGTCAAAAGACCATATTTCATATTTGATTCCACAATTTAGGATTCACGCCAAACGACTATCCATAGCACACCATACAACAACATATAAGCTACTCATACAAGAAGAGGTCGATCGCAACCGAACGCTCTAACTATCTAAGCCTCACTTACTTAAAGTAATTACTCTCGATTAATCGGTAAAATCGGCTAAAAGTCAGCTAAAAATAATATTTCTTTTCACTAAGTTATAGAACATATTATTAGCTTCAGTTTGATATAAAGAACGACAAAATTCGATAAACAGTGAAGAAGTTATGAATTTCCAAAGTTTTGAAAAATAATATTTTTTTTCTCATACTTACAATGTTAACCGGTTAACCATATACGTTAACCGGTTAACGCCCACAAACTTTCACTTCCTAGCGCATTGGCATAGCGCGTTAACCGGTTAACCCATACCGTTAACCGGTTAACACCTGCAAATTTTGCAAAACAAGGCTACGAGTTTGCATCTAAAATCCCCAAAACCCGACCCATTCAATGATTTTCTCCCGCTTAAATACCTACTCATCACTACCAATCATATAGTAACAATTTAGGACCATAAAACATAAATTCTACGACTTCCGATTTTCATCCAAAATCTTAACCTCCAATTGACCAAAAATGTCAAAACTCACAAATTCAACCAAAATCAATCAAACGAAATCCAATAATCATGGCTAAACATTACCCGACTATACTCGCAATTTATTTCCAATTCTAACCGTTCAAAACTCGATTCTACCGATTTAACCTCTTTCTGCCCTAGAATGGAAAAATGTAGAAAACCTCCAACAAATACAAACACACACATACATGATCATAAACATTGATAGGATAATAACATTTCACACCCTTACCTTGACTAATCGAAGCTAGGAGCTGATTTTGATGATTTCCAAGCTCTTCCCTTTTTATCCTCTTTTCTCCTATTCCTCTTTCTTTCTCTCCTTTTCCTTCTTTCTTTCTCTTATGTTTCTATCTCTTTTCTTTTCTCTCCAATTTCCCTTATATATTCTTCTATTTTCTTTCCATCATAATTCTTCTCTCAAAAATATCTATCAATTCATTTAATTAATCATCCAATAATTCTAATAATTAAAATAATCCAAATAAATCAATTAATTAATATGAATAATTAATTATTGAAAATTGGGCTGTTACAACCCTCCCCCACTTTAGGAATTTTCATTCTCAAAAATGTTACTTGATCCCAATGACTCTGGATACGACTCTCGCATCCCAATCTTCCAAACTACTTCCACCAAAGAAATCTCTATACCACAAAGTTGCTTCTTGATCTGACCTGATCAGAAGGAGATCACAGGTTGGCCACACGCTGTTGGACTGCTACCTGTTCACCGTTGATGAGGAGGAGAAAAGGGAGTGTACCTGCAAGACACTCCGGTGCCAAAGTAAGGAATTGGGCAGAGTGAGAGCAAAGTACAAAAAGTGGGTAAGAAGTGAATTACCTGACCCTCTTGTGGAAGAGGGTATTTATAGAGAGACCCCAGCGCTGGGCCAACGGTCATTTGAGGTGGGCTAGATGCCCAGGCCCAACCCTAATGACTGCTAGGGCTTACATGGCGTAGTGAAGACCAGAACGTGGTCTTCGCCCTAGTCCAACTGTCCCGTGATCTTCGGAAAGTGGGTTTGACCTGCTCTTTCAGAGGTGGGCAGTTGGGAGATGACGTGTCCCGCGGAGGGGAGCACGTGGAGAACGCGCACAGGGCACGTTGTTCTCCACGCGGAGGGGAGCTCGCGAGGTTCATCGGAGCCGTGTTGTTCTCCCCGAGGAGGGGAGCAAGCAAGGATGTGGTCTTGCTCGATGGACCGGGGGTGTCTTGTTCGGCCGAAGAGGGGGCGTTGGAGATGCTACGGGACGTGCCTTCCATCCCGACGGGGAGCGTGCCCTGCCCGTACTATGGGAGTGTGTGTCCGGCCAGGCTAGTCCACTTAACGGGCCTTGTGCGTTGTTGGGCTGGATCGCGGTGCCGGGCCCAGACCAGAACAGGAGCCCCCCAAGTCGAAGCTCTGTGGTGAAAGAGCGAGGACTCAAGGTCATTGCTTCAGGGAGAGAGGTAGTGAAGCTGGAGGCTCGTCGGGTTTGTGCCCGGTGGAACGCGTGCCCGCGCGAGGGTCTCCTCGTCGTCGGTAGAGCGGGGCAAAGGTATGTGAAAGGACGCGACTGTCAGTTTACTGCCACGTGTCGCACGTTAAGTGGTAGTAGGGGCGGCTACCCTAGGTCATTTAAGAGCCTAGTGTCGCTTCGAGTCCCGCGCCGGGTTATAAATATGGGGGTCCCCGCTCATTTTTCTACTTTCCACCTTGCTGTCTTACCTGCGAAACTCTGAGATTCCTGCTCGTCCGCCGTCGTTGTAGATCGCTGCCGCGCCGTTTAGTTCTTCCTTCTGTTCGCCGCCGTCACAAGTGAGTTTATCTCTTTTCTCCTTTTATTTCTGCCGTTTAATTAGGGTCTGTGGCCGGGGCGTGATGAATGCCCCGAGGAGAGACGCGGGGTCCGCCGTATCTGGCGGTTTTCCGGGTCAGTTCCGATGAATACCCCGGGGAGAATTGGTTGTTCCGGTGAATGTCCCGAGGACGGGGGCTTTCTCCGATGAATGCCCGGGGGACGCGCGCCTTTTCCGATAAATATCCCGAGGAGGGATGATAGGTTGGCCTTTGAATGCCCCGTGGAGGAGTGGCGGGGAGCGCCTACTCGCTCGTCGTTCTCCCGCCTTTGTCGCCCTTTCACTTGACCTGCGGTGGAAGGGTGGATTTGATCTTGGCGCGGGAGAAGTAACGAGAGGGATGTGGAGTGGAAAATGATTTTCTGGTGGAAGACCAGAGAGAACGGAGTAGAAGAGGACCCGCCATTAGGAAGGGTCTTGGGTTGGGACTGAGATGCGAGGGTTTTAGCGTTTTACTACTACCATGAACCAAAGTAGAAGCACTAGAAGACGTGTGTTTTTTTAATTCTCACGGTTCCTTTTAGAAGAGGTGAAATTTTGCAAAAAAAATTGAATTCGCGCCAGGTAGGGGTCGAACCTACGACTTTCTGCTTAGGAAACAGACGCTCTATCCACTGAGCTACAGGCGCTTGTGCGTCTGTAGCTGTTGCACCCCAAAATTTGCCCTCACAATACAAGACTTTGTGTTCCAAGAAGGTTCACAAGGTTCACAAAATTCACAATTGGTCAGAAGAGTTGACAATTCCCTCAGACAATGCACCTCCTAAGCAGTGCATCCAAAACTAGGGTTTTGACTTTAATCAGGCTAAATGGACTTCCAAGACTTCAAGTGAGCTTCATAACATCTTATATGTGTATAAGAACCCCCATGTCAAGTTTCAAGACTTTTCTCAAAAGTTTGCTCAGTCAGATGATCAGATAAGTCAAAAGCAGTCAATGCAGTTAAAAGGTCAACTGTGGTCAAACCAAAGTCAAACTTCATGATTTTTTTTTTTGCCAACATCAAAGAGAGGTTGGGTGAGAAATATTATCATAATAACTGTAATACCCCAAATTTTGCCCTAAGATTTGTCGTCGCATTTCATTGCATTTAATCAATTACTAACAAATTTGTGTAGTCGTTTGACTTTTTGCAGGTAAATATCATATGGCATGCATTTTTTTTCTAAAAAGTAAAAATGGCACAATTGGCAGGAGGACATGTGTAAGGAGTTATGAGTGTGAGAGGTTGAGAGTTCGAATCTCACCTTTGTCACTTTTTTTGTTTTTTATTATTTTTACTCTAAATTTTTCTATCTTTCATTAAAAAAATAACAAAAATAGTTTTTTATTATTTAATTATTATTTTCGTATTTTAATTAAATCATTTTTTAAAATATTATTTTTTTCACTTTTTTCTAAATTATTCATAAAAATATCCAAAAAATCATAAAATAAAAAATATTGAAAAAAATTTTGTTCTTTTTATAATATTTTTTATTTTAGGAATCAATAGGATTATTAGTTTTTATTTTAAGTTTATTTTAATTATTTTAAATTATTTAAATTTTATTTTTTCTTAACTAATTATTTAGTTTGGGCTTTAAAATGGGCTTTAGGGACATTATTGACAATTTGGTGTTAACCCTAATTTGTTCCCTATATATACATGTGTTGCCTTGTTGGAAAAAAGGGGGAGAGAATGAAAAAAACCTAAGAGGAGTGAGTGCCGTTTGCCGTTATTTAGTTTTCTTCTTCATCCATTACTATTGTTTCTTTTTCTTCATCGTTTACCGTTATTTCTTTTCCTTCATCTATTACCGTTATTTCTTTTTCTTTATCTATTACTGTTACGTTTATATATATATAATTTTTAAATTGTTAGAGTTTATATATATAAGATTTTTGATCGAATTATGTCGATACGATGTTTGCACATTTGTGTGCATGACGCGTGACATTTGTGTTAGTTCGATCTGGTTGCGATGATCGCATTTTTGTGTGAGCAATAATACTATTTTTTGCTTAATTTCTTTTTCTTTGCGATAAATTTTGTTTCGTCCGATTTAGATCTGGTTGCGATGAGCGCATTTCTGCGTTAGCAACATTGTTGGGTTATTTGGCACATTTAAAATTCATTATTGCTTTATTATTATTATTATTATTATTATTATTATTATTATTATTATTATTATCATTATTTATTATTATTATCATTATTATCATTATTATTACCATTATTATTATTATTGTTATCATTAATTTATTAAAATTTGTTATAATATAAAAATCTGTTTTTTAAAATAAATAACATTAACATCTTTTCCAAATTAATATGAAAACCTATTATTTTTAAGAAAAACTTTTTTTTAGATAAATTTAAAATAATAACTAAAATCTTTTTTTAAAATAATAACTAGAACCGTTATTTATTTTATTTTATTATTGTTCAATTCAAATTTCATTATCATATTGTATCTGCTCCTCTCATGTAACCTCGCGAACTTAACAATCGCTCTTTAAATTCTGCCTTTAAATTTCTGCTTGCATGGTTTAAATTATGACATTATCTCTCTGTTTGCATGATTCAATTATCTCACGCGTTTACTATTATTTCTGTCACATTGCACACATCCGAAGGTTAGGTCTAACTGTTTGGCCGCCGCGCCAATAGTCCGTAAAACTTCACACATTCAATTTCAAATCCTCAAAACTACAAACTACAAACCCTAATTTTCACAAATGCCTCGCCGCAGGCAAAATTACAATTTTACCCTTAGCATTAGGTCAAAGAGCCGCCGCGCTCATTTTAGGGTTTCCCGCCGTGGAATCCCTAATTTAACCCTAATTACAACTTAACATTTCAACGTAGAGATTTGGAGTTTCTACACTCCACGTAAGCGTGTCCTTAAGATGCGTTTATTCCCCTTGAGACCTTGACCACAGTCAAGAAGTTTCTAACCTCCCTATTGAGGGGAACTACGATTACTCTGATTCCGCTCCCGTAAGGATACGTAGGCACAAGATGCGATGTCTTGCCGAGTAAACTTAGAATTAACCCCCTTTATTCTTTATTATTGCTTATTTATATTTTATTTAATTATTTTGCTTATTATTTTGTAATTGTTTCTTGGATGTAAAGTTGTTTAATTATTTAATTATTATTATGGTTAGTAATTAGGGAGTGTAACAACATGTATGTAATATTAAAATAAATTTAGATCACTTTTAAATAAAGATAATTAAAATAAACACGTCACACACGTAAGTCGATTTTAATCGCCGTCTCACTTCCTAAGGATATCCCTCAAGTTGCCTACGAATAATGGTTAAGTGGGGTGTATAAAGCAAGTCCCTCAAATAGAAAAATCATCAAAGTCCCTTATGGTTGCCTTTACGAATCGAGTCCCTTTCGAAAAATGATGATGGTCCCTTATATGTGCTTATTACATCCCACAATGGCCTTCAAAGTCAAATTGTCCCTCACATATCCCTTAACATCCAAAGTAAGGACTACCTACTCCATTATAGTAGGGATAGTCTTACTAAAGGAAAGAATGAAGAATAAGAAAGACCTTTAAACATTAGGGTAGGTTACTCCTAGGTGCTTGCTCACTTCAAAACTGTTTCGCACTTAAACAAATTTTCAACAAGTTTTCAAACAAGTTCTTAACACATCCTTACATGGATTATTTATTAACTATTCTGAAAATTTTCTATTCACATACTACAATTTCAAAACAATTCAAAAGTGAGCTTAAGTACCTAAGAGCCCATGGATAACCATGGATGAAAAGGATGCTAATACCTTCCCTTTTCATAACCTACCCCCCGGACCCAAAATATTCTCTAAGGTCTTTCCTGTTCTTTTATAACCTTTCCTTATGGATAAAATAAAAGTCGGTGGCGACTCTTGCTATCCGCAACATTGTTTAAAGTCAGTTCACCGGGTTACAGAACTGGCGACTCTGCTGGGGACCTATTTAAGAGGGGTACCCTTAGGAATTAAGATCACTTTAAATTGTTTGCCTTGTTTGCTTTATTATTATATTGTTGGGGTGCTCTTATGTGTGAAAGGTCCTAACCCGGATCTAGTGTACCTTAGGTAAATGGCAATAGACCAAGGAAACTGTACGACGTATATCGATACGGTTGATCTGGTGGCCATAGTTAGTGCGACTTCTTGGTTGGTGCTTATATTCCTTAAGTCAAGTTGAGGATAATATTGAGGCTGCCATATGTTGTCAATGCACTAACTGACTTTTAGAACCCTAGTTAACTCATCTTGGCCTTTAGAAAGTAGTGAGGTAACCGGCTTTGGTGCAGACTGAAGTTGGTTGACACTCGATACTACGCTCATTGAGATCTTAAACTTGGAGGGTTTTGGTTGGCAAGTAAGTTGCCTTCTGAACAACCACCCTTGTGAAGGATCAATGATATTGAGATCCCTTAGAACCTGGTTACTTTTGTAGGACAGGATGAACCATCTAACTTCAGGGGAGGGTACTTGCCTTTGAACCTCATGCAAGCCTTTAAACCTAGGGCTATGGTGTGACTTGTTTGTGTGTGCCACATGTTTGTGATTGAGCATGACATCATGACATCATCATGCATCATAAGCATATCATTTTCCCTAACCATTTCAAGGACCAAAGGATTTATCTTTGTTCTTTGTTGCAGGTCATGGCTTCTGCTCGTAGAAACACCATCAGGATCAACTTTGTAGGGATACCTGCTAAGCTCAAGGAGTTGGTTTCCCTAGTGCCTGATCATTCCCAGTTCAACAAGAGACATGGTCACTTATTGGATCTAGTTACTTCAGGGTTCAGTGAAGACATGATGAGTGTGCTGTTTCAGTTCTTTGACCCTAAGCACCATTGCTTTACATTTCCTGATTATCAGCTGGTTCCAACCATGGAGGAGTTCTCTAAACTTCTGGGTATACCTGTTCTTGATCAGAAGCCATTCACAGGCTTAGAGAAGGAGCTTAAACCAGAAGTTATTGCTGCAGCTCTACATCTAAAGAAGTCTGACATTGTTCTAGAGACGAGAAGTGGAGTTAAAGGTATTCTTGCCAAGGTATTAGTGGATAAAGCTCAAATGTTCTCGAAGGCTATGAGCTACGATGCTTTTGAGGAGATCTTAGCCTTATTGATTTATGGCTTAGTGTTGTTCCCCAATCCTGATCAGTTCATAGACGTTCATGCCATCAACATATTCCTGAGTCACAATCCAGTGCCTACCTTACTTGGAGACATCCTACATTCTCTTCACACCCGTACTACAAGGGCAAGAGGAACTTTGATGTGCTGCATACCTTTACTTTCTAGGTGGTTTATTTCTCACCTTCCTCGCTCAGTAATGAAGAATGAGCAAGGGTTCAGATGGTCCAAGAGGATCATGTCACTTTCTCACTCAGACATCCATTGGTGCTCCAGATCTATGGAGAATGTCACCATCATTGACCGTTGTGGGGAGTTTCCTAATGTGCCACTTCTAGGCATAAGAGGAGGCATCACCTACAACCCATCTCTAGCTTTACGACAGTTTGGTTACGCCCGGAGCGATGGTCCACATGACATGTTGATTCAGGGCATTGTGTTTGATTACGACAACGATCTTCAGGGCTACCGTCAGAGATTCATCCGAGCTTGGGGAAAGGTAAACAGGATTGACAGCAAGACACTGGAGCCTAAGTACACTATTCCTATGGAGGCTTATCTCAGATGGGTACGATCTCGTGCTCAGACACTCATGATGCCATATCCTGCCGTCCTACCAATTACCATGGAACCTGTTGCTGAAGGAGACACAGCTTATACCATCCTTCACCCAGACATGCCTACTGATATGGAAGACTTGCAGAGATCATGGATCCAACTGAAAGAGCAAAGGGATACTTTCGAGGCTCATTACAAAGCAAGCCAAGCAAGGATCCTAGAGCTAACAAAGCTACTTCATGAGGAACGAAACCTCAACTCATACCTCAACACAAAGAGGAAACGTCCATGGGAGACTTAAAACCCCATCTTTTGTACTTATTTCGTTTTCATTTTTTGTAAGCCTAAAAGGCAAAACAAGTTATTACTAATAAAAAGTTACTTTCTTGTTTGTTTAAGCAAATTTAAATCCTGCGGTCCTTGAAAACATTGCATATGCATTCCCATATCATTGCATCACAGGTTTATAATTGTGCACAGGTTTCTCATCTTCTCGCTGTTTATTTCAGCAATGGCTCTTGAACAATCAGTTAAGGATCTCCAGGCACAGAATGCACAGTTCCAAGAGCTGATCCTGAACCTATCCAAGGGGCAGGATGAATTGAAGACACTGCTGGCCAAGAAGACTAAGAAGGCTAGAAGGTCTGCTGGGTTGCTCAACATGGGAAGAAGGTTCAAAGGTCCTGTCAAGACCAAGGAACATGTTGAAGACTATGAATCTGAAGAATCTGAGCAGGAGAGAGGCAGTCTCCACAACACTATGGGGGACTCTGATTCTGAGGCTAACTACTACCATGAGCCTAACGAAGACAAATTCAAGATGCTGGTGGATAGAATGGATGCTATGGAATTACAGAAATCATCTGGGCTGGATTTTGAGGATTTGAGCTTGATATTTGGGGTGGTCATACCCATTGGGTTCAAAGTTCCTACATTTGTTGTCTATGATGGGGTCTCTTGTCCCAAATTGCATCTGAGGTCTTATGTCAGAAGAATGCAACCCCACACTGCTGATAAAAAGTTGTGGATCCATTTCTTTCAAGAGAGTTTATCTGGAGCTCAGCTAGAGTGGTATTATCAGTTGGAGAGTGTCAACATCAGAGATTGGAATGACCTTGCTGAAGCTTTCTACAAGTAGTATCAATACAATGCTGACTTAGCCCCCACTCGCATGCAGCTTCAAAGCATGTCTATGGGTGCCAAAGAAAGCTTTAAGGAGTATGCTCAGAAGTGGAGAGACTTAGCTGGAAGAGTTCAACCCCCTTTGACTGATAGGGAGTTGGTTGATATGTTCATGTGTACGCTGAATGGTCCGTTTTACAGTCATCTCATTGGAAGCTCATCATCTGGCTTCACTGAGTTGATCATGACAGGAGAGCGAGTAGAGAATGGTATCAAGAGTGGTAAGATCCAAGTGGGCACTTCTTCATCAGGTGCTGCAAAGAAGCCTCCCACTGGGAAGAAAGAATCTAATGCTGTGTATGGTCAGCCTGATCGTAACAGAAGGCATCAGTCTGTTAGTGCAGTTCATATTTCAAATCCAACTCCTGCAACAACAGAGCAGCCTCAAGGCAACCAACAGAGGGCTAGAAGACAGTTCACGAAGATCAACATGTCAATGGCTCAGGCATTGCAACACTTGTTGAAAGCTGAACTTATTACCCTGAGGGAGGCCCCTCAGAATCCCAATGTTACCTCTCCCAAGTACAATCCCAATGCACGATGTGCATATCATTCAAACTGTCCAGGACATGATACTAATAACTGCTGGGTCTTGAAGAACAAAATTCAGGATATGATTGATGCTGGAGAAATTGAGTTTGATCCACCAGGTACTCCAAATGTGATTACAGCTCCAATGCCAAATCACGAGAAGACTGTCAACGCCATTGATGAAGATATTGATGAAGATCTGCATGTCTATTCAGTTATGGAGTTGAGCACACCATTGTCTGTTATCAAAAAGAGGTTAGTACAAGCTGGGATCTTTCCAGGTTGTCATGAAGATTGTCTATATTGTACCTATAAGCCGGATAGTTGCTTCATTTTGAGAGATGGGATTCAACGTCTCATGGATAAATATACTATAGTGTTTGAAAGAAGACCAGCATCTGTAGAAAGTATGGTGGATCATCTGACTCAGGGTAAGAAGATTGAAGAGGTTGACATGGTTGACAAAGTACCACTAAGAATCACTTCAAAGGGTCCCATTAAAATCACTCATCAGGGCCCAATCAAGATTACTGCTGAAGGTCCTGTGAAAGTTGTTGCTGAAGCCAGAGTAGCTCCTCTGATCATTACCACTCCTGGTCCTATTCCTTATACATCTGACAAAGCTGTGCCATGGCACTATGGGTCTGATGTTTACATCCATGGTGTCAAGCAGGAGCCTTTACCTGATATGCCTGTTGACATTGATAATATTGCTGGATCTAACAAGATCACTCGTAGTGGAAGAGTCTTCTCTCCTCCAGTTGCTTCTAAGAGTGCAGTTATTCCTGCTGTTACCACTGATGCTCGGGGCAAGGGTCCTGTTATTGAGCCTCTACTGATGTGCCAGCTGCTGATGACCTCTCTAAGCAGATGGAAGAAGTATTGAAAATCATTCGCAAGAGTGATTATGATATTGTTGATCAGCTGGGGCATACTCCCTCAAAGATTTCTATGCTCTCCCTGTTATTATGTTCTGAGGCTCATGCCAAGTCATTGATCAAGTTTCTAAAGATGGCTCATGTACCCAGTGCAATTTCTGTGGACCAGTTTGAGAATTGTGTTGCTCACCTGACCTATGACAACGGGTTAGGATTTTCTGATGCTGACTTGACCCCTGCCAAGAGGGATCATAACAGGGCCTTGCATATTTCAATTGAATGCAGGGGCACTACCCTGTCTCATGTGCTGATAGACAATGGTTCCTCTCTGAATGTGTTGCCTAAGGAAGTCCTGAACAAGCTGAGTCCTGAAGATACGGTATTGAAGCCCAGTAATATTGTGGTAAAGGCTTTTGATGGTTCTAGAAGAGTAGTGCATGGGGAAATTGATCTTCCAATCAAGGTTGGCTCTCAGGTGTTTACCGCTACATTCTATGTGATGGATATTCGTCCTTCGTACTCATGTCTGCTTGGTCGTCCCTGGATCCATGGGGCAGGTGCTGTGACCTCCACATTACATCAAAAGTTGAGATATCCGGTGAATGGAAAAGTTGTTACTGTCTTTGGAGAGGAAGAATACTTTGTCAGCCATGTAAACACTTTCAAGTATTTGGAAGTAGAAGGTGAATACATTGAAACTCCATGTCAGTCATTTGAAGTGGTTCCCTGGGCTGTTAAGGATTGTGTGACTCCTCCTGCTGTGAAGAAGGTTCCTGTGGTCATCAGAAACCCTCCAACAATGGCAATGGCCTCCCTCAATGATGCAAAAGCTGTGGTGGAAGAAGGTGGTTGTACTATTTGGGGTCAGCTTCCTGATATGCCATACAAGTCTGACAAGTTTGGTTTGGGTTTCACTGCAGAGTCCCAGAAGGCTGTTCGTCGTGCTCGTGCTGTTCGTATCACCAATCAAGGGGTTATCAATGCTGTGGGAGATCAAGATGAAGACTACAACTTGGAGGCATGGATTTTTCCTACTGTGGGTGCTGGACTCAATAATTGGACAGCTGAAGATGTTATCCCTATCTCCTTTAGTCAGGAGTAAATACTATTACTGTGTTATGTTTTTAAATTTATAATTTCTGGAACAATTAAAACTTTCAAGCCATGTGCCTTACCCGGGGCACAATGGTGTGCTTGTTACGGGTTGTCATTTCATTTGCATACTTCATTCAATAAAATCAGTGGACGTTTCGTTTTCGTAAATATTGTGTTCCTTGTCTTTCTTTTTCTTTTATTTTTGCTTTATCAGCTATGTGTTCTTACACACACCCACGTCACTAAAATGCAGATCCTCATCCACTCTGGATCCAGTTGATAACAGTTCTACTATTGCCAATTACAATTTCGAGAATCCGATCTATCAAACTGAAGACGGAAACGAGGACGATTGTGAAATACCTGTAGGGCTTGCTAGGTTGTTACAACAAGAAGAGAAAGCTATACAGCCACATGAAGAGCCAGTCGAAGTTGTGAATCTGGGAACTGAAGAAAACAGAAAAGAGGTCCAGATAGGGGCTGATTTAGAGGACAGTGTCAAGAGCAGGTTGATTCAGATGCTACGTGACTATGTGGAGATCTTTGCTTGGTCTTATGAAGATATGCCAGGGTTGGATACAGACATTGTGGTTCACCGTTTGCCAGTGAAAGAAGATTGTCGTCCAAAGAAGCAGAAGGTTCGTCGTATGCGTCCTGAAATGTCAGAAAAGATCAAAGCAGAGGTAATGAAACAGTTCAATGCAGGGTTCTTGGCCGTAACTTCTTATCCTCAGTGGGTTGCAAATGTGGTACCAGTTCCTAAGAAAGATGGTAAGGTACGTATGTGTGTAGACTACAGAGATCTGAACAAGGCTAGCCCTAAAGATGACTTTCCACTTCCTCATATTGATATTCTGGTAGACAACACTGCTCAGCATAAGGTATTCTCTTTTATGGATGGTTTCTCTGGTTACAATCAAATCAAGATGGCACCTGAAGATATGGAGAAGACTACATTTGTGACACAGTGGGGCACCTTTTGCTATAAGGTAATGCCATTTGGTTTGAAGAATGCAGGGGCAACATATCAGCGTGCTATGGTGGCTTTGTTTCATGATATGATTCATCATGAGATAGAGGTATATGTGGATGATATGATAGCCAGGTCTCAGAATGAAGAACAACATCTTGATCATCTGCACAAGTTGTTTGAGAGGTTGAAGAAATACAGGTTGAGATTAAATCCAAACAAGTGTACTTTTGGAGTTAGATCTGGAAAGCTCCTGGGTTTCATTGTCAGTGGAAAAGGTATTGAAGTGGATCCTGCAAAAGTGAAAGCTATACGAGAGATGCCAGCTCCCCGTACTGAGAAGGAGGTTAGAGGTTTCTTGGGACGATTGAACTACATTGCAAGATTTATTTCCCAATTAACTACCATCTGTGAGCCAATCTTCAAGTTGTTGAAGAAAGATCAGGTGATGGAATGGAATGATGAGTGCCAGACTGCCTTTGATGAAATTAAGAGATATTTGCTAGAACCTCCAATTTTAATGCCACCAGTTGATGGAAGACCCTTGATTATGTATTTAACAGTATTAGACAACTCAATGGGGTGTGTATTAGGGCAACATGACGAGTCTGGTCGAAAAGAGCAGGCAATATACTACCTTAGCAAAAAGTTTACCGACTGTGAAACAAGATACTCACTGCTCGAGAAAACTTGCTGCGCTTTGGCATGGGCTGCTCGCCGACTAAGACAGTATATGTTGACCCATACTACCTTGTTGATTTCGAAGATGGATCCAATCAAGTACATATTTGAGAAACCTGCTCTCTCCAGAAGAATTGCAAGATGGCAAATGATCTTGACGGAATATGATATACGGTATACTACTCAGAAGGCCATTAAGGGGAGTGTTGTTGCTGATCATTTGGCTCATCAAGCAGTAGGTGATTACCAGTCAATGAATTTTGAGTTCCCTGATGAAGACATTATGTCTGTTACCAAAGAACCTGGACAATATGACGGACCTGAACAAGGATCCCGATGGACTATGGTTTTTGATGGTGCCTCCAATGCACATGGTAATGGTGTTGGTGTTGTGATTAGCTCCCCTGAAGGTTGTCATACCCCGATTACTGCCAGACTTTGTTTCTATTGTACCAATAACATGGCTGAGTATGAGGCATGTATCATGGGTATGCAAGTTGCTATTGATATGAAGATTCAGTTCCTTGAGGTGTATGGAGATTCAGCTCTGGTAGTAAGTCAGATTAAAGGAGATTGGGATACAAAGCATGATAATCTCATTCCTTACAGAGAACATGTGTTGTCTTTGATCCCACATTTCAAAGTGATTACTTTTGGACATATTCCACGAAGAGAGAATCAGTTGGCAGACGCATTGGCCACCATGGCATCTATGTTTGAGATCAGCTGGGATGATGAAGCTCCCAAGATTACCATTGATAGATTTGAGAAGCCTGCATACTGCAATGAGATTGACACTGAAGGGGCAGAGGAGAAGCCTTGGTTCTATGAAGTGAAAAACTATCTTGAAGCTCAGGAGTTCCCTGAAGGGGCATCTGTCAAAGATAGGAAGTTCCTGAGAAGGTTTTCTGCTAAGTTCTTTCTGAGTAATGGCATTCTGTATAAGCGTAATCATGATTCAACTATGCTTCGTTGTGTGGATAAGAAGGAAGCTACAGAAATTATGGAAGAGATGCATGATGGGACCTTTGGCACTCATTCTAGTGGTCATACCATGGCAAAGAAGATTTTGAGAGCAGGTTACTATTGGTCTACCATGGAAGCTGATTGCTATCAACACTCCAGAACATGTCACAAATGTCAAATCTATGCTGATAAAGTACATGTACCTCCATCTCCATTGAACGTGTTGACTGCTCCTTGGCCCTTTGCCATGTGGGGCATTGATATGATTTGTGAGATCAGGCCTACTGCTTCTAATGGGCATCGTTTCATCCTGGTTGCTATTGATTACTTCACGAAGTGGGTAGAGGCAGCTTCATTTGCATCTGTGACTAAGAATGTTGTGGCTCGGTTCATTAAGAATAATCTCATATGTAGGTATGGTATCCCTGAAAGGATTATCACTGACAATGGCTCTAATCTGAACAACACTATGATTACTGATCTCTGTACGCAGTTCAAGATTAAGCATCACAACTCTTCTCCGTATCGTCCAAAGATGAATGGGGCAGTTGAAGCTGCTAATAAGAACATTAAGAAGATTGTACAGAAGATGACTATTACTTACAAGGATTGGCACGAGATGTTACCATTTGCTCTGCATGGTTATCGTACTACAATACGTACTTCAACAGGGGCAACCCCATTCTCCTTAGTCTATGGTATGGAAGCAGTTCTGCCTATTGAAGTTCAGATCCCCTCCTTGAGAATTATGAAGGATGCAGGCTTGGATGAAGATGAGTGGATTCAGACTCGACTTGACCAGATAAATTTGATTGATGAGAAAAGGTCAGCAGCAGTTTGTCATGGCCAGATGTACCAGAAACGGATGATCAAAGCTTTTAACAAGAAGGTTAAGCCAAAGGTATATCAGGCTGGTGACTTGGTAATCAAGCGTATCATATTACCACAGGGTGATCCTAGGGGCAAGTGGACTCCAACATATGAGGGACCATTTGTAGTCAAGACAGTGTTCTCAGGAGGTGCCATGATACTGACTACAATGGATGGTGAAGACTTCCCACAACCTGTAAACGCATACATAGTTAAAAAATACTACGCATAAAAAGAGACCCGCTAGGTTGACAGGCCTAGGCAAAAATAAGGGCATCCCGGCAAACCAAAAGGGTTTGGGCAAAAATTAGGGATATATATATAAAAAGATGTACACCCGGCAAGTCGAAAACCTGAAAAGGCGGCTTGGGCAAAAAAGGGTATCCCGGTGGATTGAAAACCTGAAAGGGCAATCCAGGCAAAAGTTAGGGATTAAAGCGTATGACTATGTCTCGTTTGGATCACTCATGAAACTGCAACCAGTTGTACTACTTACTCAAGCTCAAACAGATAAAGCTCAATCCAATCGTTTTCGTCTCAACAGCAAGAAGATGAGATACTTGAGTGGCAATAGTAGAATTGAAACTCAATAGGATTATTTCCCACATAGCTGATTCTTTTTGTAAAACTTCATGACAAAATTCTCTTACTAGGGTTTATGTCTCCTTGTACAAACTTACCCGTGTATGGGTCACTTTTGATATAAATAAATTCCATCTTTTGAATCCAGATTCACTTTTACCCTATTTACATAAGCGAAACGTCCATTGGTTGTGTTTGAATGTATGTATGCCTTTGAATATGATTGATGTTTACCAGAAACGCATGTATGCTTTTAATATGATTGATGTTTACCAGAAATGCATGAAAATGCAGTAATAGTATTTACTAAGGACGAACGAGGGAAGGATTTCAACGAAGCTTCGCCGGTTCATCTTTACAAGACAGTTACAAACCATCAGTAGGACTAATCCATTTTCACAAAGTCTAATCTCCCCTGGAATTTATATCCATCTCTTTTATCCTCATACGGATATACGGGAAATTACTTTCCAATAAGGGCACGATGAACGAAGACGGGATGTTATACTTATCCTACTATCAAACGAAAACGGGAGGTTATCTATACCTTGTTATCCCCAACAACGGGAGGTTATCTATACCTTGTTATCCCCAGCAGACGGAGGGTTATATATTCTTCAACAACGAATCGGGATTTATTTTCCTTGGCCAGCAGTTGTTATACAAGGATATCCAGACACTTCCAGCAGTGTCATAGCATACATACATCATTTACATCATACCATAACATATATGTCTATAGTACATTACCTAAGTGCATCATGTCATACATGCATACATAAAGCATAAACTAATGTTGTTATACAGAATGCTACCTTGTTTTCAGGTTAATTATCCAACAAACAATCTTATGATCTTTGGGACTGCTTTATTGTAACCTCAGGGTTACTTTATCCTCCTGATGAGCTTCCTATTACTTCAAGACTGCTTTAGAGCTATTCATTGCTCTATCCTCATGAGGTCATATTACTACTTCAAGACTGCTTTAGAGCTATTCATTGCTCTATCCTCCTGAAGCCATCTAATTATTTCAAGACTGCTTTAGAGTTATCCATTGCTCTATCCTCCTGAAATTACATTATTATTTCAAGACTGCTTTAGAGCTATCCATTGCTCTATCCTCCTGAAATCATTACTTCAAGACTGCTTTAGAGCTATTGATTGCTCTATCCTCCTGAAGACATATCACATTATTATTTCAAGACTGCTTTAGAGCTGTTGATTGCTCTATCCTACTGAAGCCATTCTATTACTTCAATACTGCTTTAGAGCTATTGATTGCTCTATCCTCCTGAAGCCATTATTACTTCAAGACTGCTTTAGAGCTATTGATTGCTCTATCCTCCTGAGGTCAGATTTATCACTTCAAGACTGCTTTAGGGTTATCATTATTGATTGCTCTATCCTCATGAAGACATGCTGTTACATCAGTATTACTCCAGACTCCTGACAGTTCTCATTATACTACTGAAGAACTTTCCCCTAGTGGCATCTTTAAGCCCACTCAATCATGTTCAACCAACCATCAATATCACTCCATGCACTGGTGAGTGCAAATTTTTGGGCTTTTGTGTTCAATCCCCTTCAACCTTCCAGGTTACGACTGGCAAATATACCAATCTAACCCCTCAGGTTTTAGAAAATTGAACAGGGGCAGCTGTTGCACCCCAAAATTTGCCCTCACAATACAAGACTTTGTGTTCCAAGAAGGTTCACAAGGTTCACAAAATTCACAATTGGTCAGAAGAGTTGACAATTCCCTCAGACAATGCACCTCCTAAGCAGTGCATCCAAAACTAGGGTTTTGACTTTAATCAGGCTAAATGGACTTCCAAGACTTCAAGTGAGCTTCATAACATCTTATATGTGTATAAGAACCCCCATGTCAAGTTTCAAGACTTTTCTCAAAAGTTTGCTCAGTCAGATGATCAGATAAGTCAAAAGCAGTCAATGCAGTTAAAAGGTCAACTGTGGTCAAACCAAAGTCAAACTTCATGATTTTTTTTTTGCCAACATCAAAGAGAGGTTGGGTGAGAAATATTATCATAATAACTGTAATACCCCAAATTTTGCCCTAAGATTTGTCGTCGCATTTCATTGCATTTAATCAATTACTAACAAATTTGTGTAGTCGTTTGACTTTTTGCAGGTAAATATCATATGGCATGCATTTTTTTTCTAAAAAGTAAAAATGGCACAATTGGCAGGAGGACATGTGTAAGGAGTTATGAGTGTGAGAGGTTGAGAGTTCGAATCTCACCTTTGTCACTTTTTTTGTTTTTTATTATTTTTACTCTAAATTTTTCTATCTTTCATTAAAAAAATAACAAAAATAGTTTTTTATTATTTAATTATTATTTTCGTATTTTAATTAAATCATTTTTTAAAATATTATTTTTTTCACTTTTTTCTAAATTATTCATAAAAATATCCAAAAAATCATAAAATAAAAAATATTGAAAAAAATTTTGTTCTTTTTATAATATTTTTTATTTTAGGAATCAATAGGATTATTAGTTTTTATTTTAAGTTTATTTTAATTATTTTAAATTATTTAAATTTTATTTTTTCTTAACTAATTATTTAGTTTGGGCTTTAAAATGGGCTTTAGGGACATTATTGACAATTTGGTGTTAACCCTAATTTGTTCCCTATATATACATGTGTTGCCTTGTTGGAAAAAAGGGGGAGAGAATGAAAAAAACCTAAGAGGAGTGAGTGCCGTTTGCCGTTATTTAGTTTTCTTCTTCATCCATTACTATTGTTTCTTTTTCTTCATCGTTTACCGTTATTTCTTTTCCTTCATCTATTACCGTTATTTCTTTTTCTTTATCTATTACTGTTACGTTTATATATATATAATTTTTAAATTGTTAGAGTTTATATATATAAGATTTTTGATCGAATTATGTCGATACGATGTTTGCACATTTGTGTGCATGACGCGTGACATTTGTGTTAGTTCGATCTGGTTGCGATGATCGCATTTTTGTGTGAGCAATAATACTATTTTTTGCTTAATTTCTTTTTCTTTGCGATAAATTTTGTTTCGTCCGATTTAGATCTGGTTGCGATGAGCGCATTTCTGCGTTAGCAACATTGTTGGGTTATTTGGCACATTTAAAATTCATTATTGCTTTATTATTATTATTATTATTATTATTATTATTATTATTATTATTATTATCATTATTTATTATTATTATCATTATTATCATTATTATTACCATTATTATTATTATTGTTATCATTAATTTATTAAAATTTGTTATAATATAAAAATCTGTTTTTTAAAATAAATAACATTAACATCTTTTCCAAATTAATATGAAAACCTATTATTTTTAAGAAAAACTTTTTTTTAGATAAATTTAAAATAATAACTAAAATCTTTTTTTAAAATAATAACTAGAACCGTTATTTATTTTATTTTATTATTGTTCAATTCAAATTTCATTATCATATTGTATCTGCTCCTCTCATGTAACCTCGCGAACTTAACAATCGCTCTTTAAATTCTGCCTTTAAATTTCTGCTTGCATGGTTTAAATTATGACATTATCTCTCTGTTTGCATGATTCAATTATCTCACGCGTTTACTATTATTTCTGTCACATTGCACACATCCGAAGGTTAGGTCTAACTGTTTGGCCGCCGCGCCAATAGTCCGTAAAACTTCACACATTCAATTTCAAATCCTCAAAACTACAAACTACAAACCCTAATTTTCACAAATGCCTCGCCGCAGGCAAAATTACAATTTTACCCTTAGCATTAGGTCAAAGAGCCGCCGCGCTCATTTTAGGGTTTCCCGCCGTGGAATCCCTAATTTAACCCTAATTACAACTTAACATTTCAACGTAGAGATTTGGAGTTTCTACACTCCACGTAAGCGTGTCCTTAAGATGCGTTTATTCCCCTTGAGACTTTGACCACAGTCAAGAAGTTTCTAACCTCCCTATTGAGGGGAACTACGATTACTCTGATTCCGCTCCCGTAAGGATACGTAGGCACAAGATGCGATGTCTTGCCGAGTAAACTTAGAATTAACCCCCTTTATTCTTTATTATTGCTTATTTATATTTTATTTAATTATTTTGCTTATTATTTTGTAATTGTTTCTTGGATGTAAAGTTGTTTAATTATTTAATTATTATTATGGTTAGTAATTAGGGAGTGTAACAACATGTATGTAATATTAAAATAAATTTAGATCACTTTTAAATAAAGATAATTAAAATAAACACGTCACACACGTAAGTCGATTTTAATCGCCGTCTCACTTCCTAAGGATATCCCTCAAGTTGCCTACGAATAATGGTTAAGTGGGGTGTATAAAGCAAGTCCCTCAAATAGAAAAATCATCAAAGTCCCTTATGGTTGCCTTTACGAATCGAGTCCCTTTCGAAAAATGATGATGGTCCCTTATATGTGCTTATTACATCCCACAATGGCCTTCAAAGTCAAATTGTCCCTCACATATCCCTTAACATCCAAAGTAAGGACTACCTACTCCATTATAGTAGGGATAGTCTTACTAAAGGAAAGAATGAAGAATAAGAAAGACCTTTAAACATTAGGGTAGGTTACTCCTAGGTGCTTGCTCACTTCAAAACTGTTTCGCACTTAAACAAATTTTCAACAAGTTTTCAAACAAGTTCTTAACACATCCTTACATGGATTATTTATTAACTATTCTGAAAATTTTCTATTCACATACTACAATTTCAAAACAATTCAAAAGTGAGCTTAAGTACCTAAGAGCCCATGGATAACCATGGATGAAAAGGATGCTAATACCTTCCCTTTTCATAACCTACCCCCCGGACCCAAAATATTCTCTAAGGTCTTTCCTGTTCTTTTATAACCTTTCCTTATGGATAAAATAAAAGTCGGTGGCGACTCTTGCTATCCGCAACATTGTTTAAAGTCAGTTCACCGGGTTACAGTAGCTAGTGCAAGTTGAATCATATAGATGGTATATTAAAAAGATTGTTTATGTATTTAAAAGTTGGTGGTGTTAAGGAAACAAACTAATGCTCTAGGTTGAAGGTTGAAATTATTATTTGCAAAGTGTATATCATGTTTGGCTATATTTATTTTAGGATTCGTTTTCATTTAAAGATGAAGCTAAGAATTTAAAAGTAGGTTTGAATATTTTAAGTTTTTTTTATTAAATTGTAAGTAATGTTATGTTTATTTTATTAGAAATTAATTTGATGATATAAATTAGGGTACAATATATTGATTTTATTTTATTTGAAATTAATTTGATGATATAAATTAGGTTTGAATATATTAATTTTATTCACAATTTAATTAATTAATTTTTTTACTAATCAAATAATAAAACAAAATAAAATAAAATAAAAAACAACAAAGGGAGAGAGTGCAAGAATTCATAGGAGGTAACATGACAAAAATGACATGTAAATAAACAAAAAAACTAAAGAGGAAAGGGGGTGCAGGTATGTGAACTAGGGTGCAAGCAAAGTAAAACACATAGGCCTAGAGTTCAAGACCCAGTTGACACTTTCCTCACACATCAGGGGCGTGAGGAGAAAGGAAAGTGTTATATAATGCAATTGGAATGCCCAAAACATGAAAAAGAGACCAAAGGCTCAGAGTTAATATCTTGACTCATTAAGTGGCGATAGATTTGCATACTAGGGGATTCAACCAAAATCAATGGTTAAAAAGGGAGAGTGTAGTGTGAGGACACTTGTAAATGGTCCCTTTGAAATGTGATTAGACGGACACGGGAACGCCACGTGGATCCCAAATCAAATATCAATTTGGATCAAAAGAGAGGACCATTGGTCCATTTGTCACTTCTCTCTCTCTCTCTCTCTCTCTCTCTCTCTCTCTCTCTCTCTCTCTCTCTCTCTCTCTCTCTCTCTCTCTCTCTCTCTCTCTCTCTCTCTCTCTCTCTCTCTCTCTCTCTCTCTCTCTCTCTCTCTCTCTCTCTCTCTCTCTCTCTCTCTCTCTCTCTCTCTCTATATATATATATATATATATATATATATATATATATATATATATATATATATCTATCTATCTATCTATCTATCTATCTATCTATCTAGCTAGCTAGCTAGCTAGCTATTTATCTCTCTTTCTCTCTCTCTGGCTAACATCCCCCACATATTTCCCCCGCTTCTCTCTAATATTCATAACCTTTTTTTTATATTTCTTTGAATGTTCATGAAAAACACTCAAGAACATTATGAGTGTTCTTGAGTGATTTCCATAATTTCACCAAACATCCTTCATTCACAAACATGTAAATACATCCCTCTTAAATTAAAGCTTTAACTATGAATCCAAACATCAAAACAACGAAAAAAATACAAAATCAACATGAATCATACATACAGATCTCTTACCCTAAGTTTCCGAATCTAAGCAATCAAACACCATACAACGCAATTAACATAGGGGAAACACTCTTAAAGCATGCAGAAGCAAGAAACTATGAAGAAAAAACAATAAAACACTGAGAAAATACCAAATTAGAGAAAGAGGAATTCTGGCACGGCGGCGGCAGCTTCCAGCAAGGCCAAAATTGTTCAGGTAACCTTCCTTTGCTCTCCTTTCTGCTCATTGTCCTTTCTTCTTCCTCTTCCTCTTCCTCTAAACTTGTTTTTTATCTAATTCCACTTCTACTCTCTACTGTGCTAATGTTATTGTGATTATAGAGGTTTAGAATTTGTTGATTCAAAGACGAAGGATAAGGTTAGCTCAAGCTGGGTTAGAGCTTTAATGAAAAGCTTTAACTACTTATGGATAGAGCTTTAATGGGTGACTTGAAGGATTTGCATAATTTATCTTAGAGGATTTAAGCTATGGAGATTTTTTAGTATGGAATAATGTATGTTGATGAATGAGTAAATTGTGTGATTTATAATAAATGAGGTACATGTGAGAGATTTTGAAGATATTTCCAAAATTATTGTGAATCCGTGTGAGGGGGTGGGTGGATAGTGTGTGTGAAAAAAAGGGGGAAGATTGGGTGATGGTGAGAATTTGTTGTTGAACTCGCCGGATGTGAGCAAAATGCAATTATGCGTGAGTCTTCTTATGGTCCAATGTGTATGATGTATGATGTATTTTATTGTGATGGATGCATGACATGAATAAAATCAATTTTGATTCATAATTATTCCATGTATTTTAAGGTGGGAAAAACACTTAGAAGGGGGGTTGAATAAGGGTTTTGAAACATTTATGGCAATAAAAAATAACACAGTATTTTTATCCTGGTTCGTTGAACTCAACTAATCCAGTCCACCCTACCAAGGTGATTTGTCTTTCTCAACAAGGACTTAATCCACTATATTCAAACTGATTACTGTGTCAATCACTAAGACAAACAGTCTTAGTCTTCTCAAGAAATCCTGACCACAACTTGGTCTTCTTAAGGAATCTTTTACAAAATGTAAACTAACAAATGTGTTTGAGTTGCTTCTAAAAAGCTATAATCACAACTGTGACTTTTTTACACAAATATTAAGAACGAATTAGAAAACTATTCAGCTTTTGACTAAGAATGTTTGTATGAGAGTTGTTGAATAATTTATCAGTAGATTCGTCAACTTTGATATATTGTTGAAGACATCCTTTTATAGTGCTTTGAAGTACGTTCCTAGAAGACTATGCGTAGCAGAATAGCTGTAGCCTTTTGTCTTCTATTGACTTTAGCTTTCCTAGAAGATGAATGTTCAGACAAATCACTTTTGTCTGATTTTCTGTGCCATACATGAATAAGGAAAGAGTCGTTCAGATAAAGACAAGGAATATACCAACGGATCTTTATTTGAATAGCATCTTCTCCAACAAGCTTTTATTTCAAAGTTATTAACATCAGAGTTTGATGTTATCAGAGTTTTACAGCCAATGTGCTTCAGCGTGAATATCTCAATCAGAGCAAAGTTGAATATCAGAGCCTCTGTACTTGCTGCGTAAAGTATGTCCAAAGTCTTCTGAAATAATGCTTTAAACTCTTCACACATATTTTTCAGCTACGCTTCAAAGTCTTTTGCAGCTTCTGCTTCAGAGTCTCTTCTGGCAGCACTCAGAGTCTTCTGATGAGTTACTTTTGACGCTCAGAGCTTTGCGTAGATTAATGTTCAAATGTATTTTTGCTTTCATAAGAATGTTTAATTTAATATCTGAAACAAAAAAACTTGAACAAAATTAGAGTATATATTTACTTAATACAAAATTTCATTAGTGTTATCATCAAAATATAGAGATATATTTAAGAACCAATATGTGTCCTAACAATCTCTCCTTTTTTTATGATGACAAAAACATAGGAAAGTTTGTTCAATGAAATAGGAAAATATATAACTCCCCCTGAGATTATGAATCTCCCCCTGAATTGAATATTATAAGAAAGAATAAAAACTTCCCTTTTGCATAAGTATTCTTTTCAGAAACAGAGCCTGGTTTGGATATACTTTCTAGAATCAGAGTCTGGTTTGGATTAGCGCTTTCAGAATTAGATCCTAGTTTGGATTAAGTCTGGTTTGGGGACTCTCAAGGTAACTTCAATGAATTTTGTCAGATGAAACGTTATAGTTCTGAAAGGACTGAAAATTCATGTTAAATATATTTTATCATGTCTGAATTTCATTTTGGTAGCTGTTTATTTGAACAATCAGAATTTTATTTTCTCCCCCCTTTTTGTCATATCAAAAAGAAAACTTTTAAAGATAAAATAAAAGGTTAACAAAAGAAAACGACATAAAACAGATAACATCAAGAGATGGAAAATAATCAAACAATCATATTCATTGATAGAAGTATTCAGAAAACATTCAGAAATATAAAGAAACATAAAGAAACATAAACAAGCAAAAAGACAACAAACAAGTGCACAAACACAACAGCTAAGGTTTACGAGAGGCTAGAATCCTAAGTAAACTAGTCATCTCAGATGTAGATTCCTCTTGTCTGGCCATCCAGGTTTTTATCTCATATGTAGTTTGTTCTTGCTTGACCATCCAAGATCTGATCTCTTTGTTGCTGGCCTCTAGCTGAGCAAACTTTTCCTCTAAATCTGGATTTTCTTTCTTGATATCAGAAGAAGCAGGAGTAGATACATATGCATAAGCTGGAGCACTATCAATAACCATAGCAGATGCATTGTCTTGAATTACAAAGTCAGATGCCTTGTCCATAATCATCAGAGCTGACTGATTATCTACCAGAGTATCTTCAGGTGCAGATTTTTCTAGAAGAGCTTCTTCAGGCCTAAATTCTTCACTAGTCACAAAGGCAGCAGATACTTTAGAAGAGGTATTCTCCAGAAGAAGAGTTGGCGATCTTTTAACATTCCAGAGAGTATGTCTAACAACTTCAGTAAATCTGACCTTTGCATTATCAGAGCAAATGGTCTTCAGATTTGAAGTTACAGAGTTGAAACGAGATATGAAACTATTCCAGATAGCATCAGAGTCATCTGGGTTAATGCTTCTGAGGCATTCCTTTTTTAGAGCATCTAAATTCATCTTTATCTCTTGTTCAAAACTAGCAATCAGAGCATCAACATTCAGCCTAGGTTTTGGTTTAAGGTAGGCTTTCAGAGGTGATGTTTTAGGTTTTGCAGAGGGAGATGGTATGGCAAGGGTGGGAATAATGAACAGAGGACGAGGATAAGATGGAAATGATGGATGGTTATATGATGAAGTGATAGCCTTAGGTTTGGGATAAAAGTGTTTAAGTTTGAGTCCAGAGGGAAGGTCATCAGAGGGAAAAGGTTTAAATGAAATAAAAGCAGATGATGGTCTGTGAAAAGGTACATATGAACTAGATACCTCTTGGTGTGATGTTCCATCTGGAAAATCAGATGGCAAGTCAGACTCAGTTGAATCAAATGATTCAAAAGAGTGACAGGATCCAGATGATATGTCAAAGAGGGTTTTTAGGGGTTGGATGTCAAGAACATCAAAATCAGAAATATGTGATTCAGATGGTTGAGTAGGTTCTAGTTGAGAATCAGAAGGTATAGGTTCTTCTGGTATAGGTTCTTGTGGTGTTGATTCTGGTGGTGTTGGTTCTTCTGGTTGTGTTGGTTCTGCTGGTTTTGGTTCTTCTGGTTGAGATTGTTCTGGTTGTTCGTAAGTTATTGGTTCAGAAGTAATTGGTTCAGTTTGAGATAGAGTGGATATAGGTTTAGGTTGAGGTTAAGGTGTGGGAACAGATGAAGGAGGTTGAGGGTGAGAAGGTTCAGAACTAAATGTTGATTGTTCTGTTACAGATTCAGAAATATGAGGTAAAGATGTAGAAGGAATACCTGACTTCTTTACTCTTTTGATACTTCTAGATGGTGCTTCTCCAGAAGCTTTTCTCTTGGTTCTGCTTGAGCCTTCTTATGAAATCTTCCTCTTCTTCTTCTCAGAGTAGAAGTCTGGAGCAGGTTTATTAGCTCGCTTCAGAATATCTGCTGGGACAGGAGTTCCATCTTTCTTACAGATGGCTATGTAATTTAACAGAGATTCCTTGGGTTCATCAGCTGAGAAGATAGGAAAATCATCCAGAGGGATTCTTCTTTGACTCACTTCTTCAACATTGAGCTTAGCAGGTGCAGAAGTAAGTTCTTCTATGATTCTCATTCTGTGTAAACTCTTTCCGTCTAGAGTTTTCCCAACGATTGACTCAAGTTCTGTAGTCATGCCTGCTTTAATCAAATGACCAACCAACTGATTCTCTGTCAGTATATCTGAAATAATTCTCCCCATAGGAATCTATGATCTAATCTTCTGACCCTTAGTCTTGACAGATTCTCTAGAGGCACTTAAGTGATTCCACAGATGTGAAAATAATAAGTGTGGTAGATCCACCTTAGTGTTTCTGCTCAGACAGTACATGAAGTATATCTGATCAGAATTGACGTAGTCAGGAGAATTTGTTGATTTTTTGTGATGGATACACCCCATAAAAATCTTAGCCCAGATCTTGTATTGTGGCTTCAGATCTTTAAACTTGCTTGAGGCAGCTCCAGAAGTAAAGACTTCTCTATAAACTTCATCCATGTCAACACGTCCAGAGGGAAGACGAGTGACACCATCTTGTTCTTGATACCAAATCAATTTCCTGATTAAATCTTCAGTAATGATTATCTCTTTTCCCAGAATGAAAGATTGAATGAACTTGGGATACAAATTAGCATGAATCCAAAACTCTTTAACCAAATGGGGGTATATAGGACCAATCAATCTATCAAAGAATTTGACCCAACCTTGTGAAGTAATAATGGGACGAAGATCATACCCATTCTTAGCAATGCAGTTGAAATCTACCATAGATTCACATAAGACCTCAAGATCCTTCACAGGTGTGAAAAGAGTTCTCACAGGTTCTTTGTAAGCAACAGTACCCAGATTTGAGGACGAAACAACAACCATGGAAGATGCAAACTGAGAATAGGTTGATGTGAAGTAGCCATTGTAGTTGTTGAAGGTTTAGGGTTGCATTTGGATATAGGTTTAGAGGAGAACATGAAGGAATGAAGCAAACAGAAATGCATAAAAGAGTGAGGGAGAGTGAAAAGTGTGAAAAGTGTTGTGTTGTGGAATTTATAGAGAAAAAACAGGGCACACAAAGATCACATGTTCAACACGTTTATCACTTAGCATTTAATTGCATTAAATTAAAGAGAATATAATCATTTCAAGCAATTAATGATTCTGACATGTTGGGGGGAAACGAGAAATTCAATATTCAAAACAGTACCTCAAACGTCATTTCAGTATTGTGCACTCCACCTTTTCAGATTCAGAGTTACACGTGTTTGATTGCATGTGCTTCTGAAACTCTTTGAGAAATGAAACGTTAGCCAACGTTCAAATCCTCTGAGGCTTGTTAGTTCAGATACACACAAAAACAAATAATCAAAGAAAATATCAGATGTAATACTTCAGAGTTTAAGCATTTTGCATCTGAGTAAATTTGCTTCTGATAAACATTTTATTCTAGACAGAAATCCATACTAACATTTTTCATAATAAATTTAAATCTATCTTCAACAAGGGGTTTTGTAAAGATATCAGTCCATTGATGGTATGTATCAACAAAGTTTAAGCTTAAAATTCTCTTCTGAATATAGTCTCTAATGAAATGATGCTTAATTTCTATATGCTTAGCCTTAGAGTGTAAAATAGGGTTTTTAGATAAGCTTATAGCAGAAGATAGAAATGTTACTCTCATATATCTGATAATCTTCTAGTTGACTTTTCATCCAGAGCACCTGAGTGCTACAACCAGCTGCAGCTATATATTCTGCTTCTGTGGTTGAAAGAGCTATTGTGGGTTGCTTCTTGTTGTACCAATAGATTAAGTTGCTTCTCAAAAACTGACAGCTTCTATAAGTACTTTTACGTTCCATTTTGTCTCCAGCGTAATCAGCATCACAAAATCCAACTAATTTAAATTCATCTGATTTTTTGTAACACAAGCCCACGTTAGTATTACCTTTTAGATACCTCAGAATCCTCTTAACAGCTGTTAAGTGAGATTCTCTAGGATCTGATTGGAATCTAGCACACAAATAAACACTAAAGAGGATATCAGGTCTAGAAGCAGTCAAATACAAAAGAGAACCAATCATACCTCTGTAGAACTTCTGGTCTACCTTTCTACTTACCTCTTCCTTACCCAGAGTGCTTGTAGGATGCATTAGAGTCTTTTCTAACTTACTTTCAGTCATGTTAAACTTCTTCAGAAGCTCCTCCACATACTTTGTCTGATGTATGTAGGTGCATTATGGAGTTTGGTTAACTTGAATTCCCAGAAAGAATCTGAGTTCTCCCATCATGCTCATCTCAAATTCAGCCTGCATAGATTGAGCAAACTCCTTTCCAAGCGTAATATTTGTTGAACCAAATATAATATCATCTACGTAAATTTGACAAATTAACAAGTCTTTCTTAAATGATTTGCAAAAGAGAGTAGTGTCCATTTTGCCTCTGATAAAATTCTTTTCCAGAAGAAAATTACTCAATCTCTTATACCAAGCTCTGAGAGCTTATTTTAAGCCATGGAGTGATTTCTTGAGTTTAAAAACATGTTATGGAAGTTTTTCATTTTCAAAACTAGGAGGTTGATGAACATAGACTTCCTCTTCTATAATACCATTTAAGAAGACACTTTTAACATCCATCTGATATAGAGTGATGTTATTTTGTGCAGCAAAAGAAATAAGTAGGCGTATAGATTCTAACCTGGCCACAGGAGCGTAAGTCTCTATGTAATCAATTCCTTCTTGCTGACTATATCCTTGAGCAACTAGCCTTGCTTTATTTTTGACAATTTCTCCTTGCTCATTTAGTTTGTTTCTGAAGACCCATTTAGTTCCAATGATGTTAAATCCTTTTGGTCTTGGCACCAGATCCCAAACGTCATTCCTTGTGAATTGATTTAGCTCCTCTTGCATGGCAAGTATCCAATCATTGTCTTGCAGAGCTTCACCCATAGAGGTTGGTTCAATGACTGACACCAGACCAAATAAAGACGTTCTAGAGGATCTAATGAAAGATCTTGTTCTGATAGGGTCATCCTTCTTTCCAATGATCATTTCTTCTAGATGAGAAGCCTTGATTCTGGATGATCCTTTAACATTTGGTTCTTCAAAAATATTCAAGTTGTTCATCTGAGCAGCCAAGGGAGTTGCTTCTAGTTCTTTCACTCGAGCCCTATCTGCCTCTCAGTCTTCAGAGTCTGTGAGAATGACTTCTCTATCTGCAGAATTTTCAAGCTGCTTTGGCTTTTCATTGCCAAGCTTATCATCAAATCTAACATGAATTGATTCCTCTACAATCTGTGTCTCAGTATTGTATACTCTGTAGCCTTTAGAGTGTTCAGAATATCCAAGCATGAAACACTTTTGTGCTTTAGAATAAAATTTGTTCAGATTCTCTTTAGTATTCAACATAAAACATACACATCCAAAAGGATGGAAATAAGAAATGTTGGGCTTTCTATTCCTCCACAATTCATAGGGAGTCTTTTCCAAAAGAGGCCTTACAGACACTCTGTTCTGAATATAACAAGTTGTGTTAATTGCTTCTGCCCAAAAATGTTTTGCTATGTTTGTCTCGTTGATCATGGTTTTGGCCATTTCTTGCAATGTTCTATTTTCCCTCTCTACAGCTCCATTTTGTTGAGGATTTCTAGGGCAGGAGAAATCACGTGCAATGCCATTTTCTTTAAAAAAAATTATTTTCAAATTCTCCATCATGATCACTTCTGACTTTAACAATTTTAAATTCTTTTTTAGTTTGGACTTGTTTGCAGAAGTCAAAGAACACAGAATGTGACTCATCCTTGTGTTTCAGGAATTTCACCCATGTCCATCTGTTGTAGTCATCAACAATGACTAATCCATACTTCTTGCCTCTGATGGATGCAGTTTTCACTGGTCCAAACAGATCAATATGAAGCAGCTATAATGGTCTTGAGGTTGAAACAACATTTTTAGCTTTAAAAGAAGATTTTGAAAATTTTCCTTTCTGACACGCTTCACAAAGAGCATCTGAGTTGAACTTCAACTAAGGAAGTCCTCTGAACAGATTGAGTTTATTAATCTGAGATATATGTAACGCCCCATTTCTATACCCCCAAATAACACAATTAAATCATTTAGGCACGAATTAAAAATTCCATCAGAGTATATTTATTTCATGGTATAAAAGAAGTGTGTCACATTACTCACGAAACGACCACATGAATATTAATGTTTATAAAGAAATAATTCAAAAGGGGTAAATCTCAACTAAAAAAAAGAATAAACGCATGGTTCTTAAAATAAGCATATTCATGTTTTCTGTTAAAGCGGAAGACTAAAACATTGAATTACTTAAGACATGATAAAATACAAGTACACGTCATTAGGTTGTTCATAACATCAATCACAGTTTACCAAACATCATCAACTATTACATATATATAATGTATCACGAAGATACTCTACAAGCCTAGCTACCCGACGTTACATATCAGAGCGACCGACTCAAGAGAAAATGAGCTATACTCCAAAATACATCTCCAGCAATCCTAATCTGCAATGCCTCATAGAGCATCATAAAACAGCAGAAGGGTGAGAAATATTATCATAATAACAATGCATATAATTATGTATATAAACAATCATAAAATACATATATGCCACATTTCTCAATCAATTCACACACTCACCACTCCCACATCAACATATATATATATATATATATATATATATATATATATATATATATATATATATATATATATATATATATATATATATATATATATATATATATATATATATATATATATATATATATATATATATATATATATACACACACACACACACACACACACACACATATACATATGCACACTTCTCCTAACAATCACATATACATTATGTTTCATTTACCGCAATTCGCATTAATTCACATAACATACACATTAACTCAATAAACACACACAACACGTTTACTCCATTGCTAATTCACATAAACATCTACATTCATGTTTATTTCACCAATGCATCATATGAAGATGACAACATCCAACTCATAGAGACTGACACACGACTCTATGCAGATGCAAATGCGGTACCGACTCATTTCAGCAGGTTCAATTGAAGAACCAAAAATAACCATCGCTCACACCCCACAAGGGCACACGAGGTTCTGCAGATTCTCCGAGGAATCAATATAACCATCGCAACATACGAGGTTCTGCAAATCCTCCGAGGGATCAATAAATAACCATCACTCACACCCCACAAGGGCACACGAGGTTCTACAGATTCTCCGAGGAATCAATATAACCATCGCAACATACGAGGTTCTGCAAATCCTCCGAGGGATCAATAAATAACCATCGCTCACACCCCACAAGGGCACACGAGGTTCTGCAGATTCTCCGAGGAATCAGGCACACAAGAATGCATACCATGATGCTCCACATGCAACATGACTCATGGCACTCTTGAAATGCACACATGTTTACAAACATACTCATGCATTCATCATGTTAATCACATATATCCATTATGCACTCACAATATTTAAACATGGTTCACATTTACAATCATCATACATCACATACAAGCAATATACACTTGCAAATATCGTGCCAAACAACAATAGACTCAATCACATCCATCATGCATTTTCAATCAATTTAAACAATGCGTCACATATGCCAAAAGGCCACATATTCACAATTAATTCATAATATGGGATTCACGCCAAACGGCTACCCACAACACACATAACAGCATATAATTAGTCATCTCAGACAAGGAATGATCGCAACCAAACCACACAATCAATCCACGAATGGAAAGCACAAGAAAAGAAAACATGCTGCTGTGTTCGCTAACCTTCACCTGGCGAAGCCCCTGGCGAACCTTCGCTACCCATTCGCCTGGCGAACTTGGCAGCGAAGACCACTGGGATTTATTCTGGAATTACTCGCTAGCACACTCGCCTGGCGAACCTTCGCCTGGCGAACTTGCCAACGAAGACAGGGTGTTTGGTTCTGACTTGATTCGCTACTGTTCGCTGGGCTTCGCCTGGCGAAGCCTCGCTGCCATTCGCCTGGCGAACCTGCGAGATCAGAACTTCCATGGCTGTTCAAAAGCCCAAACCTCACAAAACCAACTGATTTAATCCAAATCTGTTCCAGTAGCACGACCCACTCATCACCCGACTATACTACACCGTCTATTCCAAATTCTAACCGATAAAACTCAGTTTCTACCGATTAAACTCATTTCGACCTAAAATGGAAAATGTAGGAAACACCCAACAAATCCAAACACACACATACATAATCATACACATTGATTAAGATAGTAAGATTTCACACCCTTACCTCGATTAATCGGAAGCTAGAAGTCGTTCTTGAGCTTTTCCAAGCTTTTCCTTCTTTTTCCTTCTACTTTCTCTTCTTCCTCCACTTTCCTTTCATGTTTTCTATTATCCACTGTCGTTCCTCTCCCCCCATATATAAATGTCCTGCCTTCCTATTTCTCTCCAATTATATTTCTTCTCTTAAAATATTTGTCAATTCATTTTCTCATAAAATATCTCATCTTGACATTGGTTAGAAAACATCTGATAAATCCTCATGATTCTACCAATTAGAATAAATCAGTTAAATCCAATAATTCACTTTAAACCATACAAACCAACTAACTAGTACAATTAATCAATTATTAAAAATCGGGCTGTTACAATATACGTCTCATACTAATATGCCTCAATCTTCTGTGCCAGACCCATTGCTCATCGTTAATAGACATAAGGCATTTTACATTTTGAACTTTAAGTTCTGAAAGATTAATTTTGTAAATGCTGTTCTTCCTTTTTCCATTAAAGAGGATAGAGCCATCCTTTTGATTGAAGATTATGTCATAACCATTGTCACTTAATTGACTTACGGACAATAGGTTATATGTTAATCCTTCAACAAGTAAGACATTAGATATGGAAGGAAGGTTACCATTACCAATAGTTCCGGAGCCAACTATTTTGCCCTTTTGGTTCCCTCCAAACTTGACATCTCCTCCAGATCTAAGTTCCAGGATTTGAAACATAGACCTTCTTCCCGTCATGTGACGTGAGCAGCCAGAGTCCAGGTACCATGATTGGTGTCTTGACTTTACTGCTAAAGACATTTGCAACAGATATTATTTTGTCCTTAGGTACCCAGATCTTTTTGGGTCCTTTAGGGTTAGTTGCCTTAAAGTTCTGTCTGAACTTATGTCTTTTGCCAACAGGTTTGTTCTGACGTACTTTAGGTTTAAACACAGGGGTGTTCTGATCAGAACGTGTGTGCTTAATATCATTAAGATGATCATACTTAAAGTGAGTATACATAAGAGTGTGCTTAATGATCAGTTTATCCACAGGTGTTGGATTTAAATCTTTTTCAGAAGAAGATTCATATCCAATACCCTTCCTGTTGTTTCTGCTTACGCCATAAATCATGGAAGCCATCTTGCTTCTATCTAGACCTCTTGACAGAAACTTCTAAAAACTATAGTCATATTCTTCTAAAATGTTTTTAGATTTTGACTTAGTTTCAACTTCAGAATCTTGTTGAGTTTTTTTCTAAATCATTTTTAATTTTAAAATTATTTGCTTTAAGCTCAGCAACTTCTGATTTCAGAAGATCATTCTCAGATACAAGATTGCTTTGAAGCTTCTTGTACTTGAGCTTAATATTACTATAGTTTTCCAGCATTTCAGATAAACTCTCAATAAGTTCTGCTCTAGTAAGTTCAGAAAATACCTCTTTTGATTCAGATTCAGATTCAGATCCAGATGTTCCTTCATCATGATCTTCCACGTCTGCCATCAGTGCCATGTTTGCACATTCTTCTTCTGACTCTGATGAGGATTCAGATGAATCATCCCATGTAGCCATCCGAACTTTCTTCTTTTTATCAAATTTCCTTTTGGGTTTCTCCTTCAGAAGTTTTGGACATTCATTTTTATAGTGTCCAGGTTCCTTGCACTCGTAGCAGACCACTTCTTTCTTCCCAGATCTTCTGTGTCTAGACGACTCTCTACGTTGATCCGGTTTCTTGAAGTGTCTGAACTTCTTCTGTTTATGCTTCCAGAGTTGGTTGATCCTTTTGGGCAGCAGAGACAATTCATCTTCTTCTTTTGAAGAAGATTATTGATAACTTTCTTCAATAACCTACAAAGCTTTGGCAAATTTGTTAGACTTTAAAGCAACAAACTTACCTTTCTTCTGAGGTTCGTCTTCTTCTAACTCAATCTCATGACTCCTCAAAGAGCTGATCAGTTCCTTCAGCGTGATCTTGTTCAGATCCTTTGCAAGCTTTAGTGTTGTGACCATTGGTTTCCACCTTGTTGGCAAGCTTCTGATGATCTTCTTGACATGATCAGTAATGGAGTAACCTTTATCCAGAACCTTCAAGCCAGCTGTGAGAATTTGGAATCTAGAGAACATAGCTTCTACAGATTCAGATTCCTCCATTTCGAAGGCTTCATATTTCTAAATCAGCGTCAGAGCCTTGGTCTCCTTCACTTGGGAGTTTCCTTCATGAGTCATCTTCACAGATTCAAACATATCAAATGTTGTTTCTATGTTTGTAATTTTCTCATACTCAGTATGAGATATAGCATTTAATAGAATGGTTCTTGCTTTATGATGATTCTTGAATTCTTTCTTCTGAGCTTCAGTCATTGAATTTCTGCCAATCTTTTTGCCATCCCCATCAGTGGGGTGAACATAACCATCAATGACCAAGTCCCAAAGGTCAGCATCATATCCTAGAAAGAAGCTTTCTATTCTATCTTTCCAGTGATTAAACTTCTCACCATCAAACATGGGAGGTTTGGTGCTGATTCTATCTCTGTCTTCATATTTGTTGTTTGATGTTGAAGCTTCAACCATAATGTATCAACAAGAATATTTCAAGAGTTTTCCCACTGGATCTTTCTCTTTCACTGTTAAGTGATAGCACAACAGAGCCGGAGCTCTGATACCAACTGAAGGTGGGAAAAACACTTAGAAGGGGGGTTGAATAAGGGTTTTGAAACAATTATGGCAATAAAAAATAACACAATATTTTTATCCTGGTTCGTTGAACTCAACTAATCCAGTCCACCCTACCAAGGTGATTTACCTTTCTCAACAAGGACTTAATCCACTATATTCAAACTGATTACAGTGTAAATTGTAACACCCTTCTAAACCCACGGAAAACATATGAATAATCAGAGTAAATTTTCATGCATTTACGAAAGGGCATTACACATAACTTTCAAAACATCAAAACAACTGTCATGCTCATAAACACTTCAATAATTAATCACGCCTTTTCAAGATTTCACTTGCATGTAGTAGCGGATTCAATTATATAACAATTTTCATAAAATAAACATTTGCGTTTATCACATAAACCAACATCATTTAAGCATTAAGGCCAACATCATAATATTCTGATTAATATAAACACATCTATAGAGTACATAAAGTATATCTTAAACACAAACCAACTGATCCCGGTGTTACATGACCAAAGCATGACTCGACCCAACATAATTAAATCACTAAACAACTACACCAATAGCGACCTCGTAACTACGAGCAGTACTACTCCTTGATACCTGCACGATGTCATGTAGGACATTATTCAAACAGAAGGGTGAGAAATATTATCATAATAACAATGCATAAAATCATATATAAATGCACAAATACATAATACATATATTCCACATATTCTCACCACAATTCATTATAACTCATCACTATGTATATATCTAAACAAACATGGATAATTACCAAGCATATTTCATCATGCCTACATTCAATATTCTCAATTCAACAATTCACACACATATGCATACTTTCATACCACAATCATATCTACACCATATGGCTCATATAAAAATCATCAATTCTCACCAATCTCAATTGGGATTATGGGTACATCACTCATACCCCACAAGGAACAACATCTCAGTTATTCTACCCCGGTGATTATTCCACTAGGAATGACGTCTTGTCATTCTACCCCAGTGATTACTCCACTAGGAACGATATCTTATCATTCTACCCCAGTGATTACTCCACTAGGAACGATATCTTATTATTCTACCCCAGTGAGTACGACCATAACACTATACACCACTAGGAACAACATCTTGTTATTCTACCCCAGTGAGTACTAGTCTTGCACATATACATAATTTCATCATTCCACATAAACATACACATATTATGTTTATTCACCAATTCACAATTTCACATTCACGATTCTTAAACTCAATATTTTACACTCATGAGCATACTTTCACACAATAATCACATATTCACAACTCTCAATTACACGAATCATACACATAAGCATATTTCATACAACAATCATATATGTTATGTGACTCAATGCAACTCAATGCAACTCATGCCATGTGGTACCAACACTTGTTATCATTTTTCGGTTTTTACACTTAAACCGGGTCCACCCGTCTAGACCGATAACAACAAAAGCCTGTCCTCTAAGCTTTCAAACCCACCCTTCTAGGTTTGGGACAAGTCACTAGTCTCCACGAAACTAGAAAGCATTGCCTCTTGACTAAATGATGCATATGCATTCAACCACCAAATGCACTTAAGACCGTTCTCACATCTTAATCTCATGCATTCAAATAATTCATCACTCAAGAATTATAACATGATTGCACACACAACATATTCATTTCCAATAACATCATATTCATCAAGCAATGTACACATATTCACGATATGTTCTCATGCATTCTTCACATACAATCGCATACAAGCAATATGCATTCACAATTCCATACATTCATCACACTTATCAGACAATGCATACATACTCACAATATGTTCTCATGCATTTACAATATCGTGCCAACGACAACGAACTCAATCACATTTATCCTGCATTTTTAATCAATTTAAACAATGCATATATTTGTCAAAAGACCATATTTCATATTTGATTCCACAATTTAGGATTCACGCCAAACGGCTATCCATAGCACACCATACAACAACATATAAGCTACTCATACAAGAAGAGGTCGATCGCAACCGAACGCTCTAACTATCTAAGCCTCACTTACTTAAAGTAATTACTCTCGATTAATCGGTAAAATCGGCTAAAAGTCAGCTAAAAATAATATTTCTTTTCACCAAGTTATAGAACATATTATTAACTTCAGTTTGATATAAAGAACGACAAAATCCGATAAACAGTGAAGAAGTTATGAATTTCCAAAGTTTTGAAAAATAATATTTTTTTTCTCATACTTACAATGTTAACCGGTTAACCATATACGTTAACCGGTTAACGCCCACAAACTTTCACTTCCTAGCGCATTGGCATAGCGCGTTAACCGGTTAACCCATACCGTTAACCGGTTAACACCTGCAAATTTTGCAAAACAAGGCTACGAGTTTGCATCTAAAATCCCCAAAACCCGACCCATTCAATGATTTTCTCCCGCTTAAATACCTACTCATCACTACCAATCATATAGTAACAATTTAGGACCATAAAACATAAATTCTACGACTTCCGATTTTCATCCAAAATCTTAACCTCCAATTGACCAAAAATGTCAAAACTCACAAATTCAACCAAAATCAATCAAACGAAATTCAATAATCATGGCTAAACATTACCCGACTATACTCGCAATTTATTTCCAATTCTAACCGTTCAAAACTCGATTCTACCGATTTAACCTCTTTCTGCCCTAGAATGGAAAAATGTAGAAAACCTCCAACAAATACAAACACACACATACATGATCATAAACATTGATAGGATAATAACATTTCACACCCTTACCTTGACTAATCGAAGCTAGGAGCTGATTTTGATGATTTCCAAGCTCTTCCCTTTTTCTCCTCTTTTCTCCTATTCCTCTTTCTTTCTCTCCTTTTCCTTCTTTCTTTCTCTTATGTTTCTATCTCTTTTCTTTTCTCTCCAATTTCCCTTATATATTCTTCTATTTTCTTTCCATCATAATTCTTCTCTCAAAAATATCTATCAATTCATTTAATTAATCATCCAATAATTCTAATAATTAAAATAATCCAAATAAATCAATTAATTAATATGAATAATTAATTATTGAAAATTGGGCTGTTACAACCCTCCCCCACTTTAGGAATTTTCATTCTCAAAAATGTTACTTGATCCCAATGACTCTGGATACGACTCTTGCATCCCAATCTTCCAAACTACTTCCACCAAAGGAATCTCTATACCACAAAGTTGCTTCTTGATCTGACCTGATCAGAAGGAGATCACGGGCTGGCCACACGCTGTTGGACTGCTACCTGTTCACCGTTGATGAGGAGGAGAAAAGGGAGTGTACCTGCAAGACACTCCGGTGCCAAAGTAAGGAATTGGGCAGAGTGAGAGCAAAGTACAAAAAGTGGGTAAGAAGTGAATTACCTGACCCTCTTGTGGAAGAGGGTATTTATAGAGAGACCCCAGCGCTGGGCCAACGGTCATTTGAGGTGGGCTAGATGCCCAGGCCCAACCCTAATGACTTCTAGGGCTTACATGGCGTAGTGAAGACCAGAACGTGGTCTTCGCCCTAGTCCAACTGTCCCGTGATCTTCGGAAAGTGGGTTTGACCTGCTCTTTCAGAGGTGTGCAGTTGGGAGATGACGTGTCCCGCGGAGGGGAGCACGTGGAGAACGCGCACAGGGCACGTTGTTCTCCGCGCGGAGGGGAGCTCGCGAGGTTCATCGGAGCCGCGTTGTTCTCCCCGAGGAGGGGAGCAAGCAAGGATGTGGTCTTGCTCGATGGACCGGGGGTGTCTTGTTCGGCCGAAGAGGGGGCGTTGGAGATGCTACGGGACGTGCCGTCCATCCCGACGGGGAGCGTGCCCTGCCCGTACTATGGGAGTGTGTGTCCGGCCAGGCTAGTCCACTTAACGGGCCTTGTGCGTTGTTGGGCTGGATCGCGGTGCCGGGCCCAAACCAGAACAGGAGCCCCCCAAGTCGAAGCTCTGTGGTGAAAGAGCGAGGACTTAAGGTCATTGCTTCAGGGAGAGAGGGAGCGAAGCGGGAGGCTCGTCGGGTTTGTGCCCGGTGGAACGCGTGCCCGCGCGAGGGTCTCCTCGTCGTCGGTAGAGCGGGGCAAATGTATGTGAAAGGACGCGACTGTCAGTTTACTGCCACGTGTCGCACGTTAAGTGGTAGTAGGGGCGGCTACCCTAGGTCATTTAAGAGCCTAGTGTCGCTTCGAGTCCCGCGCCGGGTTATAAATATGGGGGTCCCCGCTCATTTTTCTACTTTCCACCTTGCTGTCTTACCTGCGAAACTCTGAGATTCCTGCTCGTCCGCCGTCGCTGTAGATCGCTGCCGCGCCGTTTAGTTCTTCCTTCTGTTCGCCGCCGTCACAAGTGAGTTTCTCTCTTTTCTCCTTTTATTTCTGCCGTTTAATTAGGGTCTGTGGCCGGGGCGTGATGAATGCCCCGAGGAGAGACGTGGGGTCCGCCGTATCTGGCGGTTTTCCGGGTCAGTTCCGATGAATACCCCGGGGAGAATTGGTTGTTCCGGTGAATGTCCCGAGGACAGGGGCTTTCTCCGATGAATGCCCCGGGGACGCGCGCCTTTTCCGATAAATATCCCGAGGAGGGATGATAGGTTGGCCTTTGAATGCCCCGTGGAGGAGTGGCGGGGAGCGCCTACTCGCTCGTCGTTCTCCCGCCTTTGTCGCCCTTTCACTTGACCTGCGGTGGAAGGGTGGATTTGATCTTGGCTATCGAATTCACCATTGTCCTCTGCTTTTCAGGTGTAGATGTCGGCCTTGGTACCGGGGACGATGGTCGAAGATAATGAACACGAGGTCCCGGATTTCGACGAGCGCGTCCTCCCCGTCGAGGAGTGGGTGGCCGAAGAGCCATTGTCCACCCCATCCTGCTTCGTGGTTGACGCGTCTGATGTCTACGCTACCGTCGAGGATATGCCTGAAGGGGAGCCGCAACACTGGCAGGTGTATCGCCCGAAGGAGCACCATCGCATCTGCTCGCGAAATGGGCGGCGAATGTTTCCCATGCACGTGTTCTACTTCAAAGAGGCTCGGCTCAGATTGTCGTTCTCCGCTTTCCATCTGGGCCTCTTCGATTGGTTACGTTTGGCCCCGTCCCAACTGCACCCTAACGCTCTGGCCTTTATCCGCGCTTTCGAGGTGGTGTGCTTTTATCTCGAGGTGGAGGCCACGGTGCCCTTGTTTTTTCGCATCTTCCACCTGCAGCGCCAGTCGGTGAACGGCCGTCAGAGATGGGTCTCGTTTAAGCAGCCGACCAAGCTCTTCAAGACGTACAACGATTCTGTTCGAGATTTCAAGGGTCGGTTCTTCCTCGTGAAACCGATCACTCAGGAAGGCTTGGATACTCTTTTCACCGAGGGGGAGAGAATGGTAGACGACCAGCGGTTCCTCGTGTGGCTCCCCAAGGTACATTTATTGTGGACCTCAGAGCACTTCAACCGCGGTACTGACCGATATATCGTGCGGGCAGGGACTCTCGACGAGAAGGATATGGCCGCGTATATGAAAATAGTTGCATTTGTGCGGGATCTTCCCCCGTCGAAACTGGTGACGCCCGATGGTCGGTACATCCTAGATGCGTAGGGGAACGTGCAGACCAAGAAGAGGCTGATTAACACTAAGACCCTGCTCGGTTGCGCCACGGGGGCGGATGCTCTGGAATATCTAGGTAGGGATGTTTCTTTTTTCCCGTGATCGTATGTTTTGACTGTTGCTAACTCTCTGTTTGTTTTTGCAGCGAACATGTCTTCCGTCGAGGAGCGAGTGAAGAAGCTGCGCGCCTCAAGGAACGTCGTGGTCCCGAAGACGCGGGTGAGTCAACTGGTTGGGCAGGAGGCCGTGACGCCGGGAGGCCAGAGTTCGTCTTCTTCTCCCCAGGAGAGTCAGTCTCCTACGTCCCAGGGAGCTGCGAAGAGACCGAGATCCGAGGAGCCCCGTGGCTTGATTGATCTGACGACCGGCTCGACCGAGGAGGGTTATGTCGTTCCGCCGTGCCATCAACATCCGGGCTATATTCATGGTGCCCGGTCTCCTACCGTCTCTGCTGGGAAAGTGAAGGTTGTCCGTGAAGCCGATCGAGAGTCTCGTCAACGTATCCTGGCGGAGGATTTGGCCGCGATGATGCGGACGTTCACGATGGCTCTTGTCCTGAACGAGGAGGGTTGCTCCGCCGCTGAGCTGTCCAAATTGCAGGGGGACCTTACCTTCATGCAATCGTGCCTGGCCAAGCTTTCCGAGGAGCTGGAGAAGAGCCGGAAAGATGTTGCTGACCAGCGCAAGCGAGCGGATGGCGCTGAGGAGAAGGTGACCTCGATGGAGGAGAAGCTGGGGGCAACGACGACCGAGGTGCAGGCGCTGAAAGTTCGTATGGAAGTCCTGGATAGCGCACTTCGTCCGGCCGAGGACGAGACTGAGGAGGACCAGCGGTTAATCACGCGTGCTGATTTGGTCGCCCGAATTCGGGTGTTGGAAGGCGATTGTTTGGAGGCTGTCGAGGTCGGGTTCAAGAGCGCCGTCGTGCAAATCCAAGTTGTCAACCCCGGCGTCGCGCTGGTCGTGGACGGGATTGGGTCGTACCATGAGATCGTCGGCGGGAAGGTGGTCGACCCCGAGCTTTTCGTTCCCGAGGAGGTCCCCGTGGTTGCTGAGCAGGAGGGCGAGGTGTTCCCAGGCCTGCGTGCTCGTAGTTTTCTGGCCTGCGCGCCGACATTTTGTAACTTGTTTTTCTTTGTTGGGCCTGCGCGCCCCTGTTCGTGTAGTATTGACTACTGGGTTGGTGCCCACTTTTGTTTAATATATTTTTTGAGAATTTTCTAAGTGTGCGCTCGGTATTTGCATGATGTTTATGCTCGTCTTATTTTCGTATTTATTTGTTCGCTTGAATGATGTTCGATGTGCATGTGTTGGTATGCTTTTCGGGCCTGTCCGGGTGTTATCTCGACAAACTTGTTACCGGCGGTGAAGGGAACCGGCCGGTTTGGCCGGCGGTGCGGCCGAACCGTTTCGGGGGTAGTTCTCCCCGTGGCGTGGACGTCCCATCGCGAGCTGGGCGTCTTGCCGGTTTTGGTACAGCGGTGGGAAGTCTCGGTCGAGGTGTTCCCCACCGAGCGAGGTCGTCTGCCCGCGCACACAAGAGGCAGGGTCTGCTTTTCTCTGGTCGCTAGTGGACGCGTGGGAGTGCGGTGGTACCATGTCGCCCCCCAGTGGCCGGGACGAGGGGTCGTCGCGGGCAGTGTTTTAACTGTAGTACCGCTTAAGTTTCGCGGCGTTCCATGGTCGAAGGTGACTTTCAGCTCCACGTACCCCCAAGGTCTCGTTGTCGTCCCGTTGAACCCCTGCAGGTCGGAGCCTACGTAGAGGGAAAGGTTGGATTCGTCGAGTTGGAGGGTTGTGAACAGGTACGTGTACATGATGTCAACCGAGCTTCCCCCATCGACGAGGAGGCGCGTGACGTCGAAGTTCGCCATCCGCGCACGTATGAGCAGGGGAATGTTGGAGTTAGGGGATCCCCCGGAGAGTTCCTCGAGGTAAAATGTGATCGGATTGGATCGACCTTGGAATTTTTCGAGCGTGCTCATTTTTCCGGAGTTGTTCGCGATAAGCTCGTCGAACTTTCTCTTCACTGATCCTATGGACAGGCTCCTAGCGGCTCCATCTGAGATGACCATGGCTCTGGCGAAGTATTCCCATCGGCTGGTTGGTCGGATTGGTTCGTCGATTAGGTCGGGTCCTTCGGGAAGACCGAATTCTCTGTCCGCGAACCAATCCTCGGGGCGGCTGACACAAAGTACGACCTGGAGCCTGCTGTTGTCCTCTGGAGAGGGGAGTTCTTTGACTTTCTTGGCCTCTGAGGCCTCTTGCCTCGGTGGTTCGCCTCCCCGGGTGTATCTCTTCAGGTGACCGTCTTTGATCAGAATTTTGATCGCGTCCTTGAGGTGGATGCAGTCTTCGGTCACGTGCCTGTGGCTCCTATGAAATCGACAGTATTTTGATTTGTCCACATTAGGTTTGGGGGGTGTCGGTCGCGGAAAACGGACACCTCCTTGGACGAATTCGGTTTTGGCGCATTCGGCCAGTATGCGCTCGCGGGAAGCGACTAAGGTCGTGTACTCTGTGAATCGGCCGGCAGGGCCGCGTGGTTCGCGTTGTTCGCGGGGCTCGCGGGGGCGATCTTCGCGACGAAGGTCCCCTCCCCGTCGATGGCTAGAGGCTCCGTCGTCTCGGTGCCCGCGAGGGGGCTCCCTGTCTCGGGTGTCTCGAGCGGAGTTGGCCGCTTGTTTTTCTTCGAATCGGATATAATGCGCGGCTCTGTCGAGGAAATCCTGGAGGGAGGTTGGCCGGTGTATGCCTACGGCCTCGTAGAACTTGGAGTCATGGCGTAGACCCTGTTCCGTTAAGTAGCGCTTCATCTCGTCTGACATTGTCAATTGCACTGCTTCCCGGGTGAATCTTTCGATGTACTTTCGAAGAGGTTCGTCGGGGCCCTGGATTATCGCCCCGAGGACGGCTTCCGTCTTCGGGTGGCGCCGGGACGCCGTAAAGTGTTTGGAGAACAGGTCCTTCAGGACTCTCCACAACATAACTGATTCGGGCTCCAAACTTTTGTACCAGGTCATGGCGCCTTTCCTCAGGGTCGTCGAGAATAGCCTGCACTTGATAGCTCCCCGGAAGTTTCGGTAATCGAGCATGGCTTCGATGTCCTCTAGGTGATCGTCCGGGTCGGATGTGCCGTCGTACATCGATAGCGTCGGGGGCTTCTCCATCCCTTGGGGTATGGGGGCAACCATGATTTATCGGGACAGCGGGGTGCGATAATCGTCCTCGTCGCTGGGATCTGGGGACCGGTGGAGAGACGAGCCGTTCAGAATAGGCACCTGGTTCTGGGTTCTCGACCTCCTGCCTGGGTTTTCGCCGCGAGGATCCCTGGCTGGGATCGCCGCAGTGTTCTGGCGGCTCTCGCGACCTTGTCTTGCTGGGGATCTGGTATGTTCTCGTACCACCTGTGTGCGGTGTCTCTCCGGCCGCGGTCGGCGATTTCTGGGTCGAGGTGAGGGACTTCTCAAGCCCCCATTCTGGTCTTCCCGCGGGGGGGACCTCGGAGGGCCGACGCGCTCCAATGCTTCGATCCTCGCGTTTTGCTGGAACAGCAGGTGGTTCGTCTGGTTGATGGCCGTAAAGAGGGCGGCCACCTTTGGGTCTGCTCCCGGCGGGATGGGAACGGGTTGAAATGCTGCCGGGCTCGGGGGCCGGTGGTCGGCCTGAAGGAGCCGCTCTGCGGATGACGGCGAGGCAGTTTGGCCATCTCTCTCATCATTTTCCGCCGGACGCGACGTTTCCATCTGCTTGTTTCTGTTGGTGGCGATGATGAGCACAAAGTCGTGCAGAGTGTCGTCGCGGTGTGGGCTAGCCATGATCGTGGAGTGTTGGTGAAACTTTGGTTTTCTGCTCGGAGTAACGGGGAAGTTTTTGTTCCCACAGACGGCGCCACTGATCTGACCTGATCAGAAGGGGATCACAGGCTGGCCACACGCTGTTGGATTGCTACCTGTTCACCGGTGATGAGGAGGAGAAAGGGGGGTATACCTGCAAGACACTCCGATGCCAAAGTAAGGAATTGGGCAGAGTGAGAGCAAAGTACAGAAAGTGGGTAAGAAGTGAATTACCTGACCCTCTTGTGGAAGAGGGTATTTATAGAGAGACCCCAGCGCTGGGCCAACGGTCATTTGAGGTGGGCTGGATGCACAGGCCCAACCCTAATGACTGCTAGGGCTTACGTGGCATAGTGAAGATCAGAACGTGGTCTTCGCCCTAGTCCAACTGTCCCGTGATCTCCGGAAAGTGGGTTTGACCTGCTCTTTCGGAGGTGGGCAGTTGGGAGATGACGTGTCCCCGCGGAGGGGGGCACGTGGAGAACGCGCACAGGGCACGTTGTTCTCCGAGCGGAGGGGAGCTCGTGAGGTTCATCAGAGCCGTGTTATTCTCCCCGAGGAGGGGAGCAAGCAAGGATGTGGTCTTGCTCGATGGACCGGGGGTGTCTTGTTCGGCCGAAGAGGGGGCGTTGAAGATGTTACGGGACGTGTCATCCATCCCGACGGGGAGCGTGCCCTGCTCGTCCTATGGGAGTGTGTGCCTGGCCAGGCTATTCCACTTAACGGGCCTTGTGCGTTGTTAGGCTGGATCGCGGTGCTGGGCCCAGACCAGAACACTTATCGTTCATCAACCTGAACTAGCAATGTCTCAACAATCAAATCCTCTCTCACTCGTACACCATCCATATGAATGAATGCACTTCCTCAACTTAGACACATGAACACATCATGCAATCCCCACAAGTGACAGCGGTAAAACAGTCTAACACGCTATTTTCTCCACGCTTCCGCTGCGCCACTCTGATACAGATCAACGATAATTAACTATCCCACGATCCACCTTGATCCACCACACAAGCTCTTAACAAATCCTCTATATACTGGATAGTTCTCTCTTTGTCCGTCCATTCCGTCCTCGAATGCTAGACAAAGTTCAAATTCAACATAATACCCAAAATGTCTACAACTTTCTCAAAATCTCAACGAAAACTCAGATTCCCATCTGACACAATATTCGACGGTATCTCATACCACTTCGCAGCTTCTTCAATATACCTCCTAGCCAGCTTCAGCATAGGATGGTTCATCCTCATTAGTAAGAAATGAGTTAATCTTATCAATCCATTCATAACCACCCAAATCGAATCATATCCCATCAAATTCTTCTGAAAACCTGTCACAACATCCATGGAAATACTACCTCATACTACTCATAAATATTCAACAATTGCATCAGGCCCAACAGTCTCTGATGTTCACACTTAGACCTTCAACAAGTCTAATTAGCATATACAACCTCAACCATTTCTCTTTCCATCTATGGTCATCAAACAATTCCTCAAATTCGGTCACATCTTCATAGTACCTGGATGGATACTCAATCTATCTTAATGTCCTTCTTCCAGAGTACTCTTATCCAACTCACACTATTTGGAACATGCACTCCATCACGACACCTCATGGTACCATTTCCATCAATCTGAAAATCAGCTCGTCGACTTTAATTCACTAAATTCAACCAAAACCATACTCCTTCCAAAGTACCAATTATTTCCTCTGCCTCATATTCAACTTTTTCAAATCAAACAAATACCTTAAGCTCTTAAGATCACTAAACATCTCAAAACCCAAACTAAACGACTGAAGTCTCTAAACCCCAGTACTAGGGCTGGCAATGAACCAAACCAACTCAAAAATAGTTCGGAATTCGATTCGACAATTAAATTGTTGAACTAGGTTCATGAACCAAATGAGTTGAGTATGAGCGAAAAATTAAGCTCGTTAACTAAATGAGCTGAACTTGAACTATACATAGTTCGACTCGTTAGGTTCATGAGTCAACTCGATTACACATGAGAAGAATTATACTGTCTTTAAGATTAGGTTTAAATACTTTCTCCAAATCTGAGACAAATTTAATCTTCAATTTAATAGTTTTTGAATTAGACTCTCAAATGTATCTCTTGAAAGTTGTGTAGGTTTTGAATTAGTAGATTTCGAAGATAAAGTTAAATTTCAATATGATAACTTTTATTTTATTTTAATATTTTATTTAAAAAAAATATATTTATTAAAATGTCAAATATACTTATATATATATATATATATATATATATATATATATATATATATATATATATATATATATATATATATATATATATATATATATATATATATATATATATATATATATATATATATATATATATATTTAAAAAATAGTTTTTAAGTCCGTGAATCATGTGAGCTGAACCTAACGAGATGAACCGAACTGTTCGTGAACTTATAACGAGTCGAGTTTGAGCTTAAAAAAAAGTTCGTGTCAAACTCGAACTCGAACAATTCTTAACGAGTCGAGCCGAGCTGAGGTGAGTTCGACTCGACTCGACTCATTTGCAGCCCTACCCAGTACCAACACAACAACAACCAATTCTATATCACTTGTCAGATAATCCCTCTTATGTATTTTAATTTGCCTCCAAGCATAACTAAATTCGTTGTTGTTGCACTTAACATATCTCCCAGTCATATTAATAAAGCATCACGACACACAACAGACAGTTCTGTCAGATTCGGCAAAACCAACACACGAGCTATTGACAGCTCTCCCAAAACCTCTTTGAACTTTCTTCACAGTGACATATCACTACTTCTTCTCCAACACTGATAACTCAAGTCCCCGATGCTCAACATGATCCTCTATACTCTTAGAATATATCCAAATATCATTGGTTACACAACCATTGACTTACTCAATTAAGTATGGAAAATTCCATGCCAAACGGGCACTCAATTTGTGAGTTATGGCGGAAACACGAACCGCACTTACTAAAACATCTAAACGTATTTCATCAATAAATAACTTAATTCCATGTCACTACCTCACCATCATATAGAGCATTATAATAGCTTCCAACACTTCTAATCTTGCGTCATTCCGAATTACGGTTCTCCCGTTACGACAACAATACGAAAACAACGTTTTCACACTTAGAAGGCCATTCAACACATCTTCAACTCTTGAATGCTTAAAGGTATAATTATACCAATATTGTATCCCACACCTTACTTCCTTTAGTAAACACCAAAAGTCACTAGCCACCCTTTATATACTCGACCTCACAATCTGTTGTCGTAGCACCCACACCAGACACAAGTCTCAAAACTACTCAATTAGTTTAATCCCTTGACTATCCAAATAGACATATAATACAGAGCTCTCAATATCGGACTAGTTCCTATAACTAAGTCGATCACAACTCCATTTCACGTCTTGGCTGTATATCACTATTCTCCCCACTTAACCACACACTGAGCTACAACTCCACACTTGCAGCACCTTGGAGAAGCACAAGCTTTTCCCCACTTGGATCATTTCCACTTCTACAAACAAAGGTTAGACAACAAACACGTATCGACAGTGTTTTTACACACATGTCGCGTACAAGGGAACAACCAACATTATACAACTTGGCCGGACGGACCGACCTGCTCTGATACCACTTATGTAACACCCTTCTAAACCCCACGAAAAACATATGAATAATCAGAATAAATTTTCATGCATTTACAAAAGGGCATTACACATAACTTTCAAAACATCAAAACAACTGTCATGCTCATAAACACTTCAATAATTAATCACGCCTTTTCAAGATTTCACTTGCATGTAGCAGCGAATTCAATTATATAACAATTTTCATAAAAGAAACATTTGCGTTTATCACATAAACCAACATCATTTAAGCACTAAGGCCAACATCATAATATTCCGATGAATATAAACACATCTATAAAGTACATAATGTATATATTAAACACAAACCAACCGATCCCGGTGTTACATGACCAGAGCATGACTCGACCCAGCATAATTAAATCACTAAACAGCTACACCAATAGCGACCTCGTAACTACGAGCAGTACTACTCCTTGATACCTGCACGATGTCATGTAGGACATCATTCCAGCAGAAGGGTGAGAAATATTATCATAATAACAATGCATACAATCATATATAAATGCACAAATACAGAATACATATATTCCACATATTCTCACCACAATTCATTATAACTCATCACAATGTATATATCTAAACAAACATGGATAATTACCAAGCATATTTCATCATGCCTACATCTAAGATTCTCAATTCAAAAATTCACACACATATGCATACTTTCATACCACAATTATATCTACACCATATGGCTCATATAAAACTCATCAATTCTCACCAATCGCTATTGGGATTATGGGTACATCACTCATACCCCACCAGGAACAACATCTCAGTTATTTTACCCCGGTGATTATTCCACTAGGAACGACGTCTTATCATTCTACCCCAGTGATTACTCCACTAGGAACGATATCTTATCATTCTACCCCAGTGATTACTCCACTAGGAACGATATCTTATCATTCTACCCCAATGAGTACGACCATAACACTGTACCCTACTAGGAACAACATCTTGTTATTCTACCCCAGTGAGTACTAGTCTTGCACATATACATAATTTCATCATTCCACATAAACATACATATATTATGTTTATTCACCAATTCACAATTTCACATTCACGATTCTCAAACTCAAGTTTACACTCATGAGCATACTTTCACACAATAATCACATATTCACAACTCTCAATTACACGAATCATACACATAAGCATATTTCATACAATAATCATATATGCTATGTGACTCAATGCAACTCATGCCATGTGGTACCAACACTTGTTATCATTTTTCGGTTTTTACACTTAAATCGGGTCTACCCTTCTAGACCGATAACAACAAAAGTCTGTCCTCTAAGCTTTCAAACCCACCCTTCTAGGTTTGGGACAAGTCACTAGTCTCCACGAAACTAGAAAGCATTGTCTCTTGACTAAATGATGCATATGCAATCAACCACCAAATGCACTTAAGACCGTTATCGCATCTTAATCTCATGCATTAAAATAATTCATCACTCAAGAATTATAACATGATTGCACATACAACATATTCATTTTCAATAACATCATATTCATCAAGCAATGCACACATATTCACGATATGTTCTCATGCATTCTTCAATACAATCGCATATAAACAATATGCATTCACAATTTCATACATTCATCACACTTATCAGACAATGCACACATACTCACAATATGTTCTCATGCATTTACAATATCGTGCCAACGACAACGAACTCAATCACATTCATCCTGCATTTTTAATCAATTTAAACAATGCATATATTTGTCAAAAGACTATATTTCATATTCGATTCCACAATCTAGGATTCACGCTATACGGCTACCCACAACACACCATACAACAACATATAAGCTACTCATACAAGAAGAGGTCGATCGCAACCGAATGCTCTAACTATTTAAGCCTCACTTACTTAAAGTAATTACTCTCGATTAATCGGTAAAATCGGCTAAAAGTCGACTAAAAATAATATTTATTTTCACTAAGTTATAGAACATATTATTAGCTTCAGTTTGATATAAAGAACGACAATATCCGAAAAACGGTAAAGAAGTTATGAATTCCCAAAGTTTTGAAAAATAATATTTTTTTCTCATACTTACAGTGTTAACCGGTTAACCATATAAGTTAACCGGTTAACGCCCACAAACTTTCACTTCCTGGCGCATTGACACAGCGCGTTAACCGGTTAACCCATACCGTTAACCGGTTAACACCTGCAAATTTTGCAAAACAAGGCTACGAGTTTGCACCTAAAATCCCCAAAACCCGACCCATTCAATGATTTTCTCCCGATTAAATACCTACTCATCATTACCAATCATATAATAACAATTTAGGACCATAAAACGCAAATTCTACGACTTCCGATTTTCATCCAAAATCTTAACCTCCAATTGACCAAAAATGTCAAAACTCACAAATTCAACCAAAATCAATCAAACAAAATCCAATAATCACGGCTAAACATTATCCGACTATACTATGCAATTTATTTCCAATTCTAACCGTTCAAATCTCGATTCTACCGATTTAACCTCTTTCTACCCTAGAATGGAAAAATGTAGAAAACCTCCAACAAGTCCAATCACACACATACATGATCATAAACATTGATAGGATAATAACATTTCACACCCTTACCTTTATTAATTGAAGCTAGGAGCTGATCTTGATGATTTCCAAGCTCTTCCCTTTTTCTCCTCTTTTCTCCTCTTCCTCTTTCTTTCTCTCCTTTTCCTTCTTTCTTTCTCTTATGTTTCTATCTCTTTTCTTTTCTCTCCAATTTCCCTTATATATTCTTCTATTTTCTTTCCATCATAATTCTTCTCTCAAAAATATCTACCAATTCATTTAATTAATCATCCAATAATTCCAATAATTAAAATAATCCAAATAAATCATTTAATTAATATGAATAATTAATTATTGAAAATTGGGCCGTTACAACCCTCCCCCACTTTAGGAATTTTCATCCTCAAAAATGTTACCTGATCCCAATGACTCTGGATACGACTCTCGCATCTCAATCTTCTAAACTACTTCCACCAAAGGAATCTCTATACCTCGAAGTTGCTTCTCGTTCATCAACCTGAACTAGCAATGTCTCAACAATCAAATCCTTTCTCACTTGTACACCATCCATCTGAATGAATGCACTTCCTCAACTTAGACACATGAACACATCATGCAATTCCCATAAGTGACATCGGTAAAACAGTCTAACATGCTATTTTCTCCACGCTTCCGCTGCGCCACTCTGATACAGATCAACAAAACACAATGTGCTTCCGAGACCTCAAGCTCGACCAACACCAGTTACCTTCGTAACTCTCAAAACACGTTCTTTCTTGGATCCTTTTGATCTTTCTAGTCGTCTCTTGCACAATCTCAGGTCCAAGTACAACACTCTCGCCTGACACACATCAACACAAAGGATTCTTACACCTCTTATCGTACAAAGCCTCATACGATGTCACTCTGATACTAGAATGATCATTGTCATTGTAGGTAATTCAATCAACGATAATCAATTATCCCATGATCCACCACACAAGCTCTCAACAAATCCTCTACATACTGGATAGTTCTCTCTCTGTCCGTCCATTCCGTCCTCGGATGGTAGACAAAGTTCAAATTCAACATGATACCTAAAGCGTCTACAACTTTCTCAAAATCTCAACAAAAACTCAGATTCCCATCTGAAACAATATTTGACGGTATCTCATACCACTTCGCAGCTTCTTCAATATACCTCCTAGCCAGCTTCAGCATAGGATGGTTCATCCTCATTGGTAAGAAATGAGTTAATCTTATCAATCCATTCATAACCACCCAAATCGAATCATATCCCATCAAATTCTTCTGAAAACCTGTCACAACATCCATGGAAATACTACCTCATACTACTCATAAATATTCAACAATTGCATCAGGCCCAACAGTCTCTGATGTTCACACTTCGACCTTCAACAAGTCTAATTAGCATATACAACCTCAACCATTTCTCTTTCCATCTATGGTCATCAAACAATTCCTCAAATTCGATCACATCTTCATAGTACCTGGATGGATACTCAATCTATCTCAATGTCCTTCTTCCAGAGTACTCTTATCCAACTCACACTATTTGGAACATGCACTCCATCACGACACCTCATGGTACCATTCCCACTAATGTAACACCCTTCTAAACCCCGCGGAATATATATAAATAATCAAAGTAAATCATCATGCATACATAAAAGGGTGTCACACATCATTTTCAAAAAATCAAAAACACCTGTCATGCTCATTAACACTTTAATAAATAATCATGTTTTTCAAGGTTTCACTTTGCATGTAGCAGCAAATTCAATTTATATCATAATTCTCTAAACTGAAACATTCACGTTCATCACATAAATCAACATTACTTAGGCACTAAGGCCAACATCATAATATTTTGATAAATATAAAAAGATAGCGTAGAGTACATAATGTATCTCTAAGACATAAACCAAGTGATCCCAGTGCTACATGACCATAGCACGACTCAACCCAACATAAATAAAATACTAAACAGCTGCACCAACAATAACCTTGCAACTACGAGCAGTTCTACTCCTTGATACCTGCACGATGTCGTATAGGACATCACTCCAGCAAAAGGGTGAGAATTCACATCAATATTGAAATAATAAGATAATGAATAATGTAAAGCATGTCAGTACAAACACCAATATTCTCACACTTCAATTTTCATCAGCCAATATCATTCAACAACCACACATTCACAACTCTCAATTCAACAAGTCATACACATATGCATACTTTCATACAACAATTATATATACCACGCGACTCGATGCAACTCATGCCATGTGGTACCAACACTTGTTATTATTTTTCAGTTTTTACATTTAAACCAGGTTCGTCCCCTAGACCAATAACAAACAAAAGCTCGTCCCCTAGGCTTTCAAACCCCAATATAGGTTTGGGACAAGTCACTAGTCTCCAAGAAACTAGCAAGCATTGCCTCTTAACAACAAATGATGCGTATGCAATCAACAACCAATGCACTTAAGACCGTTCTCGCATCTTAATCCCATGCATTATCAAATAATTCATCACACAAGAAATATATCATGATTGCACACACAACACATTTCATAATAATCAAAGTATTCATACTTTCAACATCATCATTGCATTTATCAAGTAGTACACAAGAATCAATTAGATTCAATCACAATTCACAACACAACTCAACGATTACACATAGGACTATCAATCCATCACCAATAATTGAATTCAATATTCAATACACAATCATCTTATTAAACAACAATTGATATCTCAATAACCAACCAAAGGTTGATAATCAATCAATACTCAAGTAAATAATCAATAATCATCTTAATTAATCCATGTTTTAGTTAAGATTTAATTAAACAAAGACTATGCGCAATCAAACTTCCAGTACATGAATTTTCCAAATTTCAGCTAATGCAATCGATTGTAGTGAACATGCAATCGATTGGACATATGAAAAAATCTCTTATTTCATCTTTTGTACAACATGTAATCGATTGGAGTTATTGTGCAATCGATTGTATGACCCAATTTCTCATATTTTTAGCTACTATTTTTAAGTGCAATTGATTGACATTCATAGTACAATTGATTGTACCTTTAAAATTTTCATCATTTTAGCTACTATTTTACTATGCAATCGATTGACATATTAGTGCAATCGATTGGACAACTAAAAATTCAGTTTCCAGCAGCTTTGCTCAGTATGCAATTGATTGACATATTAGTGCAATCATTGCTCACTGTGCGTTTTCGGAAAATTATGCAGAAAATTGTATTTTCACCAACCATTCCCTTCTCTGCTACAGTAATCGATCCCCTCATATTAGAGCATTCACAAAACTCAAAAATTCACTAAATCATGAGAAATCTATGGGTTTTTTTCCTACATAAACTTCTACTCATTAATCATTGACCCACAATTCCAAATTAAGGATTTTTCCTACACAACTTCTACCCATTAATCATTAACCCACAATCCCAATAATGAGAGAATACCCACCCTTACCTTAGGTTTGTTTTGGGAAGAATCCTTGTTTCCTTGAATGTTTGCATTCTGATTTTCTCTCTTTCACTCTTCTTTTCCCCTTGCCTCTTTTTCTTCTTCTCTTCTATCTTCCCTATTCTCTTTTCTCCCTTTTTCCTTCTCTTACTAACTTCTCCCTTTCTATTCTCTAAAACCCTAATTCTTAAGTTATTGGGCTTAACCCAATTCACTCTCACTTTCTATTCATACACTTATAATTAGGCCCAACTAATTAATCTAGCAATTATACACTATTCTACCAAATAGAATAAATCAATTAGCTTAATTAATTCAATAAATCACACATTTATATTAAATCAATTAAATCAATTAACTCATACAAATTAAATAAATCAAATAATTCATTTAAATCAAATAAATCACATAAATCAATTAATTAGTACAAATAATTAATTATTAAAAATTGGGGTGTTATAACCCTCCCCCACTTAAAAGATTTTCGCCCTCGAAAATTACCTTAAACAAATAACTCAGGATAAGACTCCCTCATCTGACTCTCAAACTCCCAAGTCACATTCTACCAGTTGGTCCTCCCTAAGCGACCTTCACCAAGAAATATCTTTACTACGAAGTTGCTTCAACTCTTGATCCTCTATCTGGATAGGTGATGTCTCTACAGTTAGGTTATCTCTTACCTGCACATCATCTACTTGGAATACGTGAGACGAATCCGCAATGTATTTCCTCAACTGAGATACATGGAACACGTCATAAAGATTAGCAAGCGACAGCGGCAATGCGACCCGATAGGCTACCTCTCCTATCCTCTATAAGATCTGATAAGGATCAATGAAACGCGGTGTCAACTTACGCGACTTCAATGCTCTACCAACACAAGTCACATGAGTAGCTCGAAGAAACACGTGATCTCCTTCTTGAAACTCAAGTGCTTTTCTTCGTTTGTCATGATAACTCTTTTGAAGACTCTGAGAAATCTTCATCTTCTATTGAATCATCTTAATATTTTTAGTGGTTTGTTGGACTATATTGGGTCCAACCATGACACTATCTCCCAACTCATACCAACACAATGGTGTCCTACACCGCATACCATACCATGCCTCAAATTGTGTCATTCCAATACTCGAATGCAAACTATTGTTATAAGTAAACTCAATTAAAGGTAAGTAGCTATCCCAAGCTCATCCCTTCTCCAACACACAAGCTCTTAAAAGATCCTCAAGTGACTGAATGTTCCTCTCAGTTTGACCATCGGTCTGCGGATGATAAGTAGAACTCAAACGTAATTTCGTACCCAAAGCATTTTGCAAACTCTCCCAAAATCTCGAAGTAGACCTCAGATCTCTATCTGACACAATGCTAGATGGAATACCATGTAAACTGGCAATCCTTTCAATGTACAGCTTTGCCAATCTCTCCAGCGGGTAATCCATTCGCATAGGAACAAAGTGAGCAGATTTAGTCAATATATCCATAATAACCCAAATAGCTTCAAAGTTACTCGGTGTCCTAGGTAAACCAGACACAAAATCCATCGATATGTTATCCCATTTCCACTCAAGAATAGATAACAGTTGCATCAAGCCCGAAGGTTTCTGATGCTCAATCTTTGACTTCTGACAAGTCAAACAAGAATACACAGACTCGACAATGTTTTTCTTCATACAAGGCCACCAAATACCTTTCTTAAATCCTGATACATCTTAGTAGTACCGAGATGAATACTTTATCCACTACGACACCCTTCCTTAAGAATACTATTCTTCAGCTCAACAATATCTAGAACACAAACTCTATCACAACATCTCATAATACCATTCTCACCAATCTGAAAATCACCACCTTGACCTTGGTTGATCAAAGTCAACCGATCAACTAAACCCAAATCAGATTTTTGTTCTTCTCGAATCTCGTCAAGAATACCACTAGTAAGCTCCAACATACCCAACTTAACTCCATAAGATGTCTCTCACACATCAAACTCAAATCACGAAATCGCTCAATCATTTCCAACTCTTTTACCATCATCATCGACATATGTAAAGATTTCCTACTCAATGCATCAACTACCACATTTGCTTTACCCGAATGGTAATTCAAACCAAAATCATAATCTTTCAAAATTTCTAACCATCTTATTTGCCTTGCATTCAATTCTTTCTGATCAAATAAATACTTCAAACTCTTATGATCACTATACACTTCAAATTTCGTACCAAACAAATGCCTCCAAAGCTTCAACACAAATACAACGACGACCAACTCTAAGTCATGCGTCGGATAATTCCTCTCATGCACTTTAAGTTGCCTTGAAGCATAAGTTACAACTTGTTTATTTTTCATCAACATACTTCCTAAACCCATCAAAGAAGCATTACAATACACAACAAACAGTTCTGCCAGATTCAGCAAAATTAAAACAGGAGCTGTCGTCAATCTTCTCTTAAGCTCTTGAAAACTTTCTTCACACTTTGCATACCAAACAAAAGCTTGACCCTTCCTAGTCAACTGCGTCAACGATAACGATAACTTGGCAGATCCTTTTATGAATTTCCGATAATAACCTGCCAAACCAAGAAAACTTTTAATCTCAAAAACTGATTTCGGAGTTTCTGATCGGTGGTTTTTACACGTTATTTTACTGTTTATGTCAGTTAATCATTTGTTTTGTCTTGTCGCATTTTAGTTGTTTTTATTACATTTTACCCGTCGATTTGGTATTTTTACTGTTTCTAGGTTCAGGTATACAATAAAGGAGAAGCAGAGCGAAAACTGGAAAAAATGGCAAGATTTCGGAAGAGTTTTGTTGTGAAATATTTAGCAGTCTGCACGAAAACGATCATAACTGGAGTTCCGGGAATCCGTTTGAGGCGTTCTAAAAACCACCGGAAAGCTAAGAGAGAGAGCTACGACTTTTGTGTTGGAGTCGAAGTCATATTCGAAACAGGGGTGCAACACGGGTGCTCGTGTTGTGTGACACGGGTCGTGTTGCAGGATTTGCTCAGAAAAGGCGATTTTTGAAGAAAAAACAGTGGCACAACACGGGTGCCCGTGTTGTGTGATACGGCCCGTGTTGTGACACCTGGGACTTGCAAGTTTCACGCGAAAAATCTTTCAGGAAGCCAACACGGGCGCCCGTGTTGCCTGACACGGCCCGTGTTGCAGGAAGCGCTTTTTCCCCTATTTTTCTTGTATTTTTGACTCTTGTGATCCCCGAGGGTATTGTGGGTATTTCCCTAGTGATTAGTTTGAATTGAGACTATTTGATACGTGTTTGGAGAAAGAATAAGGATTGAACTTTTGAACAGAAAAGAATTTTGACGAGAAAGATTGGAGCGATCAAGGATTTGGAAAACTGAAGGTCCTCATGAGCGGAAGCGATTGAAGATCAAGGCAACCAATTATCTTGTAATGTTTAGTTTTATTGTTAATTTTATCTTTATTATTATGAGTAGCTAAACCCCCCAATGCTAGGGGGGTGTCCCTGAATTGACTCTGTAATAACCTTGTTTCCTTTGAATAATGGATTTCACTACTTTCTAATCATCGTTGTTATTGTATAATTTTCTTATGGCTTTTCTTATTTGATAAATAAGGATTTGTTTTACGGTTAACCTTAGGTTTGGAAAAACGATCGTTAACGCGTTTATACGATAATACTATAGTAGATATTGCCTAGGAATGTGGATACCCTATAGTAACCGTAATGTTTTAGATAAAATATGTTGCTTGGGATTGTTCCTATACCGCAAAGGAATTGGGGCATAGGAAGAATACCAAAGGGTTTTCTACTAAGGAATTAGAGTAAACTAATCTTTAAAACTGGTAACGATTGAATTGAGCAGTGATTTCTGAAAAATAAGGATTAAGGTTATTACAAGGTTTTTTCATACACCCTACTCTAGCATGCTTCTCATAACTGTCTAAAACCTTTATTTGACTGCTTTTGCCTTTTGGCCTTTAAAATTGTAAGAAACAAACCAAAACCCCTATGACTTTTTGTTCAATTGTATTATTTTAGAACTTGTGTTCATACGCAGTCCGCGAGATCGATATTCGGGGAATTTCCCCTTATTACTACATCGGTACAATTAGTACACTTGCTAATTTACCGGTCAAGTTTTTGGCGCCGTTGCCGGGGACAGCCAGAATATAAGTTTAATTCTAATTCAATTGAAATTTTGTTGCTCTACGACCAAAATTTTATTTTCAGTTTTTAATTGTAATTTTTATTATTTTTATTTTGTTACTACTAATCTACGTCTAACACTTTCATGCGAGGAGATCCCTCAGCTAATTTTTCTTTGGACGCAGAAATTGAAAGGACTCTACACGAAAGACGTAGTCAAGCTAGACTATTAGTTTCAGAAGAGGAAAGAGTTTCTGTTCATTCAGATTCAAGTTTAGAATCAGAAAGAGATACTGAAGCTATGGCGGATCTCCCACCAGCGGAGAGACTTTTGGGAGACTATGGAGGGGCAAATGCTCAACCAAACCGGATGACCATTGTGAATCAACCAGTGAATGTCACAAATTTCCAACTGCATCCGAGCACAATCACTCACCTTGAGAGGATACCTTTCACGGGAAAGGTTAGCGAAGACGCAAATAAGCATCTACAGAGATTTCTGACGATGAGCACTACTCTAAAGATTGAAGGACACACAGATGAAGCTAAAAGGTTAAGAATGTTCCCGTTCACTTTATCTGAAGAAGCTGAAGAATGGTTTTACTCCTTACCAGCCGGAAGTATTACTACGTGGGAAGAAATGGAAAAAGCCTTTCTGAATGAGTATTTTCCTGCCTCTGTTTATATTCGCAAACGATATGATATTATGATTTTTAAACAGGGGGAAGGAGAATCACTCGGGGACTCGTATAAAAGGTTCAAACGGTTATTGGCTGCATGTCCTACTCACAATCTGGATCAAACTGAACAGATGCAGATGTTTGTGAATGGTCTTAAGATGAAGACTAAGCAGCTAATCGATACAGCAGCCGGTGGTTCATCCAACTTTACAACAGCCACTGGAATCAGAAAAATTATTGAAGCGATCGCTACAAACGAACATCTGGAATTATATGACCGGAGTGTGAGTAAGCCGGAAGAAATAGTTGACTTGAAGTTGGCCGCACAAGTTGTGAAAATGGAAGATCAAATCAAAGATGAAGTGGAAAGAAGGCTTAAGGGAATGAATGTGGGTATTGAAACTGTAGCTCAGGTACAACCTGTCCAAGTTGTGAGTTGTGAGGTATGTAATGGTCCCCATTTTACTGTGCATTGTCTTGCTACTGCTCAACAAATTGAAGAGATAAAAGTTTTGAGGCAAAACAATCCGTATTCTCATACCTATAATCCAGGATGGAAGAATCATCCTAATTTTTCCTGGAAAGACCAAAACCAATCTCCATATCCGCAACAACAACAGGCTCCTCAAAAAGCAGAATGGGAGTTAGCTATTGAAAGAATGGCAGCTCAAAGTATGCAATTCCAAAAAGAAACCCGAAACATTCAAAGGAACATCACAACTTCCATCAAAAACCTTGAGTCGCAGATGGGACAGATAGCCCAATACCTCTCAACACACGCTCAAGGAACCCTCCCGAGCGTGACAGTACAGAATCCGAAAAATCAAGAGAGTATTAATGCTGTCAAAACAAGAAATCAGAAAGCGATAAAAGAGGAGGAAACAAAGGGGGAAGAATGTACAGAGGTGGAACGTGAGGTAAGAGAAAAAATAAAAGAACCAGAAGAAGTTGTACTAACTGAAAAGTCAATTAGAGAGAAAAAGAAAGAGGAGGTCAAACCAAAAATCAAATTACCATTCCCTCAAAGAGTTACAAAGAAGGATCAGAACGAGAAAGACTTCGGAAAATTCAGTGCAATGTTCAACAAATTGGAAATCAACATGCCCTTCTTTGAAGCACTTGAGCAAATGCCTTTGTACAAGAAGTTCATGAAATAGGTTATAGGTAAAAAAAGACCAATGGGTGAAGAATCGAAGACCACAACTGAGCAATGCAAGGAAATAGCACAAGAAAGGAAAATACCAATCAAGATGAAGGATCCTGGACCAGTTGTAATTCCATGTACTATAAAGGATCAAACTTTTAAGAAAGTCCTGATCGATTCAGGTGCTAGTGTGAGTCTCATGCCGTTATCAATTTTCAAAAAGCTGGATATTAGAAAAGTGAGCGATACGGGAACAAGCTTGAAGTTTGCCGACCACACAACCAAGATGGCATATGGGCTAGCAGATGATGTTCTAGTGACAATCAATAACTTCACTTACCCCGTTGGTTTTCAAATCATGGATATACCCGAGGATGAAGAAACTTCGATCATACTTGGCCGACCGTTCTTGCTTACTAGTCGGTGCAATATTGATGTGGAAAAAGGTACACTCACTTTGAAATTTTTTGATGAGGAAATCACTTTAAAAACTCAAGAGGGTCGAAAGAAAGGTAAGGAGAAAGATGTCAAACCTTCAGTTGGGAAGATTAACACAACTAAGAAGGGAGAACAATCAAAACCATTTCAAGTTGCTCATATCTCTGAACCGGCACAATATTCTGTTGCGAAGAAGTCGAGCAATAGAGTGTGGAAGTTGAAGTACCCCCCATAATAATGGGGAGTCGATCGTCGAGCCATGCGACGTTAAACGAAGCGCTGCGTGGGAGGCGACCCACGGTTTTATGAATTGATGTTGTTTCTTTTGTTGTTATTGTTTTTGCAGGAATAAACGAGATTTTACAAGGGAAAACGTGGAAGCAGCGAAGAGGTACTGCATTACCTGTCGACCCCTCTGTGAGGATCTCTGTGAGTACACCTCTTCTTCTCTTGATTCTTGAACATTGAGACAATGTTTAGTTCAAGTTTGGGGGAGGTTTTACCGTTTTGTATTGTCCATTTAAATACCTTTTATTTTTAAGTTCGGTAAAAATCACATCGAATTCACCCCTACGGAGACCGTAACATTTTTCTTGTGATTGGTAGGTGTGTAAGGTAGTCAAGAAAGTATTTAGAGTTCAAGGGAAGTGGAGTTTGAACTAAGGAACTTGGGAAAGTTTGGAAATTGAGGTATAACTTGAACACCCTAGGTTCCCCAGAGTAAGGAAACGAGTCCAACGTGTAGATTTGTGCCATAGTACTTGGATTTGAAAAGTATACCCCGATTAGTTCATTGTGATAGTCCTGCATAATAAAAAAAAATTTGTTTTGAGAATGATGTGTGGCAACAAAAAAAAAGAGTTGAATAATGACGGTAAAGACAACCTGTCCTTCTAAGTTGGGTAACCCTCACCCAGTTATTTATCCTAACGGCGGTTGAATCTCTATAGTCGTTCCAAAGTGGACTAATAAACGCCTGTGAGCGAGAAAAAGAATAAAGGTGCCACAGAAAAAAATCTCGAGCAAATGTGCATGCCTTAATCTGATTATCCGAATGAAAGGGGTAGAAAATTGAAGAAAAGACTTAAGCCCAAAGCATAGTTGGAGAGGTGGCCGAAAGGGAGATTTAGGTCCGTAAGTTTACTGCGGTATGTGTTTATGTAATGCCTTCATTAACGAATGAGTACAGAAAGAGTTGATTTGAGCCGATCGGAACTAAGACTCACGTATGAGTATCGACACGCCTTACACCCTGAACCCTTCACTTGATGTGCTGTTTGACTTGAAAATTATTTATCGAAGCTTTTTGCTTGAGGTCAAGCAATGGTTTAAGTTTGAGGGAGTTTGATCGGTGGTTTTTACACGTTATTTTACCGTTTATGTCAGTTAATCATTTGTTTTGTCTTGTCGCATTTTAGTTGTTTTTATTACATTTTACGCGTCGATTTGGTATTTTTACTGTTTCTAGGTTCACGTATACAATAAAGGAGAAGCAGAGCGAAAACTGGGAAAAATGGCAAGATTTCGGAAGAGTTTTGTTGTGAAATCTTTAGCAGTCTGCACGAAAACGATCATAACTGGAGTTCTGGGAATCCGTTTGAGGCGTTCTAAAAACCGCCGGAAAGCTAAGAGAGAGAGCTACGACTTTCGTGTTAGAGTCGAAGTCAGATTCGAAACAGGGGTGCAACACGGGTGCCCGTGTTGTGTGACACGACCCATGTTGCAGGATTTGCTCAGAAAAGGCGATTTTTGAAGAAAAACAGTGGCACAACACGGGTGCCCGTGTTGTGTGACACGGCCCGTGTTGTGACACATGGGACTTGCAAATTTCACGCGAAAAATCTTTCAGGAAGCCAACACGGGCGCCCGTGTTGCCTGACACGGCCCGTGTTGCAGGAAGCGCTTTTTTCCCTATTTTTCTTGTATTTTTGACTCTTGTGATCCCCGAGGGTATTATGGGTATTTCCCTAGTGATTAGTTTGAATTGAGACTATTTGATACGTGTTTGGAGAAACAATAAGGATTGAACTTTTGAACGGAAAAGAATTTTGACGAGAAAGATTGGAGCGATCAAGGATTTGGAAAACTGAAGGTCCTCATGAGCGGAAGCGATTGAAGATCAAGGCAACCAATTATCTTGTAATGTTTAGTCTTATTGTTGATTTTATATTTATTATTATGAGTAGCTAAACCCCCCAATGCTAGGGGGTGTCCCTGAATTGACTCTGTAATAACCTTGTTTCCTTTGAATAATGGATTTCACTACTTTCTAATCATCGTTGTTATTGTATAATTTTCTTATGGATTTTCTTATTTGACAAATAAGGATTTGTTTTACGGTTAACCTTAGGTTTGGAAAAACGATCGTTAACGTGTTTATACGATAATACTATAGTAGATATTTCCTAGGAATGAGGATACCCTATAGTAACCGTAATGTTTTAGATAAAATATGTTGCTTGGGATTGTTCCTATACCGCCAAGGAATTGGGGCATAGGAAGAATACCAAAGGGTTTTCTACTAAGGAATTAGAGTCAACTAATCTTTAAAACCGGTAACGATTGAATTGAGCAGTGATTTCTGAAAAATAAGGATTAAGGTTATTACAAGGTTTTTTCATACACCCTACTCTAGCATGCTTCTCATAACTGGCTAAAACCTTTATTTTACTACTTTTGCCTTTTGGCCTTTAAAATTGTAAGAAACAAACCAAAACCCCTATGACTTTTTGTTCAATTGTATTATTTTAGAACTTGTGTTCATACGCAGTCCGCGAGATCGATATTCGGGGAATTTCCCCTTATTACTACATCGGTACAATTAGTACACTTGCTAATTTACCGGTCAGTTTCCTATTACAATACCACTTCAACCTTCGACGAATCCACTGCAATACCTCTACTCGAAATCACATGACCAAGGAAAATAACTTCCTTCAACCAAAACTCATACTTAGAAAGTTTAGCATACAACTGATTCTCTTTTACACAGATAACGCAATCCTCAAATGTTCGACATGTTCTTCTTCACTCTTTGAATAGATTAAAATATCATCAATGAACACCACCACAAACTTGTCCAAATAAGAATGGAAAATCCTGTTCATGTACTCCATAAATACACCTGGTGCATTAGTCACACAAATGGCATCACAGAATACTCATAATGTCCATACCTCGTTCTAAAAGCAGTCTTCTGAATATCTGCAGCCTTCACATGAATCTGATGATACCCAGGCCTCAGATATATCTTACTAAACACACTTACACCAACCAAGTGATCCATCAAATCATCAATCCTTGGAAGTGGATACTTATTCTTGATAGTCATATTGTCCAATTGTCTGTAGTCCACACAAAGTCTTATAGAACCTTCTTTTTTCTTAACCAACAAAACTGGTGCACCCCACGGTGACACACTCAGACGATTAAACCTCTTCTCAAGCAAATATTCAAGTTGACTCTTCAACTTTTTCAACTCCGAAGCAAACATACGATATGGAGCCATTAATATCAGACTAGTTCCAGGAACTAAGTCGATCACAAACTCCACTTCACGTTCCGACGGTAAATCACTTATTGATCAAGAAAAAATTACAAATAATTGGTAAAGCATCAATTGCTCCATTTTCACCAATGCTCAAAGTTGCCATCAATATAAATACCTTCGCACCATCTGGCACCAACTCATCAGAATAATTTGTAAGAACTTGACTTAACTCTCAACAATTCACTGCACACACCATCTAAGCTCGCAAGACTCGTTTATTCCATCCAACATGATCCCGTCTACTAGCAATAAGAGATTAAGGGTGATCAGTTCCTCAATTTGTCAATAGACAACCGACAATCATAATGGGTCATAAACCATCTTTACCGAACTACAATAATGTTTAACAATACACTGAGCCACCACTCCACACTTGAAGCATCCTAGAAAAGCACAAGCTTCTCCCCTTCTTATTTCAATCTCACTCCTGCAGACAAGGTTTAGAAAAACAAACGTGTACCGACAATGTTTTCACACGCATGTCGTATACTAGGGAACAAACAACATTAGATAACTTGGCCGGATGGATCGACCTGCTCTGATACCACTAATGTAACACCCTTCTAAACCCCGCGAAATACATATAAATAATCAGAGTAAATCATCATGCATTCATAAAAGGGTGTCACACATCATTTTCAAAACATCAAAAACACATGTCATACTCATTAACACTTTAATAAATAATCATGTTTTTCAAGGTTTCACTTTGCATGTAGCAGCGAATTCAATTTATATCATAATTCTCTAAATTGAAACATTCACGTTCATCACATAAATCAACATTACTTAGGCATTAAGGCCAACATCATAATATTTCGATAAATATAAAAAGATAGTGTAGAGTACATAATGTATCTCTAAGACATAAACCAAGTGATCTCAGTGTAACATGACCAGAGCACGACTCAACCCAACATAAATAAAATACTAAACAGCTGCACCAACAGCGACCTTGTAACTACGAGCAGTTCTACTCCTTGATACCTGCACGATGTCGTATAGGACATCATTCCAGCAGAAGGATGAGAATTCACATCAATATTGAAATCATAAGATAATGAATAATGTAAAGCATGCCAGTACAAACACCAATATTCTCACACTTCAATTTTCATCAGCCAATATCATTCAACAAACACACATTCACAACTCTCAATTCAACAAGTCATACACATATGCATACTTTCATACAACAATTATACATGACATGTGACTCGATGCAACTCAATGTAACTCATGCCATGTGGTGCCAACACTTGTTATTATTTTTCGGTTTTTACATTTAAACTAGGTCCGTCCCCTAGACCAATAACAAACAAAAGCCCGTCCCCTAGGCTTTCAAACACCACTCTAGGTTTGGGACAAGTCACTAGTCTCCATGAAACTAGCAAGCATTGCCTCTTGACAACATATGATGCGTATGCAATCAACAACCAATGCACTTAAGACCGTTCTCGCATCTTAATCCCATGCATTATCAAATAATTCATCACACAAGAATTATATCATGATTGCACACACAACACATTTCATAATAATCAAAGTGTTCATACTTTTAACATCATCACTGCATTTATCAAGTAGTACACAAGAATCAATTAGATTCAATCACAATTCACAACACAACTTAACGATTACACATAGAACTATCAATCCACCACCAATAATTAAATTCAATATTCAATACACAATCATCTTATTAAACAACAATTGATATCTCAATAACCAACCAAAGGTTGATAATCAATCAATACTCAAGTAAATAATCAATAATCATCTCAATTAATCCATGTTTTAGTTAAGATTTAATTAAACAAAGACTATGTGCAATCAAACTTCCAGTACATGACTTTTCCAAATTTCAGCTAATGCAATCGATTGTAATGAACATGCAATCGATTGGACATATGAAAAATTCTCTTATTTCAGCTTTTATACAACATGCAATTGATTGGAGTTATTGTGCAATCGATTGTATGACCCAATTTCTCATATTTTTAGCTACTGTTTTTAAGTGCAATCGATTGACATTCATAGTGCAATCGATTGTACCTTTGAAAATTTCGTCATTTTAGCTACTGTTTTATTGTGCAATCGATTGGACAGCTAAAAATTCAGTTTCCAGCAGCTTTGCTCAGTATGCAATCGATTGACATATTAGTGCAATCGATTGCTCACTGTGCGTTTTCGAAAAATTATGCAGAAAATTGTATTTTCACCAACCATTCCCTTCTCTGCTACAGTAATCGATCCCATCATATTAGGGCATTCACAAAACTCGAAAATTCACTAAATCATGAGAAATCTATGGGTTTTTTTTCCTACATAAACTTCTACTCATTAATCATTGACCCACAATTCCAAATTAAGGGTTTTTCCCTACACAATTTCTACCCATTAATCATTAACCCACAATCCCAATAATGAGAGAATACCCACCCTTACCTTAGGTTTGTTTTGGGAAGAATCCTTGTTTTCTTGAATGCTTGCATTCTGATTTTCTCTCTTCCATTTTTCTTTTCCCCTTGCCTCCTTTTCTTCTTCTCTTCTATCTTTCCTATTTTCTTTTCCCCCCTTTTCCTTCTCTTACTAACTTCTCCCTTTCTATTCTCTAAAACCCTAATTCTTAAGTTATTGGGCTTAACCCAATTCACTCTCACTTTCTATTCACACACTTATAATTATGCCCAACTAATTAATCTAGCAATTATACACTATTCTACCAAATAGAATAAATCAATTAGCTTAATTAATTCAATAAATCACACATTTATATTAAATCAATTAAATCAATTAACTCATATAAATTAAATAAATCAAATAATTTATTTAAATTAAATAAATCACATAAATTAATTAATTAGTACAAATAATTAATTATTAAAAATTGGGGTGTTACAAAGTGGCCCTGTATTAGAATTCATCAGGTTATCAAGAAGTGATTTATGAGAAGTTTGGTTCAAGTTGATTCAAGTGATCTTTGTTTAAGTTACAAGTTCATCAGTGATTCATCCATAGATTTATTTTCCTCAATGTTGATCCATAATCATGTTAAAATAGATTTAGGCGGTTGTCACTTCAGGTGCAAGTAGTTTACTGGTCCAGGAGTAACTGTGTCCATCTATGGATTTATTTTCCTAGGGAGTGATTCAAATCAAATTCAAAGTGATTCAAAACACATTTCAGTTTTAATCAGAAATTCAGAGATTTGTGGGAAAAAATCATGTTTGATTGCTATTTCGTCAAGGTGTGTATTAATGGTGGTAATTCAAAGACTTGGATTTGAAAAGTCAAGGCTTCATAAATGTGTTGTTGGGAAATACAGTGGGAGGACAAATCACATTTCAATTTCAAAACCACATTCTAAACCATTATCAATTCTCCAATATCCAATAATTCATATTTTCAATAACCATTTGATATCCATTTTTATATATCTGGATTTCATATTCATTTTCCTAATCCGGTTTTAACCAAATTCATTTATCCAATATCAAATATCTAATATCCATTTAAATACAATTACCTTTTTTTAATCCATTTTAATAATTAATTATCCATTATAATAATCCTTTTTCCAATTACAAAGCCTATTTTACATTTTTACAACCATTTTTACCTTACAAAATTGCCAAAAAAATAGAGAGTTCAAATTACAACATGAAGGCCTATGATGCATTAAAAAACAAAATACAAACAAAATGGGGGATGATAAAATAAGTCCACACGATGAACTAGCCTCCATGATTCACTTGTTATTTCAAATACTTTATTTGAAGCCTTGTTTCAAAGGCTTGATGTAAAACCTCCAAGCCACCTAATACAACCAATCTACCACGTTGCTATTAATGATCCAAGAAAATAAATCATTACAATTGCAAAGTTGCAAGCTACGCTGCAAGACTACAAACTAACAAGCTGATATGCATTCCACCTTCCAAAAATACGCACATGCCAAGACGAAACAAAGTGCAAACGCACAGAATAACCAAAACGCAAAACAAAAAGCAAAACAACAGCAATACATCATGCATCAAAGTCACATAAGCTGCAAACAAAAAGAATTCTAAAACGGAATCGCAACATGAAACGCAGCGTAACGACATCACAAGCAGCCAAAGTCAATACACAAAACATGAAACAAGTGTGTGAAATGCAAATTACAAAATGACGAGCATCAAAATGAAACGCAAAAAGCTGCAAGAGAAAAACGTGAATCAATTTGTAAACGGGAATTCACTAAATCCATTTCCATTCTTCTATAAATGAAGCTTTCACCCACTCATCCATTCAAGCTTTTTTAGTCAAACTCACCATATCAAATTCATTCTTGAAAGCTTCATTCACCGCCTTCAATTCACACTCAATAATTTGAAAACAATTCAATTTCAACACCTCGTCAATTCCTTCACTCAACGACATTAATCGATATTCATTTCAACAGCTTCAAACAACAACACTGTTGGTGCAAAGGTGAATAAATGATGAACAAAGGAAATATTCTATTAAGAATGACGGCTACAAAAACATGATAAAAGTTACAATGATTGTCACTCTATTTATAAGCTAAAACTAGGGCTACTAGAATAAGATAAAATACTAAAATACCCTCTAACAAACTTAGGGGCTAAGAAAATAGTACAACTAAATAAATATGAATTACTATTAATATTCTAATACCATCCCTTAATTCATATTCCATCAAAACTTGTAACACCAATTCCATCCCTTAGTCTGAGAAATTGATCAGTCTTGACAGCTTTCATCAGAACATCTGCCAACTGCTTCTGAGTGCTGCAGTGTACAACTTCTAACACTCCACTCTGAACTTGATGTCTCAGAAAATGATACTTGGTCTCAATATGCTTGCTTCTCCCATGCAACACTGGGTTTCTGGCAAGATTGATTGCAGACTTGTTGTCAATCATCAACTTCAGAGGTTTGTCTACTTTAATCTTCAGATCCTGCAACAGATTCAGAATCCACACAACTTGGCATGCAGTAACAGCACCTGCAATGTATTCAGCTTCACAGGTTGACAACGCCACAACAGGTTGCTTCTTGGAACACCAAGAAATGGAACCTCCCAGAAATTTGAACAAGTACCTAGATGTACTTCTTCTGTCAACTGTGTCTCCACACCAGTCAGAGTCTGAATAACTCAGAAGTTCTGACTCATTATTTCCTCCAGAGGGAAATAACACTCCATACTTCAGAGTTCCTTTGATATACCTCAGAATCCTGACAGCAGCTTGGTAATGGGACCACTTAGGTTTACTCATGAACCTACTAACCATCCCAACTGAGTAGCAAATATCATGTCTGGTATTGCACAGATACCTCAGAGAACCAACCAATTGTTTGAAGGTTGTAGGGTCCACATCCTTTCCTTCAGAGTCTGAATCCAGTTTCTGATTTGTATCAGAAGGTGTGACAACCATCTTACAATTCTTGGCATATTTTTAGAGTCTTGGCCATCTTTAGAGTCTGAATTGCCACCAGAATTTGGATTACCATCAGAGTCTGGATCATCAGAGTCATCTTCATCTTCTGAGTCTTCTCCAGAGTCAGAATCACTATCAGAGTCAGAATCAACGTCAGAGTTTACTTCAACTTCAGAAATTCTTAACTCTGACCTTTCTTCAGAAGTTCTAATTCATACTTGAGCTGATGCAAAATGATACTTTTCTCAGAATATCTGAACTCCATCCCTAGAAAGTATGTCATTTTGCTTAGATCAGTCATTTTAAATTCATTCATTAGAACCTTCTTGAACTTGGCTACCTCCTGTTCAGAACTTCCAGTCAGCAGTATATCATCAACATATAAACATACCAGAGTCATATTGCCTTCAGAAGTATGCTGAACATAGACACCGTACTCCATCTCACATTTCTGAAAGCCTTGCTTCTTGAAAAATGAATCAATCTTCTGATTCCAAGCTCTGGGTGCTTGTTTCAATCCATATAGAGCTTTGTATAATCTGTACACCATCCCTTCCTGATTCTTTTTCACAAATCCAGGAGGTTGTGACACGTAAACTTCTTCTTCTAATGGACCATTCAGAAATGCAGATTTTACATCTAAATGCATCAGAGGCCAATTCCTGTTAGCAGCTATTGCAATCACCATTCTGATTGTTTCATGTCTTGCTACAGGTGCAAACACTTCAGAGTAATCCAGCCCAGGTTTTTGTAGAAATCCTCTGGCTACCAACCTTGCTTTATGTTTGCCAATTGAGCCATCTGGCTTTAACTTCTGCTTGAAAACCCATCTGACGCTGATGGCTTTCTTGTCTTTTGGAAGTTCTGTCAGCTTCCAAGTCTTGTTTCTCTCTATAGCATCAAGTTCTTCTTTCATGGCCTTCATCCAGAGCTTCTGCTTAAGAGCCTCCTCTGTACTTATAGGTTCAGAGTCTACTAACATGGCACACTGAATAACTTCTCCTTCAAAGTCTACTTCAGTGTCTTGCAGCATGTCAAATTCTGCAAATCTTCTGGGAACGCTTCTGATTCTTTATGGTCTCTGAACTTGTTCAGAGTCTTGAGCTTCAGAGTTTCCAGCTTCAGATGGTTGACTTCCTCTAGAGCTTTGACCATCTTCAAGATCTGGCATATTTTCAGAGTCTTGGCCATCTTCAGAGTCTGAATTGCCACCAGAATCTGGATTACCATCAGAGTCTGGATCATCAGAGTCACCTTCATCTTCTGAGTCTTCTCTAGAGTCAGAATCACTATCAGAGTCAGAATCAACGTCAGAGTTTACTTCAACTTCAGAAATTCTTAACTCTGACCTTTCTTCAGAAGTTCTAACATCAGAATCAGATTGAGACTTATCCCAATTCCAAACTTCTGATTCCTTCACAATCACATCTCTGTTGAATTCAATTTTATTGGTTTCTGGACAATAGAGCTTGTATGCACCTGTACTGTGGTACCCTATCAGAATCATCACTTTGCTTCTATCATTCAGCTTCTGTCTTCTGGCTTCTGGAACATGTTTATAGCAAACAGAACCAAACACCTTCAGATGACTAACACTTTGCTTGTCTCCAGTCCACTTCTGCATAGGAACTATTTCCTTCAACTTCTTCGTAGGACATCTGTTGAGTACATACGTTGCAGTGGCAACAGCTTCTCCCCAGAGCTTTTGAGGAAGTTTCTTCTCCTTTAGCATGCTTCTCACCATATCAAGCAAAGTGCGGTTTCTTCTTTCAGCAAGACCATTGTGTTGAGGGGTATAAGGAGCATTAACCTCATGCTCAATTCCATTCTCCTCACAGAACTTCTGGAACTCTTTGGAGTTATACTCACCTCCACCGTCAGTTCTATGAATCTTCAACTTCTGACCACTCTGATTCTCAGCCTTCATTCTGAATTTCTTGAATTCATCAAACACCTCGTGTTTGAACTTAATAAGGGATACCCATGTCATTCTTGTGAATTCATCAACAAATAACACAAAGTATTTATTCCCTCCAATTGATGCTACTAGAAATGGACCACACACATCAGAATATACAACTCCCAAGGCATGTTTTGCTCTTGGAGCAACTTCTGACGCAAATGGCAAACGTGGTTGTTTTCCTTCCATGCAAACTTTGCATGACTTTTCAGGCTTCTTAATTGCAGGAATTCCATGTACCAGCTTCTTTGAATTCAGATGTTTTAGGCTTCTGAAATTCAAATGACCAAATCTTCTGTGCCACAACTCATTCTCCTTCTCAGCACATGTTGCACTAAGACATTCTGAGTCTGCAGTTCTGACATTCACCTTGAATGTTCTATTCCTTCCCTGTTCTGACTCCATAATCAACTTCTGATTGTAGTCATACAGCTTCAGAAGATTGTCCTTCACGGTAACTGAAAAACCTTTCTCAATTAATTGTCCAACACTCATCAGATTGCTTCTGATGCCACGTACATACCACACGTTCTGAATCAATGTTGTTTTCCCATTGTTCAGAGTCACTCTGACATTTCCCATACCTTCTGCATTAAGATATTTGTCATCAGCACATCTGATCTTTGTCCTCTTTTCAGAGTCAAAGTCAACCATCCATTTCTTGTTTCCAGTAAGATGATTTGAACAGCCAGTGTCCATATACCACCAGTCTGTCAGATCCATATCATCAGATTCAGAGGCCATCAATAGCATAGATTCGTCATCAGAACTTCTGGCTATATTTGCTTCTTCTGATTTCTTCTCCTTGTTTGACCAACAATCTCTAGCAAAGTGACCAAACTTCTTACAACAGTAACATTGGATCTTCTTCTTGTCATACTTCTCTTTTCCCTTCTGAGCATTCTTTTGCCTATCAGAGATTGAGCTTTCTGACTTCTGACCACCATCAGATCTTCTCTTGGCTTCTGACTGCTTCTGATACCTCCTATCAGAAGTTGCTTTCAGAGTCTGCTGCTCTACTTCCCTTTCAGAAGTTCTCTCAGTCAAACGCAACTCTTGCGCTTCTAAACTGCTCTGCAGCTCTCCAATTCTCATGGTACTCAGATCTTTGGAATGTTCTATTGCTACCACAATGTAATCAAATTGAGAGGTAAGGGATCTCAATACCTTCTCCATGATTGTTTCTTCAGAAAGAGTTTCTCCACACGCCTTCATCTCATTAGTGATCAGAATCACTCTGGAGATGTATTCAGAAACTTTCTCATTATTCTTCATGTTGAGATTCTCATATTGCTTTCTCAAGGACTGAAGCTTCACCTTCTTCACTGATGCGTCACCACCATAACATCTAACCAGTGTGTCCCATGCAACCTTTGCTGTCGTTGAATCTGCAATCTTCTCAAACACATTTACATCAACACATTGATGAATAAAGAATAATGCTTTCTGATCCTTTTTCCTTACTTCCTTCTGCGCGTTTTTCTGTTCATCCGTTGCATCTGCTGCTACCGGAACATAACCATCAGTGACAAGATCTAGAACATCTTGAGCACCAAATAGTACACGCATTTGGATCATCCAACAATTCCAGTTTTTACCGTCAAATACTGGAAGCTTGGTGTTCATGTTGCCGTTTCCGTTCATCTTCACCTTGCACAATACACTCAGATTTCTCACACAGTGTTTCCCAATCCACAGAATAAAATTCTGATCAGATTTTGTTCAAGATTCAACACGAATCTAAGAATCAAAATCAAACACACAAGACTTCACGTTCACTCGTGTTTCCCGTGTTTCCCAATGAATCCGAACCGGAGCTCTAGATACCAATTGTTGGTGCAAAGGTGAATAAATGATGAACAAAGGAAATATTCTATTAAGAATGACAGCTACAAAAACATGATAAAAGTTACAATGATTGTCACCCTATTTATAAGCTAAAACTAGGGTTACTAGAATAAGATAAAATACTAAAATACCCTATAACAAACTTAGGGGCTAAGAAAATAGTACAACTAAATAAATATGAATTACTATTAATATTCTAATAAACACCACCACCAATTCGGAGCTAAGAAGAGAAAAAGAGGAAGAATTCAATTGTTACTCACCTCAATTTGAAGGTAGTTACCATTTTTGACGCAAATCCGTGATCTCAAATTCGTAACTGTGTTGAGCTTTTATTTTGAAATTGGATTTGGAATCATATTAATCTTTGTGTTTCGATCACAACCGTGTATGTTTCGTATCCCACCGCTTCGATTCAGTTTAGTTTAGAATTGTTAGCTCTTATGGTGAACATTACAGTGCGTGAGAGAAGAAGAATAAGCTTTTGTTTTTGTTTTTTACCCTTTTTTTTCTTTTTTCTTTTGAATCTGTAACTTGATTTTGGGCCTTAACCCGTATGAATAACTATATAATCACCTCCTATTTTCAATTCAAACCTCCCTTCTCTTTTTTTTTCTTTATTTAGTTTTTTTCTCTTTATTTTTTTTAATCAAATTTTTTATTGTTTCTTGATGAAACTATTTCTAATTGTTTCTTGATTTGATATTTTAAATCTTGTTTCATTTCTTTTATTTTTTATTTTTTTATTTTTTATTTTAGTTCAAATTTTCTTTTAAAATTCATGTGAATTATTTAATTCTTGATTTTATTTTGAATTCTTATATTGTTGATTGATTAATTGTTGGTTGTTAATGGATCATATTGAAGTTGATCATAAGTTTCATCAACATCATTTGAACTTAGGCATTGATGGAGTGAAAACTCTAATCCACCAAGATGGTTGAATGATGTTGATGATAACTTGATTCATCCTTTGATTCAATTTGGTTTTTTGGTTTTTTTTTTCTTTTGGTCAATGAAATCTATGGATCATGGATTATTGGTTTTTAAGGATGTTTAATCTTTATTATTTTAAATCTATGGATGAATGATCATTTGGATCATTCTTCATACTTTGGAATAGTGATATGCCTTTGATTAATGGATGAATAATCTTGATTAAGATGAGATTGTTCCTTCTTTTCTTTTAGTGTGGTAAGATTTAGGATAGTGACTTAAATGTCACTTCTCTAACTTGTATTAGCACAAATAATATTAGTGATCGGCCTCTTGTAGTATGACCTTCTTTATAGGTTGTGCTACGATTATTTAACATAGCGCTACATTTAGCCCCAAATTAAAAACTAAGTCATTTTTGTAATCGAGATTTTCAGCCTCCTACTCTCTATAGTATGGTGTGAAATAGATGGTTTCTTGGTCATTTAAGAGAGTAAATGACATACTTGTCGATTTTATCCAAGATGGAGCCCTTCTTTTAATGATGTATATATTCATGTTTTCATGCTTATGAATGACTAGTTGAGTGTTCTCCAAAAAAATAACATAATGTTCTTCATCACTAACATTAACCTATTAACTATATTGTTGCACTAAGTTTACTTTGTGCCATTTAATTCTTGCTCTTTAATTCTCATTATTTATTTGATGTCTTTACTTTAGCATTTAAAATCATATTATCATATTGACTCTCTCTTTGTCTTCTTGAACCTTTGTTTATAATTATGCTCTTTTTGTTTAGTCCATTTGGACTTTCTTTTAAGACATTAATAAATATCAAAACACTTAAAAAACTAGGTTCTCTTAATCTCAGACTGTTGTGACATTGTGATTAGACTTGGACTTTGGACTTAGATCTAAGATCCTTTCCCTACGCTCTTGGAGTTATGATTTGAGACATTGAACCTGTTGTGTTACCTTTGTCTGTTTGTTAGGAAATTTTGTGTGTGCATGTGTTGATACTTTGTCATTCTGAAAATCATCTGATGCATGACTCTCCTAATTGGATTTTAACCCTTGGGAAGACCTTAATTTGACTTTGATGTGGCTTAACTTGGGACTCCCTCTGACTTTAATTCATCTGGTTATTATGCTTGTGGCTTAAATCCAAAAGGGAAAAGGAATGCTTATGTTGACTTTTTGTCAAGTGTATGTTCCTTGTGTGGTTAGATCTTTCCTTCTTTATCTTTATTCTGTGTGAATTAGGATAGTCACTTTATCTCCCCCTCTTCTTCAATTTTCAAAATCTTCTCCCTTTTTCAAAATCTTCTTGCTTTCGAACTATAATCTCTTTCATAAATAAAACCTTGACTTCATCAAGTGCTTTTTCAAACTTCATTTTTCTCAATAAATTCTAATAAACTTTAAGCATATTTTGACCATTTAAAAAGACAAAAACTCATTCAACCATTTTGTGCCTTTGTACACTCTTTCATTTAAAACTTTTCATAAAGTTTAGACATGAGTCATTTTCATAGTTGAGATGTAATTATCCTATTCCCCATAGTATTAAAGATGTTTAAAATTTTCACTTAGATGTTGAGTGATAGACTTGTTGATTTTTATCCAAGCAAAAATCCTCCATCTCAAGGTGATGCAAATGTTGTTTTCTTATACTTGTGGGCGACTAGTTGTAGTTTTCTACTTAAAATGATAACTTTTTTCTTCATTTAAAATGAACTAAACACATCCATTTTCTTATTTGTACCATGAACTACGAGGTTTTGATCCTATATTGCACTTTGTGGGTACGTAGGCATGAGGCCCAAGAAGTCTCTCCAAATACAAAAATCTTAAAAAATATATTTCTTTTCTCATATCTCTAATCTCATTTCAAGCAAACATTTCAAACCAAAAAGCATAGATTTTTCAAAGAGGTTCCTATAGAGTACTATAGAAGTTTTGGCTGCTAACACCTTTTCTTTGCATAACCAACCCCCTTACTCAATCTCTGTTTATTTGTTATTGTTTTATAACTCCTTAGGTTTTGTTCTCTCTTTTTCCTTTCCTTTTGATAAATAAAAGTGCGCTGGCGAATCTTTCTTTTTGAGTTAAGTTAATAAATAACTTACGCTCACAAATTTTACCGCTACAAAAAAGTGGCAACTCTATTAGGGACTATAGTTCTTAGTGGGTTCAGTCTACTTTGATTTATTTATGCTTATCTATTTGATTTGTTTGTTGTTGCTTGTTCTGTTTAGGTGCTTTGTGATCTATGTGATGAGATAGGTTCTGTACATGAACCTGATAGCTCTTATGATATGATGTGTGGTATAATCGAGGAGATATGTTTAGAGTAGTCCTTTACATGTCAAGTCGAAATCCACCGCTCAGTGAAGGGCCCTTTGGAATTACTAATGTCATACCAAGTAGTCATGTTTGGCATTACTTTTTCCAACCTAGGAGCCCGAGAAGCTGGGGACTGTAGAATCTTTAACCCATCTTAGCATATTATGACGTAGTGCGGTGATTATCCAGGTAAGAATATGAGATGATTCCCACGCGATACTACACTCGGACGAGTTTCTCTTGATAATATTACTAGTTGGTGAGTAGTTGTCTAAACCGGTAATATTCGAAAGATGGAATTATGACTCTGAGAACTTTTTAGAACCTTGTTCTACAAGTTTTTGTACCCTTAGTACATACCTTTTTGGATTGGTTCTTACTCGTGGCTCTATGCTCGTGACTCAAAACCTTTGAACATGTGTGTCTTATGTGATCTTGTTTGTGGTTGCTGCATACATGCACTCATGCATTCATGAGCAATTTTCTCAAGATTTCAAGGAAATTATAGGTGATTTTTGCAAATATTTCAGATGTTAGTGATTATGGATCTTTGAAGAAGGAATACACAAAATTATAATGTCAAGAGTCCCGATTTACGAGAGTTAAGAAAGCTTGGATCTTTAGTATCTAGTCTCGTGGATTTCAAAGGCTGCTATGGGAGACTTTTGTCCATTTTGAATACGGATGTGGAAGATGGGGTTCTCAACACCTTGGTTCAGTCCTATGATCTATTGCACCATTGCTTCACTTTTCCTGACTATTAGCTTGTGTCAACTTTAGAAGGGTACTCTTATTGGATATGTTTGCCTATTTCAAACAAGATCCCTTTCAGTGGTTTGGAGGAAGTTCCTACACTCAAGGTCATTTCTAAAGCTATTCATCTTAGAAAGTCTGATCTTAAGGGAAAGTTTGTCACCAAGGGAGGAGTTCTTGGGATTAGTGCCAAGTTCTTGATGGGAAAAGCTTTTACCTTTCCTACTATGGGGAGTATGGATACTTTTGAGGCTATTCTTGCCTTACTTATCTATGGTCTTATGTTGTTTCCTAACATGGATGGTGTTATTGATGTTCATGCTATTCAGATCTTTATGATTAGGAACCCTGTGCCTACTTTACTAGGTAACACTTACTATTCCATCCACTATAGGACTTCCAAGGATGATGAAGAGATTACTTGTTGTGCACCTCTACTGTACATGTGGTTTATTTTGCACTTGCCGCAGTCTCAACCCTTCAAAGATGACAAGGATAAGCTCAAATGGTCTCAAAGGCTTATGTCCCTCACTCATGCATACATGACTTAGTATTATTCAGCGTATGATACTAGAGGGTTTATTGATAGCTGTGGAGATTTCACAAATTTACCTCTTCTTGGTACACAAGGTGAAATTAGCTACAACCCTGTTCTTGCTAGGAGATAGCTTGGATATTTATTGAAGGATAATTTTACTAATCTTTCATTATCAACTTTATTTTTCCTTGATGGAGTAGAGAGCGTAGAGTTGAAGAAGAGGATTATGCATTCTTAGCGCAAGGTCCATAGGAAAGAGAAGGGTCAGTTAGGAAGGCAACATTGTGCTACTTCTGAATGTTATATTCAGTAGGTCCGTGATAGAGCCTGTCAACTCAAGATATCTTATCCTCTTGAGAATCCATTATTTCCTGTTATTACACCATCATCTTCTCTCATCCCTTTGATGATAGAGGAAGTCTTGAAAAATATTTGGCTAAGATGAAGCGAGAGAAGGAGATATGGGAGAGCACGTTTCATGCTTCCAACTCAGAGAAAGAGGAATTGCAGAAACAACTAAAGGATAAAGATGACCTGATTGAGTTGCTCGAGCGACATGTTACGAAGAAATCTAAGGAGCCGGAGGATTTATTTTCCTCTAGCATTTCATCATCTGCCTACTTTCCTACCTCTAGACCATGGAATAATGTTGTGGACCCACTCGTGATAGAGAAAGATACCATGGAGAGACACTACAAGAGAGATATCAAGAGGCTTCATGAGAAGTATCAGTCTAGGATTGAGTTGTCTCCTGGCATGATTCTATAGATATAGTTTTAGTCCTCTCATATATTGAGACTCTTTGAGATTGTATTTCAGACTCTATAATCCTTTTTCCAATATCAATAAAATAAGATTTTCAGTATTTCGGAATGTGTTATTTCAATAATATTTTCAATTCACTTTAAAGTTCCTTGACATCTTTGCATTTTTTCATATCATGCATCATTCTCCATTGTGTTTTGCCTTTCCCAGGTGTCTTATTTGTTTCCCTTGGTCTTCATTTAGACAAGCTGACACATCACTACAATACTCGGGTTAATCAAAGAAAAAAGATGGATCAGTTGCAACAAGAAAACCATGAACTTCGTGAAGAGGTAACCACTCTGGAGGGCAACTTGGAGAGACTCTCTGCAATGATGGAGACTTTGGTGGCTGCTCAGAATCAGCCACCATCGCCTCCTCCTTCTCAGACTCATGTATTGAGAATATTGATCTCAGATATTGTTTTAACGCCTATTTTTGTGGCCCCAGAAAATACTTCTCAATACTCAATGCCTCCTGGCTTTCCCTGGGGCATGCCTCAGAACTTTATTCCTGAAGGGTACATACCTGCTGCTAAAGTCCCTATTGTTCAACTGGTGATGTTAATTCCTCCTCCTGTGGTGCACACTGTTCCAAAGACTGGTGAACCAATATTTCATGATGAACCAAGTGAGAGCTTGGGTGTCTTTGGGCATATGGGTGTCTTTAAGAGAAAGGATTTGTTCAAAAAGAACGCTTATGAGCTATGTCTTATCCCAAATGTGAAGATTCTCGCAAAGTTTAAGTTTCCAGATTTAAAAAAATATAAATGTAACACTTGTCCACATTCACCTGGTCATGTATGCTAGAAAGATGTCCGTTCATACTGATAATCATCAGTTGCTAATTCATTACTTCTAAGATAGTCTTACTGGTGCTGCACTGAAATGGTACATGGGACTTGATAGTACCCATATTCGTACTTTTAATGACCTCAGATAAGCTTTTATTCGTCAGTGTAAGTATAACTTATATATAGTGACGAATCATGATCAACTATGTGTTATGTCTCAGAAGGAGAAGGAAACCTTTAAGGAATACCCCCGAGGTGGCGTGAGATTGCTGCGCAGATCAATCCTTCGCTTGAAGAGAAGGAGATGAATAAGATTTTACTAAAGACGTTAAGCTCATTTTATTATGAGAGAATGGTTGCAAATGCGCCTAGTGACTTCACCAAAATGGTGAGTATGGGTATGCGCTTAAAAGAGGGAGTTCGTGAAGGACGTCTGACCAGATAAGGTAGTTTTAGAAGTACAAAGAAATTTGGTCTTGAGTTTTCTAAGAAAAGGGATGGAGAAACCAATGCCATCTCTCAAGAGATGTCCAGAAGATACAAGGGAAGAAATAATAATGGTAATCATTGTCACCAATAAGTAGTTTTTGTTACACCCGTCATCAATTTTGCTCCTGTCGCTCAAGCTACTATGAATTATCAACCATAACTCAAACAGAGAACACATCAGAATAATCAAAAAAATCTTCCACGGGGGAAGAATTAATTTGATCCCATTCCAATGTCTTAAGCTGAGTTATACCCAGATTTGATACAAAAGAAACTTGTACAACCCAAAGACTCGCCAGCTATTCCCAAAGAGATTCCATGATGGTACAGAGTTGATCAAACACGTGCTTTTCATCAAGGAACACCTAGACATGATATTGAAAACTATTTTTCTCTTAAATTTGAGGTTCAAAGACTCATCTGAAGTGGTATCATGTCATTTGAAGACACCAATACTAATGTGCAATCAAATTCGTTGCCTAAGCATGGTAACGCCTCTGTTAATGTGGTGTACGGGTGTTCCGGTACATATCGTATTTTTAATATTTGTTGGATCCGAAGGTCGTTGGTTGAGATGAATGCTACCCTGAGTGAATACAACCATTATGCACATGATTATTTTGCTTGTTGTATTTGTTTTGTGAACCCCCGTGGGTGTGTAATTATGAAAAGGGGTTTACAAGAGATGATTAATCAGAATTTGATTCAAGTCACTGCGAATAAAAATGAAGTTTAGAATGAGGTGAATGTCATAGTTCCACACTTCAACATTACAGAGTGAGTTGTAATTTCTTATAATAGTCAGAGTTCTGTTATTACACTTTGGTTATTTGTTTGCTTAGTCCAGTACTGTATGAATCAGATAAAGATGTTTCTTATAAATATAATGCTACTATTTTGGAGGATGGAAAAGAGGTTCACATTCCTTCTCTTCCCTCAATCGTGACCATTGCAGATGTAAGTGGTATGACCATAAATGGTCGAGTATTTGCTATTGTACCCTCGAAAACAAGTGAAGATAATACGGGTAAGCAAACTCAGTTAAAAACTTTGGTTGAGTCTGGTCAGTCCAGTCAGGTAAACCAGAAATTAGACGATGATGCTATGTTAAAATTGATAAAAAAGAATGAATATAATACGGTGGATCAACTTTTGTATACACTGTCTAAAATATCTGTGTTATCTCTGTTGATGAGCTATGAGGCTCATAGAGAATCTCTGTAGAAAGTATTAGAGCAGGCTTACGTAGACCATGATGTGATGATTAGTTAATTTGATAACATTATTGCCAATATCGATATGTGTAAAAATATGAGCTTTTGTGATGAATAATTGACTGAACATGGAAGGAACCATAATTTGGCTCTCCATATTTCCATGAATTGCCAAGAGAATTCTCTTTCTAATGTGCTGGTTGAAACCGACTCATCATTGAATGTAATTCCAAAATCCATTTTATCTATATTGTCATATCAGGGTACTCCTATGAGGTTCAACGGGGTCATTGTGAAAGCCTTTGATGATTTAAGAAAGACTATGATTGGAGAAGTTGATATCCCTATCAAGATAGGTATGTGCTTATTCTAGATTACTTTTCAAGTAATGGACATTCATCCTGCTTACAATTGTCTCTTTGGATGCCCATGGATTCATAAAGCTGGAGTTGTCACTTCGACACTCCACCAAAAGTTGAAATTTGTTAAGAATGGAAAACTTGTTGTGGTAGGTGGAGAATAAGCTATGTTGGTGAGCAGTTTGTCATATTTTTCATATATTGATGCTGATGAGGATGTTGGAACTCAATTCTAGGTTTTTTCTGTCGTTGATAATGTTGTTAAGAAGAATGGGGTGCCCATGTCTTCTCTGAAAGATGCTCAACATGTGTTGGAGAATGGCCAAGTTGATGAATGGGGCCGAGTCATTGAAGTTGTTGAGAACAAGGATAAAATTGGTTTGGGCTTCACATCCGGTTCAACCCGCAAAGAGCTGACGAGTATTTAAGAGGGTTTTCAAAGTGTTAGGTTCATCGATGCCAAAGATCACTCTACTGATGCAATCATTGAAGATTATCAAGAGGAAGAAGCTCCAAACTTTGTGACACGTGGATTGACATGCCAAAATTGGATCGTTGTTGACGTTCCTACTATTATTCATATTTTCAATGTAAATTGTTTTTATTTTCTTTCAAAAAATCCTTTCACTCTGCCCAATGTGAAAGTGAATTTGTGAGGGCTTTATTTTAACTATTATCATCATTAATGAAATGTTATTTTATTTATCCATTTTATGTTTTTCCTTTTTTGCTTTAATTCTGAAAAACGGTAACATAAAAAACCAAAAAATAATAATATGGTAATCACTTTTATTTGCATAATACTTGCACTTTTGTTCATATTCTAAAATGAAACATAAATTATTATGCAAATTTATTGTTAAACCCATTGAAAACAATATCCATATGCCCTATTCCAACTTTGAATCCCATGTGTTTGAAGCAGAATAAGAGGATGTTGAAGGGATTCCTGATGAGATTTCTCAGTTTCTTAAGCACATGGAAAAAGCCATTCAACCTCATGAAGAACCAGTGGAATTGGTCAACTTGGATTCTGAAATATGTTAAAAAAAGAAGTCAAGATTGGGGCATTGCTCGGTCCAAATGTTAAAAAGAGGATTGTAGAGCTTCTTAGAGAGTATGTTGATGTATTTGCTTGGTCCTATCAAGATATGCCAGGTATTAATACTGATATTGTGGAGCATAGATTGTCGTTGAAGCCTGAATGCCCACCTGTGAAACAGAAATTTAGAAGAACTCGTCGCAACATGGATGTTAATATTAAAGAGGAGGTTCAGAAGTAGATTGATGCTGGTTTTCTTGTAACTACTGAGTATCCTCAATGGGTGGCCAACATTGTGCCAGTTCCAAAGAAAGACGAAAAAGTCTGAATGTGCGTTGACTATAGATATTTGAATAAAGCAAGTCTGAAAGATGATTTTCCCATACCACACATTGATATGTTGGTAGATAATACTGCTAAGTTCAATATCTTTTCCTTTATGGATGGATTTTCCGGTAATAATCCGAGATGGCACCCGAGGATATGGAAAAAAACAATATTCATTACACCCTGGGTAATAATCTGAGATGGCACCTGAGGATATGCATAAATAAATTGAGGTATATGTTGATGGTATGATTTGTAAGTCGGAGACTGAAGAAGATCATATTGAGTATTTGTTGAAGCTATTTCAGTGACTGAGGAAGTTTAACTCTGTTTGAATCCTAATAAATGCACTTTTGGTGTCCGCTCTAGAAAATTGTTGGGCTTTATTGTCAGCCAAAAAGGCATTGAAGTGGATCTTGGTAAATTTAAAGATATTCAGAAAATGCTTGCACCCAAAACATAGAAATAAGTATCACAACCCAAAATTTGACCTCCTTCTTGCCTTTTGCATAAGCACGTGCATTCGCATCATTGGCATACGCATTCACACTTTTTCTCTGTAATTTTTATTACAGGAATATTCAGGTTTTTCATGCCCGATTAACCACATCCTCTCAAAGATATCACATCACCAAAACATGTACAAAATGAAGGTTTCTATGCCTATTCATTAGAGCAAAAGGTCGAATATCGAAACCATGACCAGCAACTTGCACTCTATATTTTAGGGTTCTACTTGGTTCTAACATTATGTGGAATATTCTAAACATCTCTAGACAATTCAAGACCTTTCTAAACATTTCAAGGAATTTGCTCTAATACATCAATTTGGATTAAGACCGTCATGTTACTTCAGTCTTAAGCATGTGAGCCCTTAGATTCAAGTTTGCATTGGTATGGTTACCAAGTCAACTACCTAACTAACTGAGTTAACCTCCAACTCAGTGAGTTGAGGCTAACTAACTACAATGCTAATTCCAAGGCTGCATCCAAAGCTCATTCCGAACCTAGTAACTCTGAAGCAAAACTCTATATAAGCAAATCACCACCATTTCATAAGGGGGTTTAATAATTTTCTCAATTTCTACTTTCTTCCCTCGTAATTCTCTCACATTCTCTCTGAATTTTCTACAACATTTTCACATTCATCTTCATCCTCTCTCAAAAACTCAATTTCCACCATTAGAGTGTAACAATCTTCACATTGAAATTGTTATTCTCTTGAGCTAAACTTCATTCCACCATATTCTTACTTGGATTTTTGGATTTATAGTAGATTCTTCTCCAATTCAAGTAATCATCTCAAGCTTCTTTGGTGCAAATCGGTATTCGGAGCATTTCTCGCGTTTTTATCGGTTTCGCTACGATTTAATCTCAATCTTGGAATTCTCTGGGTTTCTTTGCTTAATTCTCATCACATATCAATAGCAACAATCACCAAGGTAATCCTCCGCCTTATAGGTTGGTAATTCACACTTGATTTACTGTTTTGATCACTTTTGCACGTTTACAATGTAGTTCAAACATTTTTTAGTATTGATTGATCATGTGATTGTTTGATCTTTTATCTTCATGTTTAATGCTTTCAATTGATGTTTAGTTAATTCTTAAGTGATTTTGAACTTCATTTTTCGTGCTCAAGTGTTAATCATGGCATGTGGAGGTTCAGATAAGTCTTTTGGTTGCTGAAAGTGATTTTTCAAAAAGTTGTTTTTACCACTGTCATAGTGGTAACCGATTACTCACTTTCTAGGCAAAACAGGGTAACCGGTTACCCTGTACAAGTTTCACCTAATTCTGCATTTTTTAAGCATGTAACTGGTTACCGGATTATGAGTAGTCGGTTACCTCAGTGGCAGAATGCCATTTTTGCCTATTTTCAAGCTTGTTTGTTATTCTTTCCTCATATAACTTCCATGGCTTTATATGATTGGTCTTTGTGGTTATTTTATGAGCTGTTCACCTTCGGTATGAGGCATATATGAAAACTTTCAATGTGCAATTTTTTGATTCTCGATTATTTTCATTTTTGACATTGTATGATCATGATCATTCTTGCACATTCTTTGATCACATGCTACGTGATTCGTGATGCATACTAATTGCATTAGCTTCTGTTTGCAATTCCATTAATGTTTTCATTAAGTTTGTTCCTCATGGGAATGAACTAAATCTTGTATAATCAATAATTCATCCTTTGCTTCAACGATTTTTCATCCCTTTGAAAAATTGTTAGCATCTTCCCATCTTGATTGATTAATCGAAACTTTGTTTCAATTAGTCGATCCTTCCTTTTTCCTTCTCCTTTAGATCTTCTAGAGCTTTGTCTCCTCTTTTCCCCTGTGGAGTTGAAGATTCGCAATGCATTGGAGCATTGTACAAACTTGACACCTTTGTGCTGCCCATTTCGTTTCTCGCACCGCACTTTGGTGTTAGAGAAGGAATGAAAGTGGAGAATTCCTACAGTCATTCTGGCTATTTTGGGTAGGGGACAAATGACCTTATACCTGTAATAGTCGCATCTATCTCCTTACTGTGGTACCCCTGCTCTCTCCAATCGAGTCGATCCTTGATCACTTGCACCCTTGTCTCCTCTTGGGAAGTAACTTCCTCCTTTCAATTTAACACTCTTTTCTCTTGAGGCTAATCCATTCTTGGTTCTCCAAATATTTTTAATAACTTATTTCCTTGGCCATTCAATTGTTCTTTGGATAAAGTCAACTCTCTTCTTCCCCAGCAAAGTCAGTATTTCTTCTTCAATTTACACAGTCATCCTGTTAAAACCTAATTCCTATCATAGTTCACAAACTTCTCTTGGTTCTCTCTCCTTCGTGTTTGGTTAATCACTTCCTGTTAGTTAAACACCAGTCAGCTTTTCTTCAGTTAATCATAGTCCGTTTGTTAATATTTAATTTTTTTTTTGGTTAATCACCTTCTCCTGGCTAATCACTCGATCTTTGGTTAATCACAGCCCGTCTGTTAACACCAACTTTTACTTTGGGTTAATCGCCTTCTCCTGGTTAATCACCCGATCTTTGGTTGATCACGGTCTGCCTTTTAAAACCAACTTTTTCTTTAGGTTATTCACTTTCTATTGGTTAATCACCCACCTTTTGGTCAATCACAGTCCGCCTGTTTGAACCAATCACTCTTCTTCTTAGTTAAACCACTGTCTGTCTATTAAGATACTGAGTTTCTTGTGAGTTAATCACCTTCTTTTGGTTAATCACTAGGGGTGTACGCGGGTTGGGTTGGACCGGGTTCGCCTTAACCCGTTACCCAACCCGTTCAACTTTCAATGGGTTGGGTTTATCATCAAACCCGTAATTCTACTTTAAAAACCGACCCGAATCAACCCGGATATTTACGGGTTGGGTAGGGTTGGGTCCACGGGTTGTGTATATAATAATTATTATTTTCAATTTAAAAAATCTATAACACAATTCAATATAATTTTGCATATTTCAAACAATTAAATTATTTACGTAGTGGAGACAAATCCTACATATAAAATAGAATAATTAAAAATATAACAATTAAAATTTTGAAATGTATTTTCTTTGTCATAAAAAATATTAAGATACATATACACCATTAATTATTTATATATTTTCATTAATATACCTTAATTTATAAAAATTTATTAGTTATTTTGATACTCAAATGTTATCCATTACAAATATATATCAACATATGTAAAACAAATATATAATAATATACAGTATATATTAGTTGTTTTGATACTCAAATGTTACCTTTTCTAGCACATGCTTAAAAGTAGGTCCGTAAACTATCATATATATTAACACTTAATAATATATAAAATTCCATAAAATATCATTTCCATAAAATTCATAAATTCTAAATAATTCAAAAGCAAATAAACATCACTTAGTCTTAAAATGACATAGATGTATTGGTCCAATATTGGTCTAATAGCACCAAAATCTAACAGCAACTATAAAAGATTCCAGCACCAGCAGTGAAAGGTTTAGCAACAACAGAAAATCCAGCAACAGTAGCTGTAAAAGATTCCAGCAACAACAATGAAACGTTTAGCAACAACATAAAATCCAGCAACAACAGTTAAAAGTTTAAGCAACAATAGTCAAAAGAAGAAGAAAAAAAACAACACTAGAAAATACCTTAAAATCTAGTAGTAACAGTTGTATTGAGCTCAACCGCAGTAATGCCAACATCAATAGAAACTAATCCAGCTAACTCTATATATGTAAACACAAACAACTAATAAGAATAATGTAATGTAATACTAAAATAAAATAGATTTTAAAATTCAAACATATAATTCATACCTGACTCAACCTTTTCCAATTCAACCAACTCTTTTTCTAAATCAATGACCTTAGGAGATTTGATCCAATTTTGAGTACAAATCAAAGCTTCAACGGTAGAGGGATTCAAGGAACTACGAAATGAATCAAGGACACGACCTCCTGTACTAAAAGCGGATTCAGAAGATACAGTGGATACAGGGATAGCCAATATATCTCTAGCTATGCGGGAAAGCACATGATATTTATTTGTTTTTCCTTTCCACCAAGTGAGAATATTAAATGTAGGAGAATCATCTTCAACACCATCCTCCAAATACCTTTCCAACTCATTTTTTTGCACTTCACATTGTTTTTTCTTCATATTCATTCTAAACAAATTGTCCCAATCTTCATCATCTTCACCATTTTCAATTCTAGAATGAGAGGCAATGTTTGAAGATGAGGCATTGGAACCACCATCATGAGAAACAGGATACAAAAATAAATAGTGCTCAAACAATTTAGCAATGAGAGATTTCAATTTCTTTAACATATCCTCTGACAATTTTTCACCATACATCCGAGTAAAACAAAATTCAATATAGTCAAGCTTATAACGAGGATCAAGATAAATAGCAACAAAGAGAAGATAATTTATTGTATTGCTTTCCCAATACTTGTTGTACTTCAATTGCATATTTGCTGTCATGGTTTTCAAAATTGGATCACTAACATTGTGCCTCCATTTATTCAACGTTTTTTTAATATCCATCAACTGTTTGAAAAAAGAGTTAGCAGTAACATGCAATGACCCAGAAAAAGAAAGTGTGGCATCATAAAAAGTTTTCAAAAACTTCACAAAAATACGAGCTCGTTCCCAATCAGCTCGATTAGGACATCCTTTCGACTCAATACGGAGATTAGTTAAAAATGCAACATCAGCATGTTCTAAGCGGTAAAATGCATGTTCATACTTTTCAGCGATGTTCAACATTAAATAAGTAGAGTTCCATCTGGTTTCTACATCTAGTGTTACCAATGCTTTAGAACATACACCAACAGCTTCTGCACACTTCTTGAAAGTAGCCAACCTACTAGGAGAAGCCTTGACAAACTTACATGCAGTCCTAATTCTTTTAACAGATTCATCAATATCCTTTATTCCTTCTTTGACAATCAAGTTTAATATGTGAGCACTACATCTCATATGCAAGTACTCCCCATTAAACAAAGTACGACCATTCCAAAAACTCATGCCTCGATTTAAATAATCAATTGCCAAATTGTTAGCACTTGCATTATCAACAGTCACACAACATATAGACTTGATACCCCATTCCTTCATGCAATTCTCTAATGTTATCCCTATAGTTTCACCTTTATGGTCAGCAATTATACCAAAGCTTAATATACTCTTCTTTAAATTCCACTCGTCATCAATATAGTGAGCTGTAACACACATATAATTCATATTCTGAATCGATGTCCAAGTATCAGTGGTAAGAGACACCATTTGTTTATTAGCAGACAACCTAGATTTCAATTTTTCTTTCTCATCGAAGTGCAAGCATAAACAATCTCTGGCAACAGTGACACGAGATGGAATTTTGAATCTTGGTTGAGCCTCTTTCATGAACATATTAAATCCTTCATTTTCAACATATTTAAAAGGGAGCTCATCAATGATTATCATCTTTGCAAGTGTTAATCTAGTCCTCTCTTGATTAAAATCAACAAGTTTCAAGCTAACACTATTAGGATCATCCTCACTTTCTTTTCCAATAACTATAGTTTTTTGTTTCTTATCAACTATCCTATTTGGATTTTTCAGGCACACTTTCAAATGTTTATGCATGTTAGTAGTGCCATGACTACCACTATTTGCAGCATATTGTTTCCCAAAATACTTACATATAGCCTTATCATTAACCCTTTTAAAATCTTTCCAATCTGTAGAAGGTTTTCTAGAGGGTTTTCTTTTGCTTACCTCTATTAGTGCACTTGGTGGCAATGATGACAACCCTTCTCCTTGTATTTGTTGAACTTCTTGCTCTTGTTCAAGTGGATGAGCAACATCTTCACTGACAATTTGTGATTGTTCCACTTCCATTTTCTATAAAAAAACAATTTTTAATATAAATTATTATTAAAACAACATTAAACAAAATATATTTAAATTAATAATATGAAACAGAACAGGACTTTGCATCAAAATATATTTTCATCATATGAAACAAAATAGTACTTTGCATCATATGAAACAAAATAGTACATTACATTGAACCTATCATCATATTTTGCATTGATATAAAACTATTGAAGTACATACTGTAAAAACAATATATTGCATTGAAATAAATATATTGTAGAACTATAAAAAGTATAAAACCTTATTCAATATGGAGACGAAACTATGAGAGAGTCAAAGTATAGACTGTGGATTTTCGAAAGCAAGATGGAATTGGAATGTGAGAGAGTAAAATGAAAAAAAAATCTTGAGAGAAAGAGGAGTGGTGACGTTTGAGATTTGCCGTAGTAAAAAAATAGGGTTAAGTTAAGTGGTATTGTCTTTAGTTTAGTAAGTTTCTAATATATACTTAATTATTATTAGTTAATAAAGATTCATTAAAAAAATAAAAAGGCAGTAAAGTGTAAACTAGAAGTGCATAAGTCAAGCAAGCATGATTAATATTAATAATAATGTTTAATTATAATAATAATAATAATTTAATGTGTGATTGGAAACGGGAAGGAAAGTGCAAAAGATCTTTGTGTACGTTACAATTTACAAAGTTATAGCAACTTTAAAATTTATAAATAATAATATAATAATAATAATAATAATTAATTATGCCACGTCAACAGGTTGGGTCAACGGGTTCATGGGTTTAGAAACTAAAACCCAATACCCGAACCAAATCTATACGGGTTGTTACGGGTTGGGTCGGGTATACCCGTAAATGAATGGGTCCGGGTAATTAGTGGGTTGGTTCGGTTTGGGTAGGCGGGTTTGCGGGTCGACCCGCACCCATGAACACCCCTATTAATCACTCATTCTTTTCGGTTAATCACGACCTGTCTGTTAAGCACTGAACCCCTTATATTTAGCAACCTTTCTTTGGTTCAAACACTGCCAACTTTGGGTTAGTAACCTTTTTTTAGTTTGAATACCCCTTTCCTTTGGCCAAATGATGTTTGTTCAGATAATGTGACGTTCTTTGGGTCACAACCATTGCTTGGTTCCACACCTGTCTCTTGGTTGATCACCATTTATCGGTTAAAACCAGTTTCTTTCTCCTTCCGGTTAACCATTGTTTTTCAGTTCATATACCAATTTCCCTTCATAGTCAAACACCTCCATTTGGTTCAATACTCGCTTTCGCTTAGTTCGTCACAGTCCGTCTGTAGACACCAACCCTTTTCCCCTCCCCATAAAGTTTTACACTTATCTTTCTTTGGTTAACCACTGCTTACAATTAATGCACCGAGTCCCCCGTGGATCTTACCTTCTATTTTGATTCTTGCCCTTTACTCCTTTTTTCCCAGCCACATCGTCATTCTTTTTTTTCTCCCCAGTGGAGTCATCTCTTTTCTCCTGCATTCCCCATGCATATTTCTTTCTTCGCTTCTCTATTTCTCAATAGAGTTTTCTTTCATCTTCTTTCTTGGTTTCGATACCATTCCTCTTGCATGCCCCAGTTGGGCCTTGCTTTCTTTTTTGGTTCTTAGCTTTGATGTCGTCTCTATCCCTTTTCTTTTTCAGTGTTAGTTCCCTAAACTACGTGGGCTCTGACTTCTTCATTGCACTATGAGGGTACGTAATCACAATATTGCAATTCTTGGCGAGCCACCTTCCTCCGTCTTCTTCCATTCTTATGTCTCTTTGGTCTGTCCAGATCCTCTTCTTTCTTCCTTGGTTCCTTGAACTACGGAGCTCTGACTTCCTCATTTCACTATGAGGGTACGTAGGCACGAGGGCCCGAATCCTCTGCGAGCACTTTCCTTTCTTTCTTTTTCTTTCTTTTCTTTTCTTCCTTTTTAGCTAGAAGCCTTTAGATAAATAACTTATCCAAGCCTAGGAGCAAGCAAAATGGTTCTTGTCGGGTACAACAAATGCTTAAGGTGCGAGTACCTTCCTTTCGCATAACCGACCCCATTCCTGTTTCTCTTTCCTTGGGTTTTATCGATATTTTCCCTGTCCTTTGGGACTAAATAAAGTTTGGTGGCGACTTTGTTGTATCCTTGAATGTGCGATTCACTCAGGTATAATCATGTTAGCTTTAATAAGTAAGAGGATTCTTAGGACGTTTGAATTGTATCTCCCAATTTATATCCAATATGACAACCACTTATGGGCTGATCTTCAAGCTTCTCCGTAAATATCAAGGTTGTGTATGGATAGAGGATTGACAAAAAGTTTTTGATAGTATCAAAGAATATCTGCTTGGACCTCCGATTTTGTCTCCTCCCATGGAATAAAGACCATTGATTATGTACTTAAATGTGCTATAAGAGTCAATGGGTTGTGTTTTGGGTCAACAAGATGAGACTGGTAGGAAAGAATGTGTCATATACTACATGGGTAAGAAGTTCACTGATTATGAGTCTCGGTACTCCATGCTTGAAAAGACTTGTTGTGCTCTAGCTTGGGCTGTCAAGCGTCTCCGCCAATATATGTTAAATCATACTACTTGGTTGATATCCAAAATGGATCCAATCAAGTACATTTTTGAAAAGCCTGCTTTGACTGGGAAGATTGCTCATTGGTAAACATAGTTGTTTGAATATGATATCGAGTACCGAACTTAAAAAGTGATAAAAAGGAAGTGTTTTGGTTGATCATTTGGCACACCATCTAATTGATGATTATCAACCTATCATATTGATTTTCTTGACGAGGATATGATGTACCTAAAGGCTAAATATTGTGAGGAACCATTACCTGAAGAAGGACCGGAGCCTGGATCCTGATGAGGTTTGATTTTTGATGGAGCTATTAATGCTTAAGGAAATGGTATTGGGGCAATAATTATTACTCCTCATGGTTCTCATATTCCTTTCAATGCAAGGTTGATGTTCACTTGCACAAATAATGTGGCAGAGTATGAAACGTATATTTTGGGCTTGGAAGAAGCTATTGATTTAAGAATCAAGAATCTTGATGTATACGGAGATTCGACCCTAGTGATTAATCAGATGAAATAGGAATGTGAGACACGCCAACCTTATTTGATTCTTTATCAAGATTATGCAAGAAGGTTGTCAACTTTCTTCAATAAGGTTGAGTTTTATTATATACCTAGTGTTGCAGTGAGAATATAATATCAAATTATTGATTAATTTGAATCACAAATCTTTAATTCACAACCGGTCTTTGATTTATTCGAAGAAAAGGTTAAAGAAAGAAAACCTAATTTGCATCGTAAACACAATGTAGGGAGATCTAGGATTCGGGGGTTGGTTATACCTAGGGAAGATGTTAGCATCCTAAGCATATGTAGTACTCTACAAGAACCTCTTGTTTAATGTGTGTTATTTTGTTATCTATCTGTTTAAGGTATTCTAAAGGGTTGAAGATAAAGAGAGAGACCTAAGGGGTTAGTCCTAAGTATACTCGCCAAGAAGTCGCATCTTGTGCCTACATATACTGGGTAAGGGATGGAATCAGAGTATTCGTAGTTCTCCTCAAAGAGGGTGAGGAACTTCTTGACTATGGTCAAGGTTCTAGGGAGGATGTAAGTGTTCATAGCAAAACACTTACATGGAGTGCGACGACTCCAATTCTATGTTAATGTTACGTTGATAAAGGGTGAGTAAGTATCCACGACGGAAACTTACATGGACTACGGCGACTCCGATCCTCAGGCTAGGATAAGGATATGAATGTCCATGGCGGGGTGCTAAATATGAGTACGGAGACTCAGATCATAAGGCTAGGATAAGGGGTAAGGTGAAGGTATTGGGAAATTGACATGGCAGTCAGTGGAGGGTGCCTTTCCTTCGGAACGAACAGTTTAGTAAAAGAAAAAAGAAGGCAAATATTTCAAATGATACAGAACAAATAACAGTAATGTGAACATGTTAATTAAGTATTCAAGGTTAAACTTAGAAGATAATAGTGAAATGCCTAAATCTAAAATTTAAAATAAAATGGCAAGAAAAACTAAATAGTAAATTATTTTTATTATTTTTTACCAAAATTAAAATATGTGAATTTAAAGATTAAATTAAATTAATTAAAATCAAATTAAGGCTAAAGTGTTATAAAAATTCTAAAATTTAACAATCTAAATTATCAAAAATTTAAATATTCTAAATTATTACAATATTAAAATTAATCTAAATTACTAAAATTTAAATTAATTTAATTTTTAAAAGTAAGTTATTAAAAAACTAAATGGATAAAAATCCTAAAAAAACCAAAACTAATATACATCTTAATTATTACTATTAGTTTTTAGATTAAAATTAAAAACTAAATTAACTACTTTTAATAAAAACTTGTATTTTTGTATTTTTTATTATTAATTAATACTAATTTTTTTTTTATTTTTTATTATTTCATATATATATATATATATATATATATATATATATATATATATATATATATATATATATATATATATATATATATATATATATATATATATATATATATATATATTAACAGCAGGTCTGGGCCCAACCCAGTTTAAAAAAATAGAAAAAAGAAAAAAACTAAAAATAAAAAGCAAAACGGGCCGGTGACTTTTCTCTTCTTCCTTTTCCCCTTTCTTCTTCCATTTCCCCTCTGCGATCTCGACTTCTTCTTCTCGCTCTCTTTTCTCACTCTCTTCTCCGATTCCTTCTCTTTTCTTCTTCCCTCCATCTGTTTCTCTTCTTTTTTAACTTCACCGCCTTCGTCTCTTCTTCTTCTTCTTCAAACTCCTCTGTTTCTTTCTCTTTTACTCTCTTCACTTTTCCGTTTCTTTTCTTCTCAACTTTTCTGCCTCCTACCCTTTTCTCTCTTTCGCCTTCTTCCTCCTCTTCTTACCTCTTCGTCTCACGGTAAAAATACACCCTACGAATATCACCGAAAAACAACATAAAATGCGACAGAAAATAAAAAAAATAAATGCGAAAGTGGAAATCTCAACCGTTTTGGAGAAGGACGAACGACAACGAGGTGTTAACATTGCGTCGGCGGCTTCCATGGAGGATCACAGTAACTACGAAGATAAGTTCTCAAATCTTTGCTATATGGTGACGATTTTGTAAATCTGTGTGTCCGATTTTGTTCGTGAATGACCTCCTTTTATAGTCCTTGCGCATTGAATCAAACGATTTCGCAATGAATGCGAAAAAAGTTTGTCAGATCTTGCTTAAGATGCTTCGAGCATGTTTGGTCTTGTAATAAGCATATTTCCATTTTTACATGAATATGTTTGGGACGTGTTGGAACACTGTTATGAATGTTCGTGAATCTGTTTTGTGATTGATGATGATATTGTTGCCATTTTGATTCCAACAACTTTGGCAGTACTTGGTTGATAATAAACATATTTGGTTGTATCATGATTTTCTTCCTTCGTTTGTTTATTATAGATGCAGGTCAAACAAGGGCTGAGGGATATCAATCAAAGAGCGAACTGTTGTTGAAGAAACTCTTGAAGGAGCATGCTAACATCAACTGATCATGTCCTTGCTGTTTCTATTAATTTTACGCATACAACAAGACCAGGAGGAATGGACAGCCCTCTAGAATTTATTTTTCTAACATTTATCCATGGCAGATTGATTTGTACTACCATTAAATCCAAAACTTTCTGTAGTATTTATGCCTCTTCTGTCTGTAAGGACTTTATATAAAGAACCTTGTAACATGATCTTCCCAAGTTTGAATAATCATCTTGAGTTTTAAAGTGAGATTTTGTAATATGTGAACTCGTGGGCTTTAAGTCTTGCTTGTGAAGTTAAATTTTGGGCTCCTTTGTAACAAACTATGTCTTATAAGCTTTTCACATAATCTTTCGTTTGAAACAGAAATTGGGCACAATATAATAGTTAGAGTCCAAAGCAAGTTTAGAAATTATGATTATGCTTTAAAACTTCTGGATGAAATAAACTAAAACTCTTATTCTGGTTTAACAATGAATGATGAATCTCATGGTAAAATTGGAGTAACAACCTTTGAACTTTGAAGTAATGTGTTTCTTTCAATTTTGATTATATCTTGAACCTTGAGAATCAACCCTGCATCTTGAATACAGATGTGAAAATTTTAACTTATACTTCATAAATCCAATCTCAAAGTAATCCTCTTTGATGACATAAATCATAACTTTTTTAAAGAACTTGATTAGCGAGGGAATTTCGAACGTCTAAATCTTGGAGTTAAATGAATACTTTAATGAGACGAATGACCAAAATTTATGATGCGCGAAACTTCTTGAAACATCATATTAAAACAAAACTTGAATTACCGTAAACCAATGACCCAAAATCATAACTCACTCAAGTCTAACAAGGTTTGATTCGAGATCAACGCACATACATACAATGATATTTTCAACCACATAGCTTGGTCCTGACCTGACTAGATACAACCATAAGATTCAAACAAAACATCTTCGAGGTCTTGTTCCAAGAATAGCCCATGAATGAGAAAGAAATCTATAGGTGGAACCAGATCAGTATTACCTGGTCATATCCTGAAATGTTTAGTCGAGGGGACCAACACCATCTATACTAGAAAATGATGTGCCTCTGAAAATTATTGGAGAGAACTGATCTTATATTGGTTGGTGTCTATAAGGATGAGAACATATCCTTCTTCCATTTCTGCGAGGACTAAACATGATTCGTAGTGGCTAATGAGCACACATAAAGTCTTCATGGTTCTTCGACCTTTTTCAGGTATACATGGATGATGACTTAGGATTAATATGTGTAAGAAATCAAGGAATCTAAGGGAAAAATTTGGGTGCAACACCTAGAGAAGAAAATTAAATAACAAATGCTTTAGAAACTTTATCCTCCATGATTGTGGTGAATCGGTGGAATGATGTGCCTAGAATCAACATCGTGCATCTTGATAGACGGACTCATGTGTTTGTAGTAGAAGAGGTCGTTGATGATAAACCATGGTATTATGATATTAAACGCTTTCTTCATAATCAAGACTACCCACTTGGGGCATCCAAGAAAGATAGAAAGGCTTTGAGAAGGTTGGCTGGAAATTTCTTTTTGAATGATGATGTGTCATACAAGAGAAATTATGATAAGATCTTGCTCAAATTCATGGATAGACATGAAGCAGACATGTTGATGAAAGAAATTCATGAAGGATCCTTTGGTACCCATGCCAATGAACATGCAATGGCAAAGAAAATGTTGAGGGCAAGTTAATATTGGTTGACAATGGAATCTGACTTTTGTGAATATGTGAAGAAAGGTCATAAATGCCAGATTTATGCTGAAAAAATTCATGTGCCTCCAACTCCTCTCAATGTTATATCTTCTTCATGGCGTTTCTCCATGTGAGGCATTAATATGATTGGAATGGTCGAACCTAAAGCGTCAAATGGATACCGTTTCATTTTGGTGGATATTGACTATTTCACCAAGTGGGTTGAAGCGGCATCATATACCAATTTGAACAAGCAAGTAGTAGTCTGGTTTATCAAGAACCAAATCATCTACCGATAGTGTTCCGAGAAAAATTACCACGGATAATCGGTCAATTATGAATAATAATACTGTCGCTACTGCAAAAAAAAAGTGCCGGCAATGACAGAAGTGTCGCGGCCGTTCGTTATTTATCCTAACAAGAGGGAAAGGAAACGATCAGGGAAAACCTAGCGAAAAGGGATAAGATCGGTCATCGCAACCAAATCTCGGGTTCGGGAATTGGTTACACAAGGGGAAGCTATTAGCACCCCTCACGTCCGTCGTACTCGATGGGATCCACGCTTTGTTGTCTATCTAAAAGGGTGATTGAAACTATCTAAGCTACGACTCAGGGTCAAAAGAAAAGAAAAGAGACTCGATAGAGCATCGCCGCTCTATGCCTACGTATTCCCTCGTGTAATGGAAAAGTCAGAGTCAACGTAGTTCGGGTAAATAAGAACACTGGTTGGTTCAAATGTTTTAAACAAGTAGGGTTAACAAATAGTTCTAGCAGTTAGGTGTATGTAACTCGACCATTGGAGACTTAGGCGTTACCTGTTTGCGGTAGAACCAAGAGTTAACAAAGCTCTCTTTTATGAAAAGATTTTCCATTATTAAGGGGTCCCAAAGGACAAAATGAAGTTTGATCATCTGTTGTTTGTGTCTATTAAGAAGAAGTTTTTTGAATTGTTTGTAATTCATATTGTACTAAAGACTATGACCTAGGAGCGAATGCGTCGCATATCACCCAAAGGGTGTACACTAAACACTCTAGGACATTGAGAGGAAGCCCCCCAATCACCATTTTCCAAGTACTTAAAGATCGTAACATACAATATTCATTAGCCTTTATTAAGTATGTTAGAGTTGTTTTGAGATGAGAAAGAGAAAGGACAAACTAAAGGGAAACTAGTTTAAAACCTATTAGTTGTCATGCATTGTGGACCTATGATTGAAGTTAGGGAAAACTACCTAATGTTATCATACATGGTTTGAAACCTAGTGTCTATTCATAATCATCCTTAAGCAAGGAGATTAGAGAACCTAGGGGAGCATAGGAAGAAAAGAGAAGAAGAAAGGAAGGCATGAAATAAAATGCAATGTATGAATATGCAAACATCTTATGCACATTTAGAATGATAGTGAGGGAGGAAAATGTGTGGGGGAAAAGGCCTCCACAAGCTCATCTCAACCTCAAGCATGCATATGCAATGCAAATAGAAAGGAAGAGAAAGAATGCATAAAAATAAAATGCAAACAATCACACAAAAGGGATGAAATGGGAAGACAATTCTTACATCATTCATACATCAACCAAATGAGCCCTAAGGCAAATCAAATGAAAGGAAATAAAGACATAAATGGAAGGAGGGATAAGGGATGGAGTTAAACCATCAAGGGGGTTAAAATATCATTCAACCATGGTATCATTATGATTTGGGCAAAAGAATGCACCAAAATTTCCTCATGGTTCACCATTTGAATCATGCTCCAAGTACCTCAAAAGGAGGGACTAAGCACACCCAAATGGTGCTCCAAAGTCCTTGGACAGAGACAGAGGTGATAAGAGAGTGCACTCAAAAGTAATGAGGCAAAACATGTAAAAGAATGCAAGCAAATCATGTACAAAGGATGGGAAACATTCACATATGCACACAAGTGAAACCCTAAAAAGAAAGGCCAAAAGACGCACAAACTTGAACAAGTTGTAAACCAAATTAGGACCTATAATTGAACCTATACATAATTCAATATTTATATAACATGAATCCACAAGAATTAGAGGTTCAATCAATGCACAAAATTCATTTACAACACAAACTAGTTCATGCACTAGGGTAAATATCACACAAAGATGGCCTAAAATGGAAATTAACCTAAAAATAGATAAAATACTCAAAAAATTCCAAATAAAATCCTATATGAACCCTAAGGTGTTGTGAACCAGGGGTCAAAAGTATGGGAACAAATCCCAAACAAAACTATGCAAACAAAAGTGAAAACCAAAGAGATACCCTAAATGCAAGGGTGAATCGAGGGTCATAAAAACTAACCTAAAATCCTAACCAAATCTAATCAAACCATGGGTAAAATGGTCTTGAAAAATCAATTAATATGTCATCAACCTGAGAAACAATAATCATCCATTAACATGGAAAAATGATCAAGAAATAAAATCAAACACATGCAATGATCAATTTCAAACCAACTAAAACACCTCAAATATGGAAAATCATATTTAATTGAAAAATGACTTAAAAAATTAAGTGAAAAATTTCTAAAATCAATTAACATCCTAAAATATCTAGAAAATATTTTTTTTGGGATTTTTATCATCATCAGAGGTATTTTATTTGCATTAAAATCAAAATTGAAAATAACATGCAAAAAGAATAAAAGAAAAGGAAATGGAAAAACATGCGTGCCAAATAGAAATTAGAAGCAGTTATATTGGATGGGCCTAATTCAAAGGGAGGTGTAAGTATCAGTTGGAGCCCAAGTCCATTACTCAAACTCAGTGGAGCCAAATGCTCTGTTTCACTAAACATACATGGAAGTCCAAGCGCACGTGGATGGGTCAAAAGTGATCAGATGTGATCAAGACCGTTGGATTGGGATTAGTCAAAGAGTCAAAAGTCTACATGGATCTCCATGTGAGCAAAACGGAGCCAGAACCAGACGGTGGTTCTGAAACTCTCCGGTCATCTTCTCCAAATTCTCGTCGGTCAAAGAGTCTTGAAAGAGTAAAAAGTCTTAGGCATTTAATGGATGCTTGAACATGGAGAATTATTGAAAGAGAGTTTACCTAACAGAGCTCCTCCGTTGGGTCTTGAATTGTAGCTGAAACTCGTGCAAAATTATCCAGAAAGCTTCAATGATCTTCAATAAAGCTCTTGGTAATCTTCAATTGAACTGAAATGCTCTGAATCTTGAATGCACTATCTCACTTACTCCTTGAAAATTCTCAATCGTTTTTGCTCCAATTCTGATCAATCTTCACCTATGAGCATTTGTTTTTCATCTGGGGATTATATGCAATGGATCTGAGCTCAATTAGAGGCCCAATTGTTGAAGGTGAGATAATACTTAGAAAGGGGGGGGGGATTGAATAAGTATGGAAAACTAAGACTTGAAAATAATCACACAATTATTTTTATCCTGGTTCGTTTAACAACTACTCCAGTCCACCCTTCCAGAGTGATTTGCCTTTCTCAACAAGGACTTAATCCACTATTAAATCAAACTGATTACAATAGTATCACCTAAGAACAACAGTTCTTAGTCTTCTCAAGAGCTACTGATTCTAACTGAATCCTCTTAAGGAATATCCTTTACAATCAATGTAAATTAAATACAAGAGTTTTTAATGCTTCTATAAAGCTTTAATCACAACAGTGATTTTTCTCTTAAGTTTAAGTACAATGAGATTCTATGAAGAATAAGAATGAAAGCTTAGAGAATATTATGATTTCTTTTCAGCAAGTGTGTAGCACTGAAGAATGAAGTGAAGATCTCCTTTTATAGGCAGCTGAACCAAGCAAGCTGAACGTTGAAAAGAGAGTCCCAAAAGGTCTGAGCCTTTTTGTCTTCACATCAACTGACCTTTCCTTGAAATAGATGGCACAGAAAAATCCTTTTTGTATGTGTAAGTGTGTCTAGCACAAATAAGGAAAGAGACGTTGAATAGTTCCAACAGATATATTCTTGAAAACACTTCTTCAGTTTCAGCAAGTTCTTCAGAGTCTGAATGGATCAGAGTCTTCTAATGAGATTCAAAACTGTGCTGTATCAGAGTCTTCTGCAGCGTGTGTGCTTCTAGCGTGTTGATCATCAGAGCATTTTGACACAGAACTTCAGTACTTGGTAGCGTAGGTACTTTCAGAAACTTCTGTAGATCAATGCTTTGAGAAACTCTTCAATCAATATTCTTCTATACTTCTGATGCTTCAGCTTCAGATGCTTCTGACTATCTTCAGATGCTTATGATTATCTTCAGATGCTTATGATTATCTTCAGATGCTTCTGACTCAGAATGTTCTGGAGCTACTTGCTTCAGATCCTTCTGGAGACTACGCTCAGGATCTTCTGTAAGGAGCAAACAGATTCTTCTGTAGGGTGCATCTGGCGCTTCAGAGTCAGAATAACTTCTTGTATTCAAGACAGATTTGCTTCTAGAGAGTTAATATAATTTCAATCTGCAGTAAAACTCTCAAACAAATTTTAGAGTATATAATTCTTAAATATAAATTTCCTAACAGTTATCATCAAAACAAAGAGTAATTATTAAGAACCAATCTGTGTTCTAACAATCTCCCCCTTTTTGATGATGACAAAAAGTATCAGAAATTTATTTAATTGAACATAAAGAATTATAACTCCCCCTGAGATGATGAATCTCCCCCTGAGTTGAATATGAAAAAGGAATAGAAACTTCCCTTTTTATCTTGAGTAATCTTCAGAGTCAGATCTTGTTTGTTTTGAAATAATTAAGGATCAGACTATCTTGCAGATATGAGATTCAGAGTTTGATAAAAGATAAATGATCTGAGAAATTCAGGGATTCTTTTATAGAGTGTTTTTATCAAATGTTCTGAAATAGTCAATTTAGATATTAGAAAGAGTAGATATGTCTGAAGATTCATTCTAGTGAAATTATATTAAATAGTTCAAATCTTTATTTTCTCCCCCTTTTTTGTCATAAGCAAAAAGTAAAAACTTTTAATAAAGACAAATAAAAGGAACAAGAGACAGATAATTCAATGGAGAATAACAAGCTGATTCATTTAATCATAACAGAGCAAAAGTACATTGGAAAATGTCAGAAGATATAACAAGAACATTCAGATGCAAAAACAACAGATGCACAAATATGAGGAAAAAAAATCTAAGAGTGTTTTGACAAAAGCATCTTCAATAGGTCTGTGATCTCAGATTGTGATTGCTCATGCTTTGACATCCACTTAGTCATTGTCTCAGTCTTCTCATCTTGTTTAGACATCCACTCTGACATGTCCTCAGATTTCTTGTCTTGCTTCACCATCCAAGATCTTATTTCAGATTGACCAGCTTCCAGAGCAGCAATCTTGTCTCCAAAATCTGGATTTTCTGTCTTTATCTCTGATGAAGGAGATGGAGGTTCTGCAGTCTGAACAGAGTCAATTGCCATATGTTCTGGAGATCCTGAAGAGGGTTCTACCAGAGTCATAGTCAATGCATTGGCAGTTGGTTCTGGTGGAGGAGGAGGAGCATCCAAACAAAGCAGAGGTTCAGTCTTGTTTACAATCCAGAATTGAGTTCTTTCAGCTCTGAGCTTTGCATCATCAGAACAGATGTTCTTCAGATTAGAAGCTACAGTGTTGAATCTCTTGATAAACCCTTTCCAGATGATGTCAGTCTCATTTGCATCCATAGTTTCAGAACATCTCTTCTGAACAGTACCTAAAGACATATGTATTTCTTGCAAAAACGTTTGAAACAAATGATCAATATTAAGTCTGGGTGGTGGTTTAAGCAAGGTTTCCAGAGTCATCTGTTTAGGTTTGGGAGTTGGTGGAATTAGTGATTTAGAGATGGAAATCAGAGGAGGGGGAACATATGGAAAGAATGGAATTTCTGGTTTTTGAGGTAAGGATCTGTTTAAAGCATTAAGCAGATTTGGTTGAGGTCTTGTGCATGGGTAAACAACATCAAAGAATGCATTGGAGTATGGTATGAAAGCAGAGTTTGATGGTTTATTAGATGCAACTGTGTTATCAGATGCAGGATGCAGAGCTGAAATAGCAGCTTTACCAGATGTAGCAGATATGGTGGCTAATGATCCTTCATTGTTAATAGATTGAATATATGAAAGGATTACAAATGGAAGGGCCTGTCTGAGTTTTGGTTTCAGAGGTTCCAAAGGTTCAGAAGGCTCAACTCTATCATAAACATCTTTTAGTTTGAAACCATAAGATAAATTATGATAAAGAGAAGACACTTGGGCACAAGATATTCCAGATGATGATGGATTGGAAGTGGGAATAATCATCTCAGATGAAGTTGCAGGTGGAGGCATAGGATCTGGAGTGGTAGTTTTAGCAGGTAAGGTTGATTCAGGTTCAGGTTCATGAACAGGGTATTTGTCAGATGGATTAATGAGAAAGTCAGGATGAATTTCTGATTCTGATGAATTTGAGGATGTTTCAGGTGTACAAGAGGTAGAAGAAACTTGAAACACTGTTTTTAATGGAGTGATGTCAAGAACCTGTGTCTCAGGGATGTGAGATGGTTCTGAAGGAATATCAGATTGTTGAGAAGGTGGTTCAGAAGTAACAGGTGCTACAGGTTCAGAAGATGGAATGTTTGATGGTGGTATGACAGAGTCTTTTTGTGGTTGATCTTCTGTGGTTTGTTTTTCTGGATGATCAGAAGTTTTTGGTTAATTTTCTGTTTGTGGTTGAGCAGAGTTTTGTTTATCAGAATTTTGTTGTAGTTCTGATGGTTGTGGTTCTGTTTGTTGTGGTTCTGTAGGTTGTGGAACTGATGGTTGTAGAACTGTTGGTGATGGACGTGGAGTGAAGTGTTTGATGTGTATTTTGGGTTAAGGTGGTTTTGATACAGAAGCAGTTGTTTGTTTCTGAGGTGAGACAGAACTGGGGGCAGCAACAGATGTTGTTTGAGTGACAGGTGGTTTGGGAACAGACTTAATAGATGAATCATTAATAACAACATTTTTAGAAATAACAGAAGCTTTAGTACCTTTGAGTTTAATCCTCTTAGCAGATGCAAAGGCAGCTTCTCCAGAATCCTTTCTCTTTAACAGATCCTTTGGTTTCTCAGCAATCTTAGCCTTCTTCTGGACAGGTTCAGATTCTGCTGCAGGCTGAGATCTTTTCCTCTGAAGTGGAACTTCTTCTTCTTCTCCTGCATCTGGCAGTGGTTGCTTGACAAGTTGAAACACATTGGCTAGAACAGACACTCCTTCCTTTTTGCATTCCTCTATGTACATCAGAACAATGTGTCTTGGTTCTTCAGCAAAGAATAGAGGAAAGTCAGATACTGGAATCCTTTTATTCAGATCAGACATATTTAACCTCTTTGGAGCAGTAGCAGTTTCAATCCACAATGGCTGCTGTAACTTCAGATAACCTAGGTGATGTTCTATATACTCCTCCAAAGAGAACTCTTCTCACACCAGTTGATAAATTAGAAGTGTTGTGTGAATCCATGGTTGAATTTGATTCTCTGGCTGACAATGGGTTTGATTTTCGCTCCATTGTTAGAGCTCAAGGTTGGGTGAAATACTTTGATAGATTGTTTGGACCAGTTTACCCTCTACTCTGGAAGGGTGGACTGGAGTAGTTGTTAAACGAACCAGGATAAAAATAATTGTGTGATTATTTTCAAGTCTTAATTTTCCATACTTATTCAATCCCCCCCTTTCTAAGTATTATCTCACCTTCAGTTGGTATCAGAGCATTTTGACACAGAACTTCAGTACTTGGCAGCGTAGGTACTTTCAGAAACTTCTGTAGATCAATGCTTTGAGAAACTCTTCAATCAATATTCTTCTATACTTCTGATGCTTCAGCTTCAGATGCTTCTGACTATCTTCAGATGCTTCTGATTATCTTCAGATGCTTCTGACTCAAAATGTTCTGGAGCTACTTGCTTCAGATCCTTCTGGAGACTACGCTCAGGATCTTCTGTAAGGAGCAAACAGATTCTTCTGTAGGGTGCATCTGGCGCTTCAGAGTCAGAATAACTTCTTGTATTCAAGGCAGATTTGCTTCTAGAGAGTTAATATAATTTCAATCTGCAGTAAAACTCTCAAACAAATTTTAGAGTATATAATTCTTAAATATAAATTTCCTAACAGTTATCATCAAAACAAAGAGTAATTATTAAGAACCAATATGTGTTCTAACAATTGTGGCCTGTTAATGGGAATTGCAAAATCTAAAATTTAATTTCAAGCTTCAAAATTCATGAGTGAAACTGGATCCAATGGCCCAGAACTCAGTTCAAACATCTTCCTTGTGGTATGGAGTGATCCAATGGAGAGGATCTATCCCTTGAAAAGATCCTATGGTTGATTTTGGATGTGTGACTTCTTCTTGAAGCAACTTGAAAAAAAACATGTTTTTACTCATCAAAATCCAATTCTGAATTGTGCATTATGTTTGGTATGTTAAAGGGACTCAAAAAATGCATAAACATGTTATGAAATGATTCAAAATGAATTCAATCCAAACCGTGGCTTTTAAGTCCTTTTTTCATGAAATTTCTTCACCATTCTTCACATACAAGCCATACCCATGATAAGTGATAGTTTAATGATGAAATTGAGTTCATTTGAAGCAATTTTGATGTTGGAGAAAGTTCCATTTGAAGTGTGCAAAGTCATGAAAATGACCTATAACCAAAATGACCTATAATCCAAGTTTCCCAAAATACCCTTACCTTGCAAGCTTTATATCTCGAGCTCTACAAATCAGATGAAGGACTTATAGGACTTTTTAGAAAGCTAAGATCATAAGGAACCATTTTCAAGTTTGGATCAAAGTGATTAGAAACATAATTCTAGGTCAAAAATATCTTGGAAGTTGGTTGACTTTTGTTGACCAAAATAACATTCATCTAAGGACCCATAACTTGTCAGCATCATATCTTGAGTTCTAGAAACCCAATGGATGAGTTCTAGTACTCAAAAGAAATCTAGAAACATGATCTACAAGTATTATGTTGGAGTCAATATGATATGAAACTTATATTTGGAGATATGTGGTCTTGAAGTTAGGCACCAAAATAGGGGATTTTACACTAACAAGCTTAGAAACCCTAACTTAGCAACTTCTCACACTCTTGATTCTTTTTTATTTGATCTTTGAAGAACCTTTTAGATGCCTCAACGCAACATTCCATGATAACAATGATTTAGAATTGAGTCTTAATCTCCTTCAAATTCAACAGTTGACTTAGGGTTGACCAGATGAAAACCCTAGATGCACCACCATGACTATGGCTTCTTGTACTTGGTATAATGACTTGCATAAGCTCCTCAACGACCCTCAAGGAATTCAATGAGCTTCCATAATCTTCTCCCTCCATAACCATGGACTCATGATCCTCTGATGATCTTCATTTGGTCTCCAAGATAGGAGATACACACAACTATTCATCCACTCCTTCAATGAGCTTTGAATTTCTCCTGATGATAATAAGCACTTGATAGCTTGAATAAAACCTCTTGCTTAAGCTTGGAAACCTTGCTAGCCTTCCCTTGTTAAGCACACCCCTCTTAATCCCCTGCAAATGAACAATGGTATGCAAATGCTAATGCTATGAATGCAATGAAACACAAACTAGGCAAAGAAAAAGGTTGGGAAAATATTGGGGTGCAACAGCTGCCCCTATTCACACAACTTGGACCTGACTGGGTGAAAAGCGAACGACTTTCAAACAATCAAGGTAAAAGACGGTTGAATACCAAAAGACCCGAAAATTTGCCAACCGCAGAAATAAACTGCAAATCTGATTGGGGAGAAAATCTCCGGAGGTAACTGAAATAAACATCTTGAATACTCCGCTGGGGAAGAGAAACTTAACCAAGTAACTCTGCTTCGGGAGTGCAAAGAGACCTAATCAGGCAACTCTACTGAGGAACAAAGAGAAACTTAACCAAGTAACTCTGTCGGGGAAACATATAACAAAATTGTGTCGTGGTCTGGATACCACATGGGCTAAAGATAATATTTCAAATTATCGGAATCTGGATATTCAACGAACAAAATGAATCAACGAATTTTCCAGAGTCTGGATACTCGACGAAAAACCGGAGCCTGGATGCTTTATGTAAAAGCTGGAGTCTGGATACTGAACGAAATTTACCGGAGTCTAGATACTCCACCAAATGACCGGAGCCTGGATGCTCAACGTAATGATCGAAGCCTGGATGCTCAACGAAATTGGTGATGTTACTGGGGGTTACCGAAGTCTAGATACTCGATGGAAATTGACCGGAGTATGGATACTCGACGGACAAAGCAGTACGGTACGAATCGGAAATTCACCGGAGTCTAGATACTTGACAGAGAAACTGGAGCCTGAATGCTCAATGAAATAGCCGAAGCGTGGATGCTCAACGACGATTGACCGGAGTATGGATACTCAATGGACGAAGAAACACTCATTAAGGTCTGAATACCATCTGAGTTCACAAAAATACCACCATCGAAGTCTGACGACATTGCTGGATAACAACATAAGTCGGGATCTGGATACCCAATGAGTATACTCATCAAGGTCTGGATACCATGTGAGTTCAAGAATACTATCTCAAATTGTCGGAGTCTAAATATTGCATGAACAAAATGAAACAACGAAGTTTGCTAGAGTCTGGATACTCGACGACAAAAGGAACACACTTCTGCAACTAGAAATTTGTCGGAGTCTGGATACTCGACGACAATGATCGAAGTCTAGATACTGAATAGACAAAGGGAAATATGCTTGACATTACCATGGTCTGGATACCATATGTCAACTTGCTAAAGTCTGAACACTCAACGAAGGCGACCAGAGTCTGGATACTCAACGGACGAGGCAAAATATCACAAAATATATTCAGCAGGGTCTGGACACCCAACTGCCTTTACCGGATTCTGGATACTCGGCGGACAAAGCACAATATCAACAATTATCGTGGTATGGATACCACAACTGTCTTTACCAGAGTCTGGACACTCGACGGAGAAAGAAAAATAAATCAATCGGAAATTGACCAGAGTCTGGATACTCAACGAACAAAAGAATTCAGCACAAATAATTACTAGGGTCTGGATACCCAACTGACTTCAACGGAGTCTGGATACTCGACGGAAAAGTACTTCAATCACAAATATTACTGTGGTCTGGATACCACCAAGAAATTGATCGAAGTCTGGATACCCAACGGACAAAACCAAATCTGAAACTGCCGCGGTCTGGATACCATATAAGGCAAAAGAATATAACCGCATCTGCCGTGATCCGAATATCACAAAGAAATTGACCGGAGTCTGGATACTCAACGAAAAAACCAATCAACCGAAGTCAGGCGACATTACTGTCGAAAATGTAAGCCGAGGTCTGGATACCACGTGGGTTAACGGAAATTGCCATGGTCTGGATACCAAGCGGGAAAAGAAATCAGACCTCTGAAGATACACCTGAAACACAGAGATAACAACCTGGCTTATGTTTCATATGCGCATGTTTGAAAATAGCGTAATGCTCCACACGAAATGGAAATGCTACGCATTTAGGTAAGTGCTATGCACGGATGCAAATGCAAAGGAACGAAATTCAGAAAAATAAATGTTGAAGAGAAAGATAAACCATCCTGCTGGAAAGAGAAAACAATCCTGCTGGGGATAGCTCACCCATGCCAATAACGGTTGGACTTACGCTGAGGAAACGGGCCTTGGATGACTATCTCAGCTGGAGAAAATGCCCTGAATGGATTTCCAGAATACTGACTCTTCTGGGGGAAATAGACGAATCTACTGGGGAGAATAGATGATATGCTAAACAGTCACTCTGCTAGAGAAGAACAGACAAATGCCCTGACTGGCCTTCTAGGATACTGCTCTCCTGGGGAATGGAAAACTTCGGCTGAGGATAGACAACTAGACGCTGGAATTAATCTTACCTGCCGGAGAAAATACAACTCTGCAGGGGGAATCAACATCAACCACCGAGATCAAGCTCATTGCTGGAGAAAATATCCTTGATTGGCCTCCTAGAATACCAAAGTCCTTCAAGGGCACAAAACGAACACATATGGGAATGAATATGCTCTGATGGAGAAATAAACCTTGATTGCTGGAGATTATCTAGCTGGGAATTGCCCAATGAGGGAAACAACATCGACCTTTGCTTAGGGAAACAAATTAGTACTCACAGTCCCAAATTCAGACTCTGTGGGGAACAACAACTGAACCTGCTGGGAAAACTCCACCTCTGTTAGGCGGAAAGAAATCCGATCTCGACTCGCTGAGGAGTAGGCTCAATACTCTGCATATGAATCCACTGAGGATATGATGATCACGCTGAGGACACATCTCTGACGAATGCCCCAAGGGTGACGACCCTGCATAAATGAACAAACCAGACAAGACATCCTGTACAAAGGAAATATCTCAGTCGTCATTAGTGGTGTTGTTCAAATAATCCAAAGTTTTAACAATTATCGGCCAAGGCCTGCAAGTTTATGTATGTGCAATTTATCAAAAACATCGGTCGTTTTTTCGCAAACAAAACGATAAAAGCTAAAACAAAGCAAAGCAAACAATTTACTGAATAATATATGTTTATTGATAAATGGTCTGTAAATAGGCAAAGTTTTACAACAGATGCAACCCCTGAAAAGAGGAAGCTGCGCAAAAATATACAGGTATGTGCAGAAATATACAAAATATCGGCAATATGGTGTAGACGGACACCATGAGCTGATCCCTCTATGACTCGACCGACTTCGATATCTTTCCGACGCTTCATCTTCAGAAGAGATTGATTTGGATGAACGACCCTCAGGTCTTCCCAAACCATTAAGCAATGCAAGATCACACGCAGACCACATCTATTTGCTTTCTCAATCCCTAACTTTTGACTGAATCGCCCTTGCAGGTTTTCAATGCAGCGGGATACCCATTTTTTCCAAAGCCTCCTTTTCAGGTTTTCGACTTTGTGGGTTTACATCTTTTCATTTATATCCCTAACTTTTGCCCGAACCCATTCTTTTTATGGTTCGCCGGGATGCCCCATTTTTGCCTGGAATTTCTTTTTTTGTCCAGCGGGTCATTTTAAGCAAAGTATTTTTTAACCGCGTCTGCATTCACAGGGGATGTAAAATCCTCACCATCCATGGTGGATAACAACAAGGCTCCTCCAGAGAAGACCTTCCGTACGACGTATGGACCTTCGTAATTGGTTGTCCATTTGCCCCTGTGATCTGATTGTGGTGGGAGAATCTTTTTCAACACAAGATCACCCGTCTGGAAGCTTCTAGGATACACCTTCTTATTGAAAGCTTTCTTCATCCGGCTCTGATACAACCGACCGTATGCGATAGATGCTAACCTCTTCTCATCCATCAGGCCGAGCTGATTCAATCTGTTATTTATCCATTCTGCCTCATCGAGCTTGACATCGACTAGAACTCTCAAAGAAGCGATCTCGACCTCCAATGGTAGGACAACTTCCATACCATATACTAGCGAGAAAGGTGTTGCCCCGGTTGATGTGCGTACCGTCGTACGATAACTGTGCAAAGCGAAGGGCAACATCTCGTGCCAATCTTTGTAGGTAACAACCATCTTTTGCACTATCTTCTTAATATTCTTATTGGCCGCTTCAACAACACCGTTCATCTTCGGACGATAGGGCGATGAATTGTGATGTTCAATATTGAAGTTCTGGCACAAATCTTTCATCATCTTGTTGTTCAGATTCAAACTATTGTCAGTAATGATCCATTCGGGTACTCTGTATCGACATATGATGTCCCTCTTAATGAACCGGGCTACGACTTGCCTGGTGACATTAGCATACGAGGCTGCTTCCACCCATTTGGTAAAGTAGTTGATGGCTACCAGAATGAAACGATGTCCGTTGGATGCGGTTGGCTCTATCTTGCCAATCATATAAATGCCCCACATGGAAAATGGCCACGGGGACGATATGAAATTCAGAGGACACGGCGACACATGAATCTTGTCTGCATAAATTTGGCATTTATTGCATTTCCTCGCAAATTTGAAACAATCAGATTCCATCGTTAGCCAATAATACCCTGCTCGTAGCAACTTCCGAGACATGGCATGCCCGCCGCCATGTGTGCCAAAGGTACCCTCGTGGTCTTCCTCCATAAGCAAGCTTGCTTCTTTCTCATCCACGCATCTGAGTAACACCACATCATAGTTCCTCTTGTAGAGAATCCCATCCTGATTCAAGTAAAAGTTGCCAGACAACCTCCTAAGAGTCTTCTTATCCTGGGTCGACGCCCCTGGCGGATACTCCTGTTTCTTAAGAAAGTTCTGGATGTCGTAAAAACACGGCTTGCCATCAGAGGCTTCCTTAATTGCAAACACGAATGCAGGCTTATCAAGGCGCGAGATGATAATTCTTGGAGCTTCATTCCAAAAATTCACCGTATACATTGAGGATAACGTTGGTAGCGCGTCCACCATTTGGTTTTCTGCCCTCAACACATGGTGTAACTCTATGCGATCAAAGAATGGCAACATCCTCCTTGCATAGTTCATGTAGGGAATCAGTTTAGGTTTCCTGGTCTCCCACTCTCCTTTGATTTGATTAACAACAAGCGCTGAATCACCGTATACATCAAGATTCTTGATCCACAGATCAATGGCTTTTTCTAAACCCATGATGCACGCTTCATATTCTGCTTCATTGTTGGTGCATGGGAACGTTAACCTGGCAGTGAATGGGATATGAGACCCATGGGGAGTCGTAAAGATTTCCCCAATTCCACTTCCGTGTGAATTAACAGCACCGTCAAATATCAATTTCCATTGGGAGCCAAGCTCTGGACCTTCGTCGGGCAATGGTTGATCATAATCTTTCATCTTAAGAAACATGATGTCTTCATTGGGAAACTCAAATTTCATCGGCTGATAGTCTTTGATCGACTGTTCAACAAGATACTCTGACAGAACACTTTCCTTGATGTCTTTTTGGGAAACGTATTGGATGTCGTACTCTGTCAGTACCATCTGCCACCTGGAAATTCTCCCTGAGAGTGCTTGCTTTAGAAGACATACTTGATCGAATCCATCTTCGAAATCATCATGGTTGTATGATTGAACATATACCGTCTCAAACGCTTGGCAGCCCACGCAACTGCACAACACGTTTTCTCGAGCATTGAGTAACGGGACTCACAATTTGTGAACTTTTTACTTAAGTAATAAATTGCATGCTCTTTTCTACTTGTCTCGTCGTGTTAACCGAGAACACAACCCATATTGTTCTCAAGAACCGTTAAGTACATAATTAAAGGTCTTCCAGCTACTGGAGGTATCAGTATCGGAGGTTCCTGCAAATATTCTTTGATTTTATCGAATGCCCTTTGGCAATTATCGTTCCAGACGACCGCCTGATCTTTTTTCAACGGCTTGAACATTGGTTCACACGTGGCTATGAAATGAGATATGAAACGAGCAATGTAGTTCAATCTCCCCAAGAAACCACAAACCTCTTTTTCTATCTTCGGCGCTGGCATCTCTTGTATAGCTTTTATTTTTGTAGGATCGACCTCGATTCCTTTTTTGCTAACAATGAACCCCAATAGCTTTCCGGACCGTACTCCGAAAGTACATTTGTTAGGATTCAGCCTCAACCTGAATTTTCTGAGCCTCTCAAACAGCTTCAGCAGGTTGACCAGATGTCCTTCCTCCATTTGCGACTTTGCTATCATGTCATCAACATAGACTTCAATCTCGTGATGAATCATATAATGAAACAAAGTGACCATAGCCCACTGATAGGTTGCCCCATACGTTCTTTAACCCAAAAGGAATTACCTTGTAGAAAAACGTTCCCCACGGTGTAATGAATGTCGTCTTCTCCATATCCTTCGGCGCCATCTTGATCTGGTTATAACCGAAAAAACCGTCCATGAAGGAAAATACAGAAAATTGAGCAGTTTTATCAACCAACACGTCAATGTGAGGGAGCGGGAAATCATCCTTTGGGCTCGCCTTGTTAAGATCTCTGTAATCTATACACATCCGCACCTTACCATCTTTCTTTGGTACAGGTACTATATTGGCGACCCACGGAGGGTAAGTTGTTACGGCTAAAAATCCAGCATCCAATTTCTTCTGGACCTCTTCTTTGATTTTTATAGCCATATCTGGTCTCGTCCTTCTAAGCTTCTGTTTGACTGGAAAACATTCTTCGCGCAACGATATGTGATGAACTATGATATCAATATCGAGCCTGGGCATGTCTTCATAGGACCAAGCAAAGATATCACTATACTCATGGAGCATTTCAACCAATCTCTACTTGATGTCGCTCTGTAACGCAACCCCTATCCTAACTTTTCTCTTGGCTTCCTCAGAACCCAAGTTAATAATCTCGATGTCCTCCTAATGAGGCAGAATAACCTTTTCTTCTTGTTTCAAGAGTCAAACTAGCTCTTCTGACAAACCCTCATCTTCATCAATCTCTTCTTCGGCTTGATGTATCGGATGATCAAAGTCGAAACGAGTCATAGGGGGTTCTGACTCGGTGTCATCTGCAATAATGTGAGTCCTGCAATAACAATGGTTAAATGCTTAAAATTATATGCAAATTAGCACAAACCACATTGCCATTTTATTGTTTAAACGAAAAACAAAACAAGAATAACAAGGATCACAAAATTTGAATACGAAAAACGCCCTTTGATTTATTGACAAAATGTACAAATATAAACAAATGAGGCCCTGAAAATAAAACCACTATGTTCCGGGTAGAACATAGGGTTGTACAATAATCGAGAAAACAAAGAATTACTCTTCGTGCGTCACTTGAATGACCTCTTGGATAGTCCAGTTGTTGAGGTGTTGTCCTGGCGTGCTCGGCTTGATCCAGACATCCATGTCGCAGTCGCTATCCCCTTCTTCATTGGAACCAACATTGATGCGCTCGAAAATAAATCCGCCTTTGGTGAATTTCACCAGTCCCTTATAGCGCGGCGCACTCTGGGAGGATCCTGAAGACGACAGACAGTACCCTAGACCAAATTTATCCTGCTTGTTGGGGATGTCAAGGACCTGACCCCAACCTTGTGTTGTTCTAGTCTGCACTGCTGTTTGTGCCCCCTTAAAAGAAGACATGGCCCCTTCGAGCGCTTTGCTCGCTGCAGGAGACTTGTCCTTAACCTGGACCGTTTCAAACGCTTGATAGAGAGTTTCATGGATCTCCCTGTCCACTTCCACATACTTGAATGGCGAGAAATGGCTAACCATTATGTCTTCCTCTCTGCATACGATGACGATGTTGCCACCAACCATATATTTGAGTTTCTGATGCAATGTTGAGGTCACAGCTCCTGCTGAATGTATCCACGGACGACCTAATAGACAGCTATAGGCGGGTTGGATGTCCATTATATAAAACACTGCATCAAATACTTCTGGTCCTACCTGGATAGGCAATGTAAGCTCCCCAAACATTGATCGTTGGGTTCCATCAAAGGCTCTCACTACGAGATCACTAGGCGTACAGAAAATACCCCGAGTGTCTAGTTTCATCAACGCCTTTCTTGGAAGCACGTTTAAAGAAGATCCGATATCCACCAGGACATGGGACATGACAGCTCCACGATATTCAATCGAAATATGCAACGCGCTGTTATGATTGCGGCCCTTCGGCGTCAAATATAGGTCTGTAAAACCAAGACCGTTCCCTGCATTCACGTGAGCAACAACTCCTTCGAGTTGGTTAACTGAATTTTCTTGCAGCACGTATGCAGTGTTTAATATCCTTAGCAATGCATTACGACGTGCTTCTGAGCATAGCAACAACGATAATATGGAAATCTTAGAAGGAGTTTGTTGTAGATGGTCAACTATCTTGTAGTCGCTCTTCCGAATTAGCCTCATAAACTCTTATATGTCCTTCGCCAACGGTTCTTTCTCTCCTGAATGAGAGGTCTCTTCCACAACCGGTTTACCCTTTCCTTTGTCTGCTTTGTCAGCTACCACTTCGGGCGGTGAAAAGACGCGACCACTTCGGGTAATCCCCCCCCCCCCCCCCCCCCCCCCCCCCCCCCCGTACCAACCAGATTCTCCACTGTCTCATTATGTGAACTCTTCAAATCCAGCTTTTGTCCGTTACAATATAATTCGGCTCCATAATTCCATGGAACATCCTTGGTATCTTCAAAAGGCACGGGACCAGATTTTGTGATTATGATTGTTGGCGGCCTAGGCGCAGAAATGGTAATAATTTTGTACGGAATGAAGATCGTAGCAATCTCATCCCTCTTCTCAGTTATCAACTCTTCAGATTTATTCTCAACAACCCGATAAAACTGTAGAACCCCGCTATCCATCATACATTGAATACAACTCTTCAACAGCACACATCCCTCAGGATCATTCAGACATTCAGCGCAATCTTCAACACAGCCCGGGTAAACACCCATCTTCAACAATCTAGCTTTTACGAAGCTCAACGGTGTCTTCAGCTCACTAACATCTACTATCAAATCCAACCCATCATCCTCGATGATTGCACTGACTCCAGCTTGTCTGTGGTTTGGCATAGGATTTTGTGACGTTGGAAGTGTCATGGGAGAAATTTATGGTTTTATTATCAATCATATCCTGCACCTTATGCTTGAACGCCTTACAATTATCGATAGTGTGCCCCGTGGCACCTGAATGAAATTCGCAACGGGCGTTTGCATCAATCCATGTGGAGGTGGCCCGGTCAACGGAGCTAGGGTCCTCTTCTAAATAAGTTGTAATTGCAGTAAAGCCTGGAGCAACTGCGAATACGACATTGGTGGCGCATCGAACTGTTTGTTGGCTACCCGGCCGCGGTCTTAAAACCTTGTGTAACCCTGTTGGTTCTGCTGATTTTGCTGATTCTGTTGTGGTTGTTGTTGTTGCTATTGTTGTGGAACGGAGGGAATAGTTATACTAGCGACCTGTTGATGCTGATTATTCCGATACTGACCTCTTCCTCTTCCTCGAGAACTAGACACCGAACTAGTCTCACCTTCTCTCTTTTTACCACCAAAAACTATTTTTCCTCCTCCAGCTGAGGGAACTTCATTTGAGTGAATGTTCCCAAGCTTGATACCGTTCTCTACCCTTTCTACCATGATTATCAAATCAGAGAAACTGCCTGACATATTGTTGATCAGCTTTTCATAGTAGACGCTGGGCAAAGTCGCAACGAACATATCTATCAACTCGCGCTCCATCATCGGAGGCTGTACCCTCGCATCAAGCTCTCGCCACCTCTAGGCGTACTCCTTAAAACATTCGTTGTTCTTATGGGAGAGATTCTGAAGTTGGACCCTGTTGGGAGTAAGGTCGCTGTTACATTAGTAATGCTTTACAAAAGCCTCATCCAGGTCCCTCCAGCTACGGATATTGACGGGCTCCAGCCCCATATACCATTCAAGAGAAGGACCAGACAAGTTGTCCTGGAAGAAGTGCATCAACAGTTTCTCATCATCCGAATAGGCAGACATCTTCATGTAGTAAGAGTGCAAGTGGACTCTTGGGCAGGTGGTACCCTTGTATTTGTCAAAGTCCGGAACTTTGAACTTAAGCGGCACTTTCAAGTCAGGGATGAGTCCTAGGTTGGCCATATCAAGACCCATGGCATTCTGATTTTCGAAGCTTTTCATCTTATCTTTTAGCAATTTGAACCTTCTGGCGGATTCAGACGACATCTCAGCTCCCATATCCCTCATTAAGAAGATAACATCCTTCTTATCCTCGTTCTGTGGCTGATTCACATTTCCATGGATAGCACGGGTGGCATCAGGGGCAAACACATTACCCAGACCGGCGTTCCTAGTATTACCGTTTCCTGCAGCAGCATTACCGTTACCACTACCAACGTTACCATTGGGTTCAGCGTTGACATTACCCAATCCAGCCATATTTCCATTCACTCCAATGTTTCCAGCATTGTTACTGTTACCATTACCATTCCCTCCAGCATTAGGGATGACCGTGGTGGGCATAAAATTGTCAGCATGGGAAATCTCAGCATATGGTAGATTGGTAGCATTTCCACCGTGCAACACACCGTTGCTGTCGACTCGTGCAACCAAGGGTTGCACCAAAGTCCGGAGCTGATCCTTCCTGTTGGCCACAACTTGCATGAGCTCCATAAACTGGGTCATTCTGTCCCTCATCTCTTGCATCTCAACCTGGATTTGTTTCATTGCTCTTCTCTGGTTTGCTCTGGTGGCGTAGCGGTGAATGACCTGGTTGTCTATCCTGAAACACAACTAACGGTGAAACAAAGATAAGAAAAATGGTCCTGCTGTACCTGTTATGCAAGAGTGATATGCAAATGCAAACATATATCAATGCGTTATGGATGTTTCCCCTCGATTCTAGTTCCAAAATAGCGACGAGACAATAGGAAACCCATAATCCAAGCATGAAGATAAACACCTCATATATATATATATATATATATATATATATATATATATATATATATATATATATATATATATATATATATATATATATATATATATATATATATATATATATATATATATATATATATATATATATATATATATATATATATATATATATATATATATATATATATATATATATATATATATATATATATATATATATATATATATATATATATATATATATATATATATATCAAAGGCCAACATAGGCAGAGTACAGAGTACAACAGTGTACAATAGGAAGACCTCAACTGTTGCGGTGAAAATCGGATACCAAACTATTGATTAGTTTGAATCTAATTCATTTGCAACTGAACTTTAATTTGTCCAAAGGAAGGGTTAAAAATCGAAATTCCCACAATGCAAGCTAGAGAGTTATAGGTTTGGGGGTTGGTTAAACTTAGGGAAGGTACTAGCATCCTAAGTTTCTGTAGTACTCTACAGGAACCTCTTGTTTTATGTTTGTTTATTGCTAAGTGTTTATCTGCTTAATGGTTGAAAGACCTAGGAGTTTATTTCTAAGTATACTCGATAAGATATCGCATCTTATGCCTACATATCCTTACGGGAGAGGAATCAGAGTATTTGTAGTTCCCCTGAGGGTTTGAGGAGTTCTTTGACTGTGGTCAAAGTTCCTACGGGTTTAGGGTAGTTGATTGATTGATTTTAGGAGAAAAGGTGAGTTGTCATTTTAAGAGAGATTTAACCGCCACAAATTGTAGGAATGTAGTCTTTGCATCATCCTAAGAGAAGGGCTCAAGTACTCGGATAGGGATCAACGAGGCACGCCTCTATCTCTCTTAAGACAAAGTCCCTACGGTATTGACTGTAATTGATGTGGGGTGGAGATTCTATCTCGCTTAAGATGATTAATATCTATTTCTCTATTGTGTTTGATTATTTGTTTGTTTTGTATTTGTTTGTTTGTTTCTAAGTTGTAATGAAAAAGAAAAAGTCCTTCCTATGGGGTAGGATCTATCCTAGAAGATCGACTTGAATGGGATCAAGGATCATGAGGGGAGAATGATGCAAATGATGTGCGCTACACACAATTGTTGAATCATGTGTAGGTTTTTCCTTTGGACGGATGCGGTGCGGAAAATATAAATGAAGGTAATGTAAATTACTGTAAGATAAATTGCGGAAAATAAAACCATACATACGCATGAAAGCGCTAAGGTGTAGGTGAGTGAATGTGTCGTGAGTGTGCGCGATTAGGTTGAGTTTTACACTGTTGATTGTTTTAAGCTGTAGGATTGAGGGGAACATGATTAATTTTAGACGATGTTGAATTTGTTAATTTATTAGTAAAAGTTTTAAATGATAAGTCAATTCCAAAGGGTGACCTTAAATAGAGGATTTCTTAAAATATCTAAGAAGTTATTTTATCTTATAAAGAAAAGAAAAGGTTTATTATTTTTTATGAAAGTTGTTATTATACGTTAATTCGCTTAAGACAAAATTTTCTAAATAAAAAGTTTTAGTTATTATTATCAAATAGATTTCATTAAACAAATAAGAGTTATGTTAGATCATTTGAATTGATTTGTGAGAAAATGTTATAATTGGAGAGTGAATTAATTTTAATTACGAAATTAGATCATGAATTTGTTAGTTTTGATTTTAGTAAAAAAGTTATGGTTAATTTAGATTTTATAGAAATAAAAGTCTACCTAGATAAATCTTATTAGATAAATTGGTTTTGTTTTTTAAAAAAAAAGAAGAAGTTATTATTATTACGGATAAATGACTACAAGTTATTTGAATTATGAAATGGTTTTGCCTATTATAAGAATATGAATAAATTAATATATATATATATATATATATATATATATATATATATATATATATATATATATATATATATATATATATATATATATATATATATATATATATATATATATATATATATATATATATATATATATATATATATATATATATATATATATATATATATATATATATATATATATATATATATATATATATATATATATATATATATATATATATATATATATATAATTGTTTAATAAAAAGTTATTTAGTGATGAGAATAAATTATTAATAAAGTTAAAAACATTAATAAGTTAATTAAGTAGAAATAAACATGGTTAATTAAAAAGATTAATTAAAAAAAGGTTGATTAAACAAAAAAGGTGATTAATCCATTAAAACAGATGATTAAGAAAATGATAAGTTAATGGTTATTTAATTAGATTAAAAAAAATGGTTATTATATTAATTAATTAGATTAAAAAAAAGGTTATTAGGTTGATTAAGTTAGATTAATGGCGGATTAGTGGTGTGTGTGGTGATTAGTGGTGTTGTGGTGTGTGGGTGTATTGTATTATGATGGGTATGCATACATAGGATTACACAAGAGAAAAAAAAACAACAAAGCCTAAACCCTAAATCAACCCCCCCCCCCCCCCCCCCCCCCAATTTCTTTGCGACGTTCTCCCTCTCGATCTCGTCTTCTTCTTCCTTCCATCTTCTCCTTTCTCCTCTCAACCGTGTCCCCTCTTCTTCTTCTTCCATCTTCTTCGATCCATCTGTCTCTTCTTCTCTTTCACCTCTTCTGCCCTTTTCGATTTTTTTCTTCCAATCTCCACCCGCTTGGCTCTCTCTTGCTTCTTTCTATCTTTCTGCACAAACAAAAGCAAATGAATAATATTTAGTAAAACCAAAAATTCATGGTTGCAATGGCTCCTTTTCAGGTTTGGACGGCGGCTTGCAAAGGGGGGTGGTTGAACGGTGAAGGTTTTCCGGCGACGTCGAACGAGGAGGGTTTCGACGGCTTGCAGACTGCGCGACGGTTTTGTAGCAGTTCAAAGGTTATCGCGGCGGCTGAGGAAGAGAACTCAAAGATAAGTTCCTCATTCCTCCATCTCGTGGGGTTTTTTTTTAGGGTTTTTGATTTGGAAATTTCGGCGGATGTTAAAGTTCAATGTTTTTGCAGCTCCCTCCATTCACTCTGGGAATCCCTTTTTATAGTTAAACGAGACACCAAACATGTTACCTCTGCTAATGAATCCTTATTAAGACTTAAGAAAATCTTTCCAATTCTAGGTGAGCATGTCAGATACGTTTTTGGCAAGAAAAGAACTACTATTGATTTGCTTGAAACTTGTCTGATTGGCTTCCATTTCCACTTCAAATTTTCAGTTAATGCCCAGACTGTCTTATGATTCTCACAATCTGTGTTTAATGTCGATCTGAATTGAATTTGGGAATGGTTTAATAATCAATGAATTTATTTCCTTCTTTGCTTGAACATATTCGTTGGCTATTGTCTGAGAAGAGAAACTGAATAATATTGTTTGAAAATTCTTGCAGGAATCGACCGGCCCCTGGGATATGGCTGCTCCAGAAACCGTAGGTTGTTGCAAGGGAGCTTCATAATATTGTCAAATAACAATCTGGCCGACCATCTATTGCAGGATAATCACAGGTAAATGGCTAAGTTGCAAATGTCGGTTTAATGAGTGGGTAACCTCAGATTTCTCTTGAACAGGCCTGCCATATTAGGGGAACCTCCTGCTTTGGTCCAAACCGCAATAGTATTACCTATTTCACACTCTAAATGACGGATCCTCTTCTATGAGTGTGGAAGCTTAGAATCAACAAAGGCATGGCGTGGGTATTGGATTAGGATTGCTCATATGGAGGCACCATAATCTTGATGTTGAATATGCTTGAGAGGGCTTTCTTCTCTTGCTGGATTTATGTTGGAACCAGTATGTTAGCTTGATTTGAACCCTGTTATCTTGGCCGACTTGAGATTGGAATGCACAAGGGAACCGTTCTGCCCGTTTTTAGAATGTAAGTGCTGATTTTCTTTTAAAACATACCCTTGTTCTCTTTTAATGCCCCTTTGAGCTTGATTTCCTGATAACTTTACTTGTGCAGCTTCATCATCAGTGACTCTTCGAGTATGGCGCCGATGTGAAAAAAATGTGTGTTTACGGTCTTTATTTCCAGATGTTGAGCTAATCGGGAAAGAATGTTGTTTGTCTGAAGTACGTTTGGGATTGATACCATTGACGTTGCCGGCGAGATTGTTGGCGCAAATGCTTTAGGCTTTTCTTTCAGGTAATGCCACCAATCTACTGCGGTTGTTGCTATTTTAATAGAAGTCCCTTAAAGTATCTCTTCCTCTAAAGCGCAATCACCAGCTTCCCAGGTCCTCTGCATTGAAGAAGGAAAAATAACCACCACCTTCGGCTTGCAATGTCTTCAACCTGTGGAATTGGTGATGTCACGCCGTCTTCGAAGGTTTGTATCATCATCCTTAACTGCTTTCCACAACTTAAGTTCGTCTGGGCATCCTAGCATGTTTAAGGATTACTTGAAAATTATGACTTCTGCTTGGTTTCCTGTCTTAACCGTGTCTATGTTAGATGCAGGTGCTTTTGTGTCTCCGCCGGTTTGGATGCTAACATAGGCGAAACGGGGTTACATAGGCGGGTTAATGATTTCCTCAGAGCTACGGTGGGAGTCAGCATCGTTATGGAGAAGGAGGATTCCAAGGAGTCAGTTCTTTCTATAAAAAAACAAGACTTTTTCCCTCGTGGATGTACCTGAATTACCGCCGCCGCTAACAACAAGCCTTTTGCTCTCACGCAACTCTTCGTCATGGATCCCAGTTGCGTTATATGTATAGTTGCTTAGGGATAAACAAAAGTTTATCTTAGTATGAGGAGTTTTATGTGGATTTTATGTGACTGCTACTCGTGTCTTTTATGTCCTTTGCCGACACTGTGTTTGTGGAAGGTTCCCTTGCCAATGTAATTTAACATGTATCACAATTACTTATCCAATCCTTTTGTGCAGATGATTCACTGGAGCAAGAATTAAGCTTCTGATATATAATAATTAATTAAATTAAAAATTTTGGAAAGTTCTCTTGCCAATGAACGTTGGTGATGGTTGCAGCTCCCTAACTGCATCGCCCTCCCTTTTTAGGGCAGATTTGCATCTTCAAATGATGAGCCCGAATTATAAAGATAGTTCGAACACTAGGGGGGCTCTGCAATAGGATTAATTATCAAGAACACTCTTTAGATAAACATGGGACAAATCTCCATGACCGATAATTATCTTGAAGGATCGAAGGAAAAAAAAGTTGTTTCCATGTAGAATCAGTAATATCGGCCATTGATGTGTTAGGGTCTTCACATATCCTTTTTGTGAAATTTCCTCAAAGGATTCGAAATTGTTTGAATGAGACCCAAATTGGAATTAAATAAGCAACGGTGGTATTGGAATGTATTCCTGAGACTCGACTTGCAAACCCGTAGCTTCAGGTTCAATCCTTAAATTGTGAATTCTTAAAATTCGAGCATTTGGACCAAAGTGGAGACTTGGATTTGAGTCCTAATATGAGCTTGTTGAAGAGCGAAAGTCTTGAAATTATTATAACCAACACAAGATGAGTAATGGGATGTTCATACATATGTCGATAATAATTGCAATCCACATGAACATGCCTTTAAAGATTTCTCGTACCCGGATGTTACAACCCTATTATATTCACCCAGTGAATCCATATACAGTGCACTGAACCAAATCCAATGTGATACGAGTTAGATCTCTCCACCGCGGACCAAATAACACCAGCTGATTAAATTACAACCAATGAACTTAAAACTCCAATTAATGATCTTCAAATATTGTATCCCAAAATTACCTTGCACTACCAATGCCTCTGTCACCGTGAGCCCGTGATCTCAATTCATGTAAAAATCTTTTCTTGACAAATCTTCTTTGACAAAGAGAGAAAAGCTTGAAAGGGGCCAAAATTCTAATTTAAGGGATCTAATCATAAAAACTCCGCCAGAGACATCTTTAGAGCAAAATACCCTGCACACACTCGTTAGTCGCACATAAAAGTAGAAGGGTAAAATGTAAGGAAACACACAAGGAGGTGGGATCTTAAGGTCAAAAACTAGGGTGCAACAGATGCCCCTATTTAAGTTACTCCTATTCGGAGATATGGAGATTGAAATCTCTGTCTCGATGAGATAAGAGGGACTTAAATACAAACATTGCACGGATTTTTGGCGATAAGAAACCACCGAATGCAAATGATATGGAGATGCAAGACAAACAGGGGGTCCTGTGGAGACATAATGCCACAGGGGAAAACTAGACACACAGGAAGAACAAGCCCAACAAAGCAGGACTCCACGAGGAAAGATTGACAATCAATGTGTCTGTAAATATGTTGTGAAGAGCTTGTGGAAAAATCTATTGGAAGAATCGACCGTATAGGTCAAATGTAATGATTCAAGATATCAGCTGGAGAAGTCTACTGTCGAGACTTGTGAGTTTAATTGAGAATACTTTTGCCAAAGTATGTACTGTTAAAATCTGTAAGGAATCTACTGCCGAGATTTTGTGTTGAAGTCTGTTGGAGAAATACTTCTGACGAAGTCTTCTGGAAATCTACTGCTGATATTATCCAGGAAATGAAATAGAACTACCTACTGCCGAGGTCTTCTGGGAATCTACTACCGAGATTAACCAGGAAATGAAATAGAACTACCTACTGCCGAGGTCTTCTGGGAATCTACTGCCGAGATTATCCAGGAAAAGAGATAGAACTACCTACTGCCGAGGTCTTCTGGGAATCTACTGCCGAGATTAACCAGGAACTGAAATAGAACTACCTACTGCCGAGGTCTTCTGGGAATCTACTGCCGAGATTAACCAGGAACTGAAATAGAACTACCTACTGCCGAGGTCTTCTGGGAATCTACTGCCGAGATTAACCAGGAACTGAAATAGAACTACCTACTGCCGAGATTAACCAGGAAATGAAATAGAACTACCTACTGCCGAGGTCTTCTGGGAATCTACTGTCGAGATTAACCAGGAACTGTAAGATGTTCGAATGATTGTCGTTGTCGTTGTAGTTGTCGTTGTAGACTGTAGATGTCATTGTAGACTGTAGATGTCATTGTAGACTGTAGTTGTAAAGCTTCACCGGGGATCTTCAGAAAAATGTCAGCCGGTTGAATTGTAATGTATGCCTTCTCAAATAAGGAGAGACTATTATGATAAACTTCTTCAACTTCTTCGGGGAGATGTCGCTTGATGAAATAAATTTGTGATGAACTCACTGGGGAATGCGTTCCTGAGGAGTGTTTCCTTTGTTGTAGTTGGGATGTGTGATTTCTCAAATAAGAGGAACGTCTGTAAAGTCTTCCATTTACCAAGTCGATAACCACTAGGGATGGAAAAACTGTCTTGAGGAGATTGCCATTTGTCGTTTTGAATAAGATCCTGATCAAAACGAGTTGCTCAAATAAAGAGGTTGCTTGCAATCTTGCATAAATTGTTGAGAAAATCTTGTAATATCGTTGGAAAAATATCCATCTTCAATAGTTATCTTCATAGAGATTCTCTTGGGGAGTCAAAATGCAAAATAAATGCATGCCCAATCCAATTTGAAAAGTCTGGAGATATCCACAATGTGATTGCCAAGAACTGAAGTTCAATTCAGGAAATAACTGAAGAGAAACTGTCAAGTAAGACTCGACCATTGAGGCATGAGCTCAAATGGTATCTAACTAAAACAACTGTCCTCCACGAGGGTCGAACTTCGTGGGGAAGTAGAAATGTTGTGCTTTTTCTGCATAGGGCTGATACCTCTAATTGGAAGGAAAAGACGCGCCCAACCACTCGGGGATAAACACGACCAAAGAGACAGAATAAACCAATGCAAAGATGCAAAATGCATATGCCATGCTATCTATCTATATGTTATGCGTATGTTATGCTGACAAAACAAAAGAACAAAGGCAAACAGAGATGAAATAAACATCTCGAAGCAAACATCCGACCAATCTTCAAAGATAGAAGTACCATTGGGGATTGGTGGAGAACCAAATATGGGATCACACTCCTGCTTCAGGTCTTGAAAACTTCTACTTGGGGAATAGAGAACATTCCACTTGGGGATAAAACACTTTGATCAATCTTGGTTATCTTGTTGAAGATGATCTACCAGGGGTGGATCAAACTCACCATGGGTGAAATAAATATCCGTCTCGCTAGAGAGACTCATGCTGGAAAAGATCGACGTTGTAAAAGGTCCACTAGGGAGTGAAATACGTCCACTTCATTAGGAAGGTGAAGTTGGAGAAGATCCACTGAGGATTAAGATACCATGCACTTCACTGGGGAAGTGAAGTTGATCAGATCACTAGGAAAGCTTCATCGGAGAAATGTCATGACCACTTGGAGTAAAAATTTACCGGGGACATGAAGAACATTGTGAAATTGCTAAAAAATTATACTGAAGACTGCGTGGTAGTTGCCATTTGAACAATAATTATTGCATATGGATAAGATGATATTTGCTTCTCCAATGCCCCAAGTCCAATGATTATGAGAAGGGGTTGTTCTAAGAGGATTTTACAGAAAACATGGCGTCCCATTGTTTTCAAACTCTCTGGAGAGATTCGCTGAATCTCGACGTAACTGGCTCTGATTGACGGTATTATGATTGAGTCTTCAGAAATAGCTTCTTTAGGTGAAGTCTAATTTGCACAGGATAGCCACTTGGAAATAACTTGCCCCAGGTCAACATAGTCTTCAAAATACAATATAACAAACTTAATGCTGATGTGTAATTTTTTCTAAGACATCAAACAATGTTAGCAAGTCAGAAATGTTAATTTCAAAACTGTTAATGCAACACACGTTTGTCTTGAAGTTTTGAAAAGAGATATCGCAATAACTTGTGGTCGAAACCACTAGTTAGGATATAGATTTGTTTTTATAAAGCCAACAAAAATTGAGCGTAGCTCATAGGAGTCAGGAAACGTTATCTCATCGAGTATGCTTTCGAAGTATCCTTACTTCAATTAGGACTTTGAAGGTTATATTGATTTAGTTTACGATTTTTAAAACAAAGGAATAAGGGTCAAAGTTTATTTGTACCTATCCATTTTTGAAAGGTGTTCATTATCTTTTGAAAAAAATTAAGTGTTCAATCAAGCTGACTGAAACTTGCCCCAGGTTGAAAAATGAGGTTAAAGAGGAATTAACCGCTTTATATCTAGTGGTGTTTTGGAGGTTTGAAACAATGCCTTACATCATCAGTAGGTTTCATTCGAAAGCATACATCAAGAGACCTTGCGTTTTACTTCATCATCCTCCTTCCAATTCTTCACCAAAGTGAAAAAGATTGGGTAAAAGTTGGCATTATAAAATTATGAAGAAAATTTTAAGAGTGAAACAAATGGATTTCTTCAAGACAAACACTTATTACACTACTTATTCAAAATAACATGTTCTTACATGCCAATTATGCTTTTAATCAAAGAAATAAAACACAAAAGCGAACGAAAATGAATAGGTGATCAACATAACAATGTTCTATTCACGATCGGGCTTCCTCCTTTGAAGGTTAGCACTTCATCATCTATCATCTCTTGAACCTTCTCTTGGGAAACTTTGCATTCTTCAATCGAATGCCCCAACACTCCATCATGAAATTCACAGCTGGCGTTTGAGTTGAACCACAGTGGATGAGACTTCAGGATTCTAGTCTTTCTGGGTGTCATCACCGAGTTTCTAGCAAAATAAGACCATAATTGACTGTAGGTCATTGGGATAAGATCAAACCAGTGAGTTTCTTCTTTTGAAATATTCAGAGGTGCCTTATGATTCTGAAACCGTCTTTAAACTTGTCGATTCTGATGTTGATCTGGAGAAGTTAGTCTTCGTTTATGAGGTAGTCGCTGCTTGCGTCGAGCAGGCGCTACATACTGATGTTGAGGATAAGGTAATGGAACTGGATCTGGCAGGATTGCATTAACATCAACACTTCCTTCCTCTAGGGAATCATCAACTGAAATCTCTTCGTCAGTTTGGCTATTCAAGTTATCTTGAATTCTTCCACTTTTGAGTGCATTCTCAATGTTTACCCCGACTTCCACAATTTTGGAGAAATCTAATGGCACAACGCCTACCATCCTATCATAATAAGAGTCTGGCAGTGTTCTTAGAAACATCTTGGTTAAATCTTTCTCTAGAAGTGGTGGACGAACTTGGGCTGCCAACTCTTTCCATCGCTGAGCGTATTCCCTAAAAGATTCATCATCATTCTTACTCATTCCTTCTAGTTGATCACTGTCTGGAGCCACGTCCAAATTATAATTGTATTGCTTCACAAAAGCATCGGCTAAGTTTTTCCAAAATTGAATACAGTTCCTTTATAGCTTCATATACCATATCAAGGATACCCCAGATAAACTTTTTTGAAAGCAGTGAATCATCAGCTTGTCGTTGTCAATATAAGCAGTCATCTTTCGACAAAACATTGTCAAATGGTATTTTGGACAGCTGATACCCTTGTAAACTTCAAAGACAGGCATCTTGAACTTCGGAGGAATGATCACACCTGGAACCAGACATAGGTCACGAGCATCAAGATAAGATGCATTAGCTTCTTTCACTATTTTCAATTGTTCTTTAAGATCACAAAATTCATTCTCCATTGCTATGAATCCAGGATCATCCATCTTCATCTTAGCATGAACATTCGGAGGATTCAGTATGCTCTGTGGAAACTGGGAAACTCTTTCATCAGCTTGATTAACCAAGGTATCTTGTACAGGCTGAGGATGTGTAGGAACATCCACTCGTTGAACATTGTCGTCAGAAGGAAGATCAAATAACAGATTAGTCCTTATTCTGAAACCAGTCATGGGATCCATATCCTTCGTTCTCTTTACTATCCTTCGGTAGTACTTCAATCTTGGTCAGATGGTCGAGATGTCAGCTGACAGACAAAGACAGAAGACCAGATGAGCCATAGAAGAGGCGAGACACATGCATATGCAAAATGCTAAATGAAGGATGCTAATGCAAGAATGCAGAAATGAAGGGTTTCATGGAACTCAAGTTCTTATAAACATTATAGAATTCCATAGAAAATTATCTATTATATTTTTTTATTATGATATTGGATTACAAGGAAACAGCCTTATAAGAGTCCTTACTTAATAGCTAAATAAAAGCTAAGAAAAGCCCTAAGGAAGTCCTTCATCGTGCTTGTTGATTTGCTGTCTATTTAGATCTTCTTGAACATGAGTCGTCCATGATTAACTTCGAAAGAGTAATGTGATAGAGGAAAATAAATCCTCCATCTCTCTTCTGTTCTTGTTGGAAAGTGAAAAAGGAATCCCTTGTTTACTTGGATCTTTAATGTTGGTGAGACTCTTTGAACTTCACTTGATAATAAGAGAAGTCTTTCGTATTTGCCTTTGAGTCTTCTTGATTCTTCAATCAATGCCCTTAACTTCCTTAGGTCCTCCAAGTTAGGACTCTTAAAATAATATTTCAAAATATTTTCTTTTGTAATCCTTATTGGTTTCTATAATGTTTATACATGAACTAAGAATCCCATGAAACCGATGCAATATGATGCTATATGATGCAACAAGCACAAGTAAGCACATAAGGACACACAAAGATAAACAAACAAGGGAGACCCTAGGTTTGCAACGAGCATGGAGTCAAAGGGTATGCCCATTCCCAAAGGATGTGGACTAAAGGTTGATTGTACCTGCAGAACAAGGTTCTAATAAGGTTCCCAAAGTCATTAGCCCATCTTTCGGATATTATCAACTTCCACAAGTACTCGGGGGTTAATAATATTCTCAAGAGAACTTCTTTTAAGTGTAGCATCGTGTAGCACTATTTCGGGTGTACTCTCTCATAGCCTTGCACTACGTCCTAATAAAGGCCAAAGTGGGGTTAAGGTAACTACGGTCCTCAATATCATAGGCTCCAACATCGAATATAGTGCATGTTTTCACGATTAAGGACTCGTTCAATAATACAACTTTCGAGAAGGCCTCAATTGAGCGTGATTTTCAAGTCAGCTTGGTTGGGATTCCACCCCCTATAAGCCTCTTTGAACATATCACTATCCTATCTTAAGTTCACTCAAGTCCGGGTGTAGGACTTTGTCTCACCACTCAAGAGAATCAACCAAAAGGTAATAAACAAACAAGTAAACAATTATACAAATAACAAATATAAAGCAATAAACAAGTGAAAACAAGATAGGGAAACCCACTGAGGGGTCCCCAGTGAAGTCGCCATTTCTGTCGCGGTGAAAATCGGATACCAAAATATTAATTAGTTTGAATCTAATTCATTTGCAACCGAACTTTGATTTGTCCAAAGGAAGGGATAAAGATCGAAATTCCCACAATGCAATGCAAATGCAAGCTAGAGAGTTATAGGTTCCGGGGTTGGTTAAACTTAGGGAAGGTACTAGCATCCTAAGTTTCTGTAGTACTCTATAGGAACCTCTTGTTTTATGTTTGTTTATTGCTAAGTGTTTATCTGCTTAATGGTTGAAAGACTTAGGGGTTTATTTCTAAGTATACTCGATAAGATATCGCATCTTATGCCTACATATCCTTACGGAAGTGGAATCAGAGTATTTATAGTTCCCCTGAGGGTTCAAGGAGTTCTTTGACTGTGGTCAAAGTTCCTGCGGGTTTAGGGTAGTTGATTGATTGATTTTAGGAGAAAATGTGAGTTGTCATTTTAAGAGAGATTTAACCGCCACAAATTGTAGGAATGTAGTCTTTACATCATCCTAAGAGAAGGGCTCAAGTACTCGGATAGGGATCAATGAGGTACGCCTCTATCTCTCTTAAGGCAAAGTCCCTACGGTATTGACTGTAATTGATGTGGGGTGGATATTGTATCTCGCTTAAGATGATTAACATCTATTTCTCTATTGTGTTTGATTATTTGTTTTTTTTGTATTTGTTTGTTTGTTTCTAAGTTGTAAAGAAAAAGAAAAAGTCCTTCCTATGGGGTAGGATCTATCCTAGAAGACTTGAATGGGATCAAGGATCATGAGGGGAGGATGATGCAAATGATGTGCGCTACACACAATTGTTTAATCCTGTGTAGGTTTTTCCTTTGGACGGATGCGGTGCGGAAAATGCAAATGACGGTAATGTAAATTACTGTAAAATAAATTGCGGAAAATAAAACCATACATACGCATGAAAGCGCTAAGGTGTAGGTGAGTGAATGTGTCGTGAGTGTGCGTGATTAGGTTGAGTTTTACGCTGTTGATTGTTTTAAGCTGTAGGATTGAGGGGAGCATGATTAATTTTAGACAATGTTGAATTTGTTTATTAGTGAAAGTTTTAAATGATAAGTCAATTCCAAAGGGTGACCTTAAATAGAGGATTTCTTAAAATATCTAAGAAGTTATTTTATATTATAAAGAAAAGAAAAGGTTTATTATTTTTTATGAAAGTTGTTATTATACGTTAATTCGCTTAAGACAAAATTTTCTAAATAAAAAGTTTTAGTTATTATTATCAAATAGATTTCATTAAACAAATAAGAGTTATGTTAGATCATTTGAATTGATTTGTGAGAAAATGTTATAATTGGAGAGTGGATTAATTTTAATTACGAAATTAGATCATGAATTTGTTAGTTTTGATTTTCGTAAAAAAGTTATGGTTAATTTAGATTTTATAGAAATAAAAGTCTACCTAGATAAATCTTATTAGATAAATTGGTTTTGTTTTAAAAAAAAAAAGAAGTTATTATTATTACGGATAAATGACTACAAGTTATATATATATATATATATATATATATATATATATATATATATATATATATATATATATATATATATATATATATATATATATATATATATATATATATATATATATATATATATATATATATATATATATATATATATATATATATATATATATATATATATATATATATATATATATATATATATATATATATATATATATATATATATATATATATATATATATAAAATTGTTTAATAAAAAGTTATTTAGTGATGAGAATAAATTATTAATAAAGTTAAAAGCATTAATAAGTTAATTAAGTAGAAATAAACATGGTTAATTAAAAAGATTAATTAAAAAAAGGTGATTAATCCATTAAAATGGATGATTAAGAAAATGATTAGTTAATGGTTATTTAATTAGATTAAAAAAAAAGATGGTTATTATATTAATTAATTAGATTAACAAAAAAAGTTATTAGGTTGATTAAGTTAGATTAATGGCGGATTAGTGGTGTTGTGGTGTGTGGGTGTATTGTATTATGATGGGTATGCATACACAGGATTACACAAGAGAAAAAAAACAACAAAGCCTAAACCCTAAATCAACCCCCCCAATTTCTCTGCGTCGTTCTCCCTCTCGATCTCGTCTTCTTCTTCCTTCCATCTTCTCCTTTCTCCTCTCAACCGCGTCCCCTCTTCTTCTTCTTCCATCTTCTTCGATCCATCCGTCTCTTCTTCTCTTTCACCTCTTCTGCCCTTTTCAATTTTTTTCTTCCAATCTCCACCCGCTTGGCTCTCTCTTGCTTATTTCTATCTTTCTGCACAAACAAAAACAAATGAATAATATTTAGTAAAACCAAATATTCATGGTTGCAATGGCTCCTTTTCAGGTTTGGACGGCGGCTTGCAAAGGGGGGTGGTTCAACGGTGAAGGTTTTCTGGCGACATCGAACGAGGAGGGTTCCGACGGCTTGCAGACTGTGCGACGGTTTTGTAGCAGTTCAAAGGTTATCGCGGTGGCTGAGGAAGAGAACTCAAAGATAAGTTCTTCATTCCTCCATCTCGTGGTTTTTTTTTTAGGGTTTTTGATTTGGAAATTTCGGCGGATGTTAAAGTTCGATGTTTTTGCGGCTCCCTCCATTCATTCTGGGAATCCCTTTTTATAGTTAAACGAGACACCAAACATGTTACCTCTGCTAATGAATCCTTATTAAGACTTAAGAAAATCTTTCCAATTCTAGGTGAGCATGTCAGATACAGTTTTGGCAAGAAAAGAACTACTATTGATTTGCTTGAAACTTGTCTGATTGGCTTCCATTTCCACTTCAAATTTTCAGTTAATGCCCAGACTGTCTTATGATTCTCACAATCTGTGTTTAATACCGATCTGAATTGAATTTGGGAATGGTTTAATAATCAATGAATTTATTTCCTTCTTTGCTTGAACATATTCGTTGGCTATTGTCTGAGAAGAGAAACTGAATAATATTGTTTGAAAATTCTTGCAGGAATCGATCGACCCCTGGGATATGGCTGCTCCAGAAACCGTAGGTTGTTGCAAGGAGTTTCATAATATTGTCAAATAACAATCTGGCCGGCCATCTGTTGCAGGATAATCACAGGTAAATGGCTAAGTTGCAAATGTCGGTTTAATGAGTGGGTAACCTCAGATTTCTCTTGAACAGGCCTGCCATATTAGGGGAACCTCCTGCTTTGGTCCAAACCGCAATAGTATTACCTATTTCACGCTCTAAATGATGGCTCCTCTTCTGCGAGTGTGGAAGCTTAGAATCAACAAAGGCATGGCGTGGGTATTGGATTAGGATTGCTCATATGGAGGCACCATAATCTTGATGTTGAATATGCTTGAGAGGGCTTTCTTCTCTTGCTGGATTTATGTTGGAACCAGTATGTTAGCTTGATTTGAACCCTGTTATCTTGGCCGACTTGAGATTGGAATGCACAAGGCAACCGTTCTGCCCGTTTTTAGAATGTAAGTGCTGATTTTCTTTTGAAACATACCCTTGTTCTCTTTTGATGCTCCTTTGAGCTTGATTTCCTGATAACTTTACTTGTGCAGCTTCATCATCAGTGACTCTTCGAGTATGGCGCCGATGTGAAAAAAAATGTGTGTTTACGGTCTTTATTTCCAGATGTTGAGCTAATCGGGAAAGAATGTTGTTTGTCTGAAGTACGTTTGGGATTGATACCATTGACGTTGCCGGCGAGATTGTTGGCGCGAATGCTTTGGGATTTTTTTTCAGGTAATGCCACCAATCTACTGCGGTTGTTGCTATTTTAATAGAAGTCCCTTAAAGTATCTCTTCCTCTAAAGCACAATCACCAGCTTCCCAGGTCCTCTGCATTAAAGAAGGAAAAACAACCACCACCTTCGGCTTGCAATGTCTTCAACCTGTGGAATTAGTGATGTTGCACCGTCTTCGAAGGTTTGTATCATCATCCTTAACTGCTTCCCGCAGCTTAAGTTCATCTTGGCATCCTAGCATGTTTAAGGATTACTTGAAAATTATGACTTCTGCTTGGTTTCCTGTCTTAACCGTGTCTATGTTAGATGCAGGTGCTTTTGTGTCTCCGTCGGTTTGGATGCTAACATAAGAGAAACAGGGTTACATAGGCGGGTCAATGATTTCCTCAGAGCTATGGTGGGAGTCAGCATCCTTACGGAGAAGGAGGATTCTAAGGAGTCAGATCTTTCTAAAAAAACAAGACTCTTTCCCTCGTGGATGTACCTGAATTACCATTTGTTGCACCCTAAAATTTGACCAACCGGTTCTCCTATCTGACTCGTGGTTTAAATTCATATTCGCATATCAGATGCATGGCACTTGTGCACAGACGGAGGATATCAGGGTTACAGCTTGGGTTTCATTTATCAGATATGTCAGATCCAGTCTGGGTAATCAGGGATATACCTTTCGGGAAATTGCGCGCTCCTTGGTGTTTGCAGCTCACATGGTGGTTTTTGGGATATTCTGATGCCCGGGGGTTTACTGTTTGATTCGATCTGGTCTCGCGCTACCTTTTATGTTGATCATTTGCATGTGTCTGCATTCTTTTAGGGCTTAATAGCCTTTTGAGGATTTTTAATAGGCTTTATAGGTTTTTAGGATTTAAACAGATTTTTTTAACATTTTTAAATAGTTTAAATTTTTTTCTAGAGCTTTATAAGTTTTTTTAAGAATTTAAATAGGTTTTTAACATTTTTTAGAATATAATAGATTTTAAAATTGTTTTTAATTGTTTTTAGATAATATAGAAAGAGTATAGTTTTTTTTTCTTTTATTAATAATAGAGTTTGTTTTAATATAGATTTAATCTTTTAATAGATTTTTCTTTCATTAGTTTTAAATAGGATTTTAATAGATTTTTAAATAATATTAGAGATTAAACAGAGATTATTAGAATTTTATTAGTTGTAGTTTAATATAGGTTTAAGTAGATATTAATCACCTTTTAGATTTAATTAGGATTTAATTTTTTAATTAGAGTTAATTGAGTTCATTTAGTTAATTGTTTTAGAGTTAGTTAGGTTTAATCTTTGATTAATTTTTAGTTAGGTCTAAGCAATTTAATTCAGAATTATTAATCAGTTTTTTTCCAGTTTTTTTAGGGTTTTTTGTCCATTATTTCGTATGGGCCCAGGAAGCAGATTTTTTGAAGCCCAAGTCCTTGCAGGTCCAGTTTTTGGTCGTTTTTGTCCAGGGAAGAGTGACACTTCTCACTATAAAATAGGGCCACGCGTGTACCCAGAGAGGCCCCCACCTCATTCTGACCTCAATTCTTAGAACGCCCCTCCTCTTGCCACGTTTTCCATTCTCTCACTCCCTTCTGCTGCCACCTGCCCCACCATCACAATTCTCTCTCTCAGCAGCCACACGTGGCGTCGTGCATGCACCGTATCACCCCCTCTCCCGTGCCACTTGTCACCGCGCCACTTTCTCACTGAGAACCCACCGCCGGGCATGCAGACGCCCTGAGCACCCTACCGCCGGCCACCCTAACAGTCTCCGGCCGCCGTCCCTCACCGGAAACTGCAAACTTGCAGAAAATCCCCAGAAAAGCTTCGTTCTCCTCCCTTCTTCCTCCGTCCACATTCATCCATAGTTCGCCGGAAAACGCATCCGTCGCCGGAAACTTCATACGAGATTCCAGAATCTCATAGACTTTCATCAATATTCCCCAGAAACTTCAAGATTTCTTCAACCGTGTTCATGCAGTCATCAAGATCTTCTCCAGAAAATTCAGAGTTTCGTTATCTGTGTTCATCATCTCCCAATTCTTTCCCAGAAAAACGCCCAGATCTTCAATCTCCATCGACCTTCATCAACTCCCAGAACATTCAAGAACGCTCATCCACGATCAAGATTGTCCAGATCGTCTTCAAACATCGCCCAGATTGTTGATCTTCAAGCGATTTCTCAAGATCCTCCAGAATTTCTTCAAATTCTTCAACGAACTTCAAGAACTCACGGCGTCGTTCATACTTCAAGCCAGGTGCGTCATTCTTCGACTCTTGTTCACGTTTTTCCGTTGACTGTTGAATATAGGGTCATCGTGGTTCGTTTAGCATTTAGGTTGAGTTTGGATCTTGAGCGGAGGTTTGGTGAGGTTTAGATTAGGTTCGAGTGGATTTGAGCGAGGAGATAGTGTTTTGTTTGAGATTCGTGAAGGTTTGTTAGAGAGTTCTGGAGAGGAGTTGCAGAGAGGATGGAGGTTGGGGGAGCGGCGTGCTAGGGTTTGCATTAGGTGAACAGTAGCCAGACTTTGTTAGAGAAGAAGATTGTTTTGTTCATTGGCTAGTTGGGTTAGGGTTACGGATTGGGTCCAAGGCCCAAATCCGTTTTGCTGAAGCGCACTCCCTCGTTTACTCATTCCCCTCCCCCTGCGTGAGAGACAGAATGAATTGGATTGGGCCTTAGGCCCCACTGCTATCCACGCCCCCCCTAGCGTGGGCCCAGTGAAAAATAACCAGAGAATTGATTTTGCTGCACCCCCCCCCCCCCCCCCCGTTTGTGTTTTTCTTTTTTATTTTGTTAATTTCTTTGTTTGTTCATGTTAGAAATAAATGCATTAGAAATAGTAGATTTGATCAAATAATTCCATTCTTTTTTCTGTAGGTTCGTAATTCAATGCAGAATTTTATAAAAACAAAAACATTAGTTTAATCATGCATTTTCATTTTAATTGCATTTTTACATGTTTATTGATTTTGAAGTGTATTTTGTGGATATGTCTGCCTTGTTGATTTTCGTTCTCTCATCTGGTATTGAATTTTGCTCTAGTTTTTTAGTAGGTTATACTAGACTAATGCATGTTCCCCATAGATTTTTCATAGATTTTTTAGAGGTTGATTGATATTGTTTTAGGGTTAGAGAATAGAGACCTCACAACTTGTTGGTAACTCTTGACCATTCATATATTAGGGATTGTTTAGTAGCCTTAGAAGTTGACTTAGGCTTTGAAATTTGATCTTGGGATCATAGAGCCATGTAAGTTTCCCTTAGATTTTTGATAGGTTTTTATAGGGTGTTCTATTATTTTTGTTTGAGCCTGAGAATAGGAGAAGTCTTGATAGGCTTCTGACTTTGAAGTTCAACTGCGGTTGAACTTCAGAGATAGTTTCTTGTGGTTTGAGGATCTGTGGTTTCTTCTTGAAGATGGAGGCTGGATGAAGTCCTGTTGGAGCTTGCAAGGATGCATTGGATTGAGGTCCTAGTCTAGGAGCTTGTTCTCTGTTTGTGAGGTTTGAGATCATGAAGTTTGAAGGACTTTTATGGTACTTTCCTGAGGAAGGCACTGAAGATGGCTTTCATTCTTTCTTCTCACCTCTTTCTTAAGTATCCAATGATATTGGAGCCTTCATGTGAGTTTAGTTTCTCCTGAGGAGGAATGTAAACTGATCACAGTTGTTGAGCCACATAGGATACGATTCCTAAGTGGAAGCCTCCTAGTACTTTCCTGAGGAAGGCACTATGGGTCTGTTCACTTAGTTCCCTTAGTTCATCTAGGCTTTCTTAAGTATCCAATGATGTTGGAGCCTTCATGTGAGTTTAGTTTCTCCTGAGGAGGAATGTAAACTGATCACAGTTGTTGAGCCACATAGGATACGATTCCTAAGTGGAAGCCTCCTAGTACTTTCCTGAGGAAGGCACTATGGGTCTGTTCACTTAGTTCCCTTAGTTCAGGTAGGATTTCTCAAGTATCCAATGATGCCGGAGCCTTCATGTGAGTTTAGTTTCTCCTGAGGAGGAATGTAAACCGTTCACAGTTGTCGAGCCGCATGGGATACGATTCCTAAGTGGAAGCCTCCTAGTACTTTCCTGAGGAAGGTCCTATGAGTCTGTTCACTTAGTTCCCTTAGTTCATATAGGCTTTCTTAAGTATCCAATGATGTTGGAGCCTTCATGTGAGTTTAGTTTCTCCTGAGGAGGAATGTAAACTGATCACAGTTGTTGAGCCACATAGGATACGATTCCTAAGTGAAAGCCTCCTAGTACTTTCCTGAGGAAGGCACTATGGGTCTGTTCACTTAGTTCCCTTAGTTCATGTAGGATTTCTCAAGTATCCAATGATGCCGGAGCCTTCATGTGAGTTTAGTTTCTCCTGAGGAGGAATGTAAACCGTTCACAGTTGTCGAGCCGCATAGGATATGATTCCCGAGTGGTAACCTCCTGGTACTTTCCCGAGGAAGGCACTATGAGTTTGTCTGCTTAGCTCCCTTTCTTTGGTAAGCTTGTTCTGAAGCTTGAAGACTGGGATTGATTTCTCTTGTGTAGGGTTTTGCTTAGGGCTTTGCTTAGGGTTTTGCTTAGAGATTTGATTAGGTTTTGCATAAGGCTTTGTTCAGGGGATAGATCAGGGGTTTGTTTCAGGTTTGTTTAGGGGTCCTGCTCAGGGTTTTTGCTTAAGTGTTGGATAGGGGGTTTGTCTTCTCTTTGTGTTGTTTGACTCGTGTGGTGTTGTGCTGCATTCGACTTAGGGGTTCATCTAGATATTTCTGAGGTAGGTGCATCTTAGAAGTAGGTTTTGTGTGCATGAGAAGTTGAGGTGGTCCTCCTTCTGCTTGTTTGTTATTGAGTGGTTTTGCTTGCTGGTATTTGGTAGAGCTGAGCTCCCTTGCCTCTGTGGTTTGCGGCCTTTGTGCCTTGTTTGTTTGGTTGTTGCATTCATGCATATTTCCAGTATTTCTTTATTTTGCAGTTGATTCCAGTTTGTTGTTTAGTCCTGTTGCCATGATCCCTTAGGAGCTCTAACTTCTCCGCTGCGGAGTCGTTATAATAGACATTAGGATGGTCGACCAGGTATGATAACAGTAGGTAGATTCCCCTTTTCAGCCATAGTTTTAGGGTGTCTTTTTCCTTGCAATAGGAGCCCTTGAGTAGCTTGTGTCGTAGTTAGCCGAACTACAGCTGCTCTGATTTCTCGTACCAGACGAGAATATGTAGGCATAGGATGCGATATCCTAGCGAGCACACTAACAACTAACCCTTTGTTCTCTCGCGGCTGTGCGATCGAGACTTTCCCGCTGACGACTAATTGTTACCCTTTTCTCTTGCCCTTGTGCATTTGAGACCAGACCGTAGTTGTAGGTTCCCGAACCTTTAAAACCAGATTTGTTTTCTCACTGCTGTGTGAGAACCCCCGGTTTAGTCGTAGTTAGTCGAACTACGTTTGCTCTGATCTTCCATGCTGTGTGGAAGTACGTAGGCACAGGACGCGATGTCCTGGCGAGCAACCTTTCCCCCGTTTAGACGTAGGTAGTCGAACTACGTTGACTCTGACTTTCCCATTGCACGAGGGAGTACGTAGGCCCAGAACACCGTATGTTCTGTCGAGTCCTGTCCTTTTCTTTTCTTTTCAGCCTGACCATTAGTGTAGATAGATAAACACACCCTTTTCCTTATAAACACCAAGCGTGGATCCCGTCGAGTACGACGGACGTGAGGGGTGCTAATACCTTCCCCTTGCGTAACCGACTCCTGAATCCAGGTTTTGGTTGCGATGACCATACCTTTTCCCGTCTTTGCGAGGTTTACTTCGAGCGTTTCCTTTCCCTCCGTCGGGATAAATAACGCACGGTGGCGACTCTCCTGTCAGCCGGCGCCGATTTTTGCAGTAGCGACAGCTGGCGACTCTGTTGGGGATCTTATAGCATCTAGGGACTTTTCCCATCCCTTATGTTGGGACCGTTTCCCATCCCCTACGCGAGTCAATCCTAGCGCTTGGGTGTTTATCTGTTGGGTGTTGTGCATATGTGTTTTATCTTTCCGCACTTTACTTTCTCGCAGCTTTACCTTTCCGCATTTACTTTCAGCACTATATTATTATGATTATTGCTGTGGGAGAGGGATGTTACTATGAGTGAGAAGCCGGACCTGGGCTTGAGTATGCACCTAGACATAGTTGTGGAGAGTAGTAGACGAACCTGTTTGCTGAGCAGGCACAGTTCCCTACGAAATCTGCGCTCAGACGAGGTTCTCGCAGAGGTGCTCCTTTCCGGTCCTGAGGATCTGAGGGGAGTCCAGACGTGAGGATTGTCGACTCTGGGGACCGATCATTTGGGAGTCAGCTAAGTGAGGCCTCTTCATGACTTGATGATGCCACTCCTTCTGGGAATCGTATCATCACTCATGAAAGTCTGTGGCGCTGATCACCGCATAGGATGCCGTACCTTTGTCCGTGGATTAGGTCCATACCTGTGAGGGGGATTGGGTTAATTGCAGGAAAACTGGCCTTCAGAAACCATGATTCAGTACCTTTATCAGACGGTGTTCTTGATTCATCTCCAGGTGTTGTTTGGATCAGATGGGTTTCTTATCTGAGGTTGATACTATTATCAGATGGTTTTCTCGTCAGATACAGAGGTTCAGATGGATTTCTTACCAGGGGATTGGTATTTTGAGTATCAGATGATAGTTAGTGTCATGAGGTTCTGATGACTGTGGTGGTTTTCTGTTCCCGATATCACAGAGATGTTCCTCTTCAGGCTACATCATAGCCCCTGTGTTCACAGATTGCATTATTTATCATGCTGCATCATTGCATTACCATTTACATTCAACTAACGTGTGTGTATTGCAGGTACATATTTTCCCTCCCAGTTCCGGTGTTTGTCTCCTAGCAAGACATGGAAGCCATGAAGAGAGTGTTACCCTACAAGTTCCCGTCTCCAGATATCAGTCTGTTGTCCGAGTTGATTACTGTTGCTAAGAAGAGGGTGATGGGAGATTTCAGGAAGACGTATGGGAGGATCCTGACCTATGTTTACCAGCCCTCGGCCTATGAGATCAGCGGCATTTACACCCTGTTGCAGTTTTATGATGCGGAGCTCAGGTGTTTCGTATTTCCTGACTTTGTCTTGGCTCCTACCCTGGAGGAGTATTCTGCACTCTTGGATATACCGATTCGCGAGCAGATGCCTTTCTATCACACGGACGCTAAGCCTAATCTGGCTGAGCTTTCTGATATCCCGCACTTAAGAGAGTCTGAGCTGACAGGGAAGATGATCAGAAGAGGAGATGTGTGGGGATTTCCGTTGGATGTTTTGGTGGAGAAGGCTCGGGAGTATGCCAAGAAAGGTGGCTGGGTTGTTTTTGACGCCATCCTTGCTGTGTGCGTTTATGGCATCGTATTGTTCCCGAACATTCTTGATTTTGTGGATGCAGATGCTTTCTATATTTTGGCTGCAAAGAACCCAGTTCCTACCTTGCTGGGAGATATCCACCATTCCACTCACTACCAAAATGAAAAGCGGCGAGGAAGGAATGTGTCTTGCTGTGTACCTCTCCTGTGCAGGTGGTTCACCAGTCATATGCCTAAGTCAGGCCCTTTTGTCACTTCTATTGACTCTTTAGGATGGCCCGAGCGCTTGATGGGGTTGACTGCTGAGAATGTGGTGTGGGTTAATGAGGAGGTGTTCGGAGCTGAGGTCATATACAAATGCGAAGGATTCCCTAATGTTCCTTTGATAGGAAGAAAAAGGTGTGTCAACTACAACCCTTCCTTATTAATCAGGCAGTTTGGGTATGCACCTCAGGAAGCGCCGAAGCCCGAGGAGATACAGGAATCTCTGTATCTCACTGGGGAAATAGAGGAAAAGATGCTGATCAAGCTTGAGAGAGCATGGAAGAACCTGCATAAGAGAGGGAAGCCTTCAGGTAGCAGAGGGGGTACTCGAGTTCTTGGCCCGTATGTGGAATGGATTCGTGAACGAGCTACAAAATTCCTTATGCCTTATCCTGCAGTTCAGCCATTGCATCCTTCTCCGGTAGAGGAGCCTACCACTATAGACATCCAGGTATACAAGCAGCTGATGGCGGAGAAAGAAGAGCTAGCAAAGGCTAAAGAAGCTTTAGAGAAAGAGAATGCCCAGCTTCGTCATGAAAAGATTGAAACAGGATATTTTTCCAAGCAACAGGCCGAAACTCTGAAACATCTGAAGACTACTTTATTGGATTTGACTGAAACCAAGAAGCGTCTGGAGCTGGATGTAGACTCAGTTAGCAGTGTATTGGCTACTAAGAAACAAGAGCTGGAAAGGGCCTACACAAAGCTAGCTAAGTTTAGAGAGCACTGGGATCTCACTATGGCCAAACGCAAAGAGCGGGAAGAAGAGCTAAAGACACAGGTTGCTCAGTTGGGAGAACAGGTCAAAGCAAAGACTGAAGAGCTCGAAGAAGAAGCATGCCGTCGATACGAGGCCGAACGCTAGCTGATTGATGCCATGAAAAATCTGGAAGATTGTCAGCGCAGAGCAGACGTCAAGAGGCCCAAACCTGGGGATGGTGCCCAGGATAAGACTTGGGAAGACTTTGTCAGAGATATCCAGGGAACGGTCAGGAAAAGGGATCAGTTGATAGAAGGCTTGATTTATCGACCGGATCACCCGGAGACGAAGAAGCTGATTGAGGATTTCCGCGACCGTACCCGCACTTGATTTTTCTCTTGTATTCTGTGTGTTGAGATCACCACCAGGCATGTTGGTTGGGATCCCCCTTTATCATCTCAGTTGTATGGAACATAGTTGTGTAGCGTCTTGACAAGACTGTTATTCCAATAAATATATGAGGGTTTCTAAATATTGTCTTTATGGTTTATTTCGTCTTGCTACCACTGACACTGGAATTGGAGGGGAAATATCCCCAATGCACACATGCACGTTAGCATTTTTTGTATTTCTGTATGCATAAATCATATTGCATAGCATTTCTCTAGCTGGCCAGAGCACTTATCCAGCCTTTGTTTCCACCAGAGGGTGATTCTCGGGGGATTGTTCGAGGCAAGAGTAGAGTGTTGAAGACGACCAAGGGGCTGAAGCAGATTTCAGAATCAAGCAGGGTAGTCAGTTACAGGTAATTGGTAGCTGTGTCTGAAGGCAATTTCCAGGCTCCTAACACCTTGACAGGGTTTGCTATGACGTCCCACCCTCAGTATGATTCTAGGGAAGACTTCCCGCAAGCGAACAACCTTACGGCAGACCAAGTTGTACAGCCTACGGATGAGAACCGAGATCGACATGAGCAGTTTGTTGCCCGAAATGAACGTCCTCCTCCTGCTAACAATCAAGGTGTTGCTTTCCCTGTGATGAATTACCGAAGAGATATTCCAATGGCCAGGATGGTAGATCCAAGAGCTCTTGAAAAGGATAGAAGACTCCGAGCGTTGGAAGAAGGAATGAAAGCCTTGAAAGTGAAAGATGCTGTTAACCTGGATGCTGTAGATATGTGTTTGGTTCCTGACCTGGTGTTGCCGTATAAGTTCAAAGTGCCGGAATTTGAGAAGTACATGGGAGTTAGCTGTTCGAAGCTGCATTTGATGATGTTCTGTCGAAGAATGACTGCGTTTGTGCGAAATGACAAATTGATGATCCATTGCTTTCAGTATAGTCTGACTGGGGCATCCTTGAGGTGGTATGTGCAATTAGGGAGTAATCAGATTCGATCATGGGTGGATTTAGCCAGAGCTTTCATGAAGAAGTACGATTACAACCTGGATTTGGCTCCTAGTCTCGTACATCTGCAAGAATTATCTCGGGCGGAGAATGAATCATTCAGAGGGTATGTGCAAAGATGGAAAGAATTGGCTGCTAGTGTTCAACCACCGCTTCAGGAAAGAGAAATGGTTGACATCTTCTTGGGTACTCTGAAAGGCCACTATTATGACAAACTGTTCAGTTGTACCAACTTTGTGGGCCTGATGAGAATGGGGGAGCTCGTTGAGAGAGGACTCAAGAGTGGAAAGCTTCGAGATGCTCCTTATTTCCCAGTCGATAAGAATGGGTCAGTTATCAGTTCTCAAGAAGAGTGGGAAGAAGGAAATGACGTCGTCTCAGAATCTCTAGCATCTCAGGATCGGTTCTCAGACACTTCAAGTCAACGATCATCCTGTCATCGATCGCGTCAGCACGCCCCACGAAGACCAAGGAAACCTGAAAGGCAGTTTACTCAGCTACCGGTGTCGTACAGTCAGTTGTTGCCAGATCTGGTCAGAAGTGGATTGATAGTGCCAAAAGAGACTAAGCCGGCGATTCCACCGTATCCTCCAGGTTTTGATGCCAGCGCCCGCTGTGAGTACCATGTTGGGGCACAGGGGCATTCAACGAATGATTGTAAGGTGCTTAGAAGTCAGGTTCAGGATCTGTTAGACTCTAGCCGGATTTTCATCACACCCCAGGGGTTTGTTCAGATTAACGATTCTCCGTCATCCAATTATGTGGGTTCATCAGTTAATGTTATGGAAGACTCCGCGGGAAGTGTGTGCTCTGAAGATTGTCAATCGGAGGGTTCAGTGGAATAGGGGAGAAGTTTCTAGAGGTTTCTGTGCCGGGTGTCGCATCTGTTTTCCCTGCTTAATCCGTTTAGCTTTTGTGCACTAGTGTTTGCTGACCACCACCAGGATTGTTGGCTGGAGTCATTATAGGCGTACTCATTTGTGCTTACGTGCTGCTTTTGTTGGTTGTACATGTGTGGGAGATGTTCGTCTGTGTGCTCATAGCTTGAGTTTCTATTTGCCTTGTCTTGAATATGTGTTTGCTTTCTGCATTGCGTTATCATTTAACAGGTACATCAGAACCGTGGGTCTTATTTCCTCATCGTCCAGTTTGTTGCAGGAATTCCTTCAGAGATATGGAACAGAATCAGGTTGAATTGATTGAAGTCCGAAGCCAGCTGGGGAAGATGATGAGAGACATGCAAGAGATGCGTCTGGAGCAGAAGATCCTCAAAGAGGAAAATAGTCAGCTGAAGACCCAAATGAGCTTAGTCATGGAAGTAGTCAAGAATGTGCTTAGGAAAGAGGATGATCAGCTATTTGAAGCCGCAGTGAAAAAGCTCGTGCCACCTGTGGAACCTGAGCAACAGCAACAAAAGATGCACCCGGCTTAACGGAGTATTTAGGAGGGGAAGCCAAAGAGGATATTTGAGGTGCCACCTACAACGTATGCTGAGCTCTTGCAGACTTTATTGAGGTTCAAGATGGTTGAAAAGAGAACGTTGGAACCACCCACAGGAGCGCTTCCTCACGGGTACGATACCAGTAAGCAATGTGAGTTTCATTCTGGGGCACTCAGACATGACATCGAGGGTTGTCATGCTTTTAAGCACAATGTTCAAGACCTGATTGACTCAAAAGATATTGAATTCACGCCGAGCGGCATAGTTGTATGTATTGCTCCTATCCCAGTCGATACTAAGATGACAGATGTTTCTAAAGCTGCAGTAGGTCAGAAGCGTATCCTAGACTCCATGATGTCAGAATCTCCATGCCCACAACTGTTGCCTATTCCTGGGGCAGATCTGAGAAAGAAAATGGCTAAGCATAAGGAGTGCTTTAATCAGTGCGGTGAAAGTCAAGAAACCGATGTTGTATTTGCTACAAAGGTTGTTCAACCGCCAACCCGATACCAGCAACAACAACAACGATCTCAACAGTGGAAAAGGCAACAGCATCCCAATCAGCGAAGAGCTCAAAATCAGAGGCCATTGAGGGTATTTAAGGTGCCTCCGATGCTGTATGCCGAACTTCTTCAGGTGTTGCTACGATTGCAGTTGGTTGAGAAGAGGAAGTTAGCCCCGCTGGCAGGTACGCCTCCAGCAGGGTATGATATCAAGGAGCGCTGTGAGTTCCATTCAGGAGCATAGGGGCACAACATTGAAGATTGTCTGGCCTTCAAGCATAAAGTGCAGGACCTACTTGATAGTGCAGCAATCAACTTCGGGCAGGAAGGGCCCAAAATCATCTGAACGAGGAGGAGGGGCTCTATAGTTTGGTTGGGTCGTTGAAAGCAGATCAGGACAGCATCAGGTTACCTCTAATAACTGATTGTGAAGATAGCTGGTTCAGCAGCAGGACAGATGTGAAAGCCCGGTTCTCGGAAGCTGGCATTTTTCTTTGTTTTATCTTGTCATTTCTTTACGTTTGTAGTTTCTTTCCCGTTTAATTTGCAATCTTGTTTGTAAAACTTGTTGTTTTCATTCAATTGATGATAATGAAATAAATATGCATGTTTTAATTGAATCCATTCGTGTTCACTAATTGTTTTTTACAAATGTCCAATGCCTGGTCAAGAAGGGTCTGAGGAGGATGATGAAAATGAACGACGTGCAACTTCCGATATTGTATGCTTTTGAAATAAAACCTGCTGATGATGTACAGGCATTGTTTCAAATCCCTAAACACTGGTGATATAAGGAAGATAATCCCTTGTCAACCCTTTTGAGCCTTGTAGTAGGAGTTCTTTATGGAAACAAAAAACCCTTCATCTTTAACCTGGGGCAGGGTAGGTGTTAGCTAATTTGGCCGAGTGTTCAAGTTGCAAAAGGAGTGTCCGTTCGAGGATCAATCACACCTCTAGAGGTCGTGCCTAAAAAACCACAATGGTTAAATCAAGAGTGGGACAGTCACATCATTCTCCAACAAGTCAAACAACCAGTGCCACACGACTTGTTCGGAAAAAGAAAGCAAAAAGAATCAGAAGCCCGCTAAGCCAAAGCTTCAAGACAAATGACTTAGGCAAAAACGAGGGCATCCCGCTGGACTTAAAGAATCAAAAGAAACTCCAAAAGAGTCAGTCCAGGCAAAAGTTAGGGATAAGAAAAAAAAGATTGAAAGGAGGATCAAAAGAAAAATCCTCAAATGAGATACGAGTCGTGTGACCCTAAGTGTCAAAGACGAAGAGTGAGTGGCTGTCACTCCGAAAACTCATGGTTTCTCAAACTATCACTCCTATCTTTCAGCCTCTGAGAGGTGAGTGCTAAGGTCGAATTAGCTGAACATAGGATGGGAGAACATCAAGGAGAATGGGTGGGTTAAAATAAACTTTGAGCCTTTATCCTTTCCTTCAAAACCGTGAACCTGACCACGCTACAACCTTCAAAAGTCCTAATTGAAGCAGGTTTGTTTCGAAAGCATACTTTGGTAAAGGTCGTGTCGATTCTGACTTCTAAAAGGGTTCCTCTTATCATGTTGGTACTGACGTTGATAAATGTTTTGTGCATTATATGCCATAAACTGTTTTTTTTTCCTATTCCCAGTGAACAGATTGGATGTCAAAACTGTCATATGCGTTGCATTAATATGTCTTTTACATAGAACAACTTGTTTTACTTGCGAGTAAGCGATTGATGGCAGGAAGAGTTTTCTACAATGGAAGGTATGGTCAGGATGGAATACAGAACGCCCGAATGTTCCGAAAGCAGGGGCAAGCTATTATTGTGATCCCCAGTCAGGTCAGCCTTTCGAAGTCAGTTATTCTGGAGCAATCAGGTTGAGATTCGGTAAATATCTCGTAGTCAGAGGACTACTTTGAATCAGGTAATCAGGAGCAAAGTCATTGCAGTCAGGGGCAGGCCATCTTAAGAGCGCGGAAGTTATTCTTTATTCAAGAAGCATTTGGTGGGAAGTATCTCTCCGAAGTTCAGAATGCTGGGGCATTTCATATCAGACCATCAGGGTACAGACTTTAAGACTTCCTTTCAAGGACTATCCCCATAGAGATCCTGCAGGATGGGGGCATATCAGAAGCAAAGGGGTTTGTTCTTCTCCGTGTCAGCAGGGTTATTCAGAGCTATTCGGTCAGATTCAGCCAATTTTCGAGTACGAAGCGAATGTCGGGAAGATGTGTTGCTATCCCTTGACTCTTCAACTAGAAAGCTGTGTATTCAGACAAAATGTTTCCCAGCGTCAGTTGTACCTGACCCATCGTAGATAGCCTGAAAGCACCAATAAATGCTGGCGATCACTGTGAGGCCCATCCGTGTTGGCGCGTCAGTCTCCAAATCTAATCTTCGTCAGTACGCAGGAAGACTCCGGCTATTTTCCCCAACAAAAGTCCGATTTTTCATTGGCGCGGGTAAGCTATCCCCAGAGAAGTCCAATCATACTTGGCACATCCGCTAGTCTCCAGCAGAGTTATATTCCCCAGCAGGGTGTTACTTCGACGAGGTGTTCGGTTAAGTTCCCAATTTCCCCAACGGAGTTGATTTCACTCTTCCAGCATTTATTTTGCTGGAACGATTCTGTGACATCCGGGTTTATCCCTAGCGGAGTGGGCTTCGTCTTCAGCATTTATTTTGCTGAAGTGGTTTTCTATACCCGACTTTCTCCAGCAGCCCGAGCCTGCATTAGCATATTGCATGCATCATCATATTTGCATCATACGTGCATTTCATTTCCAAAGTGCGTGGCATTTCCATCCTGAACGGAGCATTACGCCATAGAAAGATTCAAGCATATGCATATGCATACGAAGCATAAGCCAGGTTTTCTATCAGCCTCGTATGGCGCGTGAATTACGCTGTGATCAGTTCAGGGGCATTCATCCAGCAGCAGTGTTCAGGCAATTCAACGGTTTATTCGTATTTCAGATCATACAACAGTTGTGCTTTGAGCAATCAGTCACCTGGTCGACAAACTGTTCTTCCCGTCAATTCATATTGACGATGTGTTCCCCTAATAAGTGGGTTTCTCCGTCTATCATTAGACGTCTTGAGTTCGAATGTGGTTTTCTTTCCGTCTATCAGTAGACGATGTGAAGTTTTGGGTGATTTTCTTTAGCAGGGTTTCAAGACGGGGTTTCTCTAATTGGTGTTCTTTCCGTCTAGCAGTAGACGATGTGAAGTTTCAGTTGTTTTTAATGGGGTTTCAAGTTGGGGTTTCTCAGATGAGGTGAAGTTTCGGTTAATTTTCCAGTGGGGTTTCAAGATGGGGTTTCTCTAAGTGGTGTTCTTTCCGTCTATCAGTAGACGATGTGAAGTTGCAGGGGATTTTTCAGCGGGTTTCTTATTGTCAGTTCATATGGATGGTGTGTTTCCCCAGCGAGTCTTCTCCGGCTGTCTTTGGATGTTGAGGGGTTTCAAAGCGATCTTTCGGATAATGGTTTTCTTTCTGTGTATTGGAGGTGATGACATTTCATGAGGGTTCTTGATTGTCGATTCTTATTGACGACAAGGCTATTTGAAGGTGGTTTTCTTCCCGTCGGTCCATACTGACGATGTGGCCCCTTTAAGGATATTGTTCTTTCCATCAAATCCCGTAGACGAAAGGATTCTGAAATTTGATGGATGGTGTTGAAGTATCAATTTGGGCGTCTTCCCGTCTATCCTTAGACGATGTGAGCATGCGATCAGGGTGTCTTTCCGTCTATCTTTAGGCGATGTGAGTATCGATTTGGGTTTCTCTTCCGTCTATCATTAGACAATGTGAGTATGGGTATGGGTGTCTTCCCGTCTATCCTTAGACGATGTGAGTATTGGTTTGTTTCTTCCGATATTGGGTGTCTTTTCGTCTATCCTTAGACGATGTGGGCATTCGATTTGGGTGTCTTTCCGTCTATCCTTAGACGATGTGAGTATCAATTCAGGGTGTCTTCCCGTCTACCCTTAGACGATGTGAGTATGGAATCAGGGTGTCTTCCCGTCTATCCTTAGACGATGTGGGTATTGATGGAATATGGGTGTCTTTCCGTCTATCATTAGACGATGTGAGTATTGAATTTTTCCTTCGGGATTGGGTGTCTTTCCGTCTATCATTAGACGACGTGAGTATTGAAGTTTTTTCAGAGAGGGTGTCTTTCCGTCTATCATTAGACGATGTGAGTATTGGTTTTTTCCTTCGGGATGGTGTTGAATGGATCCAGGGTGTCTTCCCGTCTATCATTAGACGATGTGAGTATTGGTTTTTTCCTTCGGGATGGTGTTGAATGGATCAAGGGTGTCTTGCCGTCTATCTTTAGACGGTGTGAGTATATTTCTCTTCCTGTCTATCCGTAGACGATGTGAGAGGATCAGGTGTTTTGTTGCAACCCTCGGGTTTGTTATTTGGGGATATCACAGGTAATTGGAATTCAAATCAGGAGTGCTTTATCAGATGATTGATCAGTTTGTTGCCGTAATGACTGGACTCGGTTCTGGATTCTATTCCCCAAGCAGTTTTACAGTATATTCTCACGGTTGGCAAATTTTCGGGTTTTATTGGTATTCAACCGTCTCGTACCTCCGAATGTTCGAAGGCTGAGCGCTCTTCAACCCTTCAGGTCCAAGTCGCTTGAATAGGGGCAGCTGTTGCACCCTAAAATTTGACCAACCAGTTCTCCTATCTGACTCGTGGTTTAAATTCATATTCCTATATCAGATGCATGACACTTGTGCACAGACGGAGGATATCAGGGTTACAGCTTGGGTTTCATTTATCAGATATGTCAGATCCAGTCTAGGTAATCAGGGATATACCTTTCGGGAAATTGCGCGCTCCTCGGTGTTTGCAGCTCACATGGTGTTTTTTGGGATATTCTGATGCCCGGGGGTTTACTGTTTGATTCGATCTGGTCTCGCGCTACCTTTTATGTTGATCATTTGCATGTGTCTGCATTCTTTTAGGGCTTAATAGCCTTTTGAGGATTTTTAATAGGCTTTATAGGTTTTTAGGATTTAAACAGATTTTTTTAACATTTTTAAATAGTTTAAATTTTTTTCTAGAGCTTTATAAGTTTTTTTAAGAATTTAAATAGGTTTTTAACATTTTTTAGAATATAATAGATTTTAAAATTGTTTTTAATTGTTTTTAGATAATATAGAAAGAGTATAGTTTTTTTTCTTTTATTAATAATAGAGTTTGTTTTAATATAGATTTAATCTTTTAATAGATTTTTCTTTTATTAGTTTTAAATAGGATTTTAATAGATTTTTAAATAATATTAGAGATTAAACAGAGATTATTAGAATTTTATTAGTTGTAGTTTAATATAGGTTTAAGTAGATATTAATCACCTTTTAGATTTAATTAGGATTTAATCTTTTAATTAGAGTTAATTGAGTTCATTTAGTTAATTGTTTTAGAGTTAGTTAGGTTTAATATTTGATTAATTTTTAGTTAGGTCTAAGCATTTTAATTCAGAATTATTAATCAGTTTTTTTCCAGTTTTTTTAGGGTTTTTTGTCCATTATTTCGTATGGGCCCAGGAAGCAGATTTTTTGAAGCCCAAGTCCTTGCAGGTCCAGTTTTTGGTCGTTTTTGTCCAGGGAAGAGTGACACTTGTCACTATAAAATAGGGCCACGCGTGTACCCAGAGAGGCCCCCACCTCATTCTGACCTCAATTCTCAGAACGCCCCTCCTCTTGCCACGTTTTCCATTCTCTCACTCCCTTCTGCTGCCACCTGCCCCACCATCACAATTCTCTCTCTCAGCAGCCACACGTGGCGTCGTGCATGCACCGTATCACCCCCTCTCCCGTGCCACTTGTCACCACGCCACTTTCTCACTGAGAACCCACCGCCGGGCATGCAGACGCCCTGAGCACCCTACCGCCAGCCACCCTAACAGTCTCCGGCCTCCGTCCCTCACCGGAAACTGCAAACTTGCAGAAAATCCCCAGAAAAGCTTCTTTCTCCTCCCTTCTTCCTCCGTCCACATTCATCCATAGTTCGCCGGAAAATGCATCCGTCGCCGGAAACTTCATACGAGTTTCCAGAATCTCATAGACTTTCATCAATATTCCCCAGAAACTTCAAGATTTCTTCAACCGTGTTCATGCAGTCATCAAGATCTTCTCCAGAAAATTCAGAGTTTCGTTATCTGTGTTCATCATCTCCCAATTCTTTCCCAGAAAAACGCCCAGATCTTCAATCTCCAACGACCTTCATCAACTCCCAGAACGTTCAAGAACGCTCATCCACGATCAAGATTGTCCAGATCGTCTTCAAACATCGCCCAGATTGTTGATCTTCAAGCGATTTCTCAAGATCCTCCAGAATTTCTTCAAATTCTTCAACGAACTTCAAGAACTCACGGCGTCGTTCATACTTCAAGCCAGGTGCGTCATTCTTCGACTCTTGTTCACGTTTTTCCGTTGACTGTTGAATATAGGGTCATCGTGGTTCGTTTAGCATTTAGGTTGAGTTTGGATCTTGAGCGGAGGTTTGGTGAGGTTTAGATTAGGTTCGAGTGGATTTGAGCGAGGAGATAGTGTTTTGTTTGAGATTCGTGAAGGTTTGTTAGAGAGTTCTGGAGAGAAGTTGCAGAGAGGATGGAGGTTGGGGGAGCGGCGTGCTAGGGTTTGCATTAGGTGAACAGTAGCCAGACTTTGTTAGAGAAGAAGATTGTTTTGTTCATTGGCTAGTTGGGTTAGGGTTACGGATTGGGTCCAAGGCCCAAATCCGTTTTGCTGAAGCGCACTCCCTCGTTTACTCATTCCCCTCCCCCTGCGTGAGAGACAGAATGAATTGGATTGGGCCTTAGGCCCCACTGCTATCCACGCCCCCCCTAACGTGGGCCCAGTGAAAAATAACCAGAGAATTGCTTTTGCTGCACCCCCCCCCCCCCCCGTTTGTGTTTTTCTTTTTTATTTTGTTAATTTCTTTGTTTGTTCATGTTAGAAATAAATGCATTAGAAATAGTAGATTTGATCAAATAATTCCATTCTTTTTTCTGTAGGTTCGTAATTCAATGTAGAATTTTATAAAAACAAAAACATTAGTTTAATCATGCATTTTCATTTTAATTGCATTTTTACATGTTTATTGATTTTGAAGTGTATTTTGTGGATATGTCTGCCTTGTTGATTTTCGTTCTCTCATCTGGTATTGAATTTTGCTCTAGTTTTTTAGTAGGTTATACTAGACTAATGCATGTTCCCCATAGATTTTTCATAGATTTTTTAGAGGTTGATTGATATTGTTTTAGGGTTAGAGAATAGAGACCTGACAACTTGTTGGTAACCCTTGACCATTCATATATTAGGGATTGTTTAGTAGCCTTAGAAGTTGACTTAGGCTTTGAAATTTGATCTTGGGATCATAGAGCCATGTAGGTTACCCTTAGATTTTTGATAGGTTTTTATAGTGTGTTCTGTTATTTTTGTTTGAGCCTGAGAATAGGAGAAGTCTTGATAGGCTTCTGACTTTGAAGTTCAACTGCGGTTGAACTTCAGAGATAGTTTCTTGTGGTTTGAGGATCTGTGGTTTCTTCTTGAAGATGGAGGCTGGATGAAGTTCTGTTGGAGCTTGCAAGGATGCATTGGATTGAGGTTCTAGTCTAGGAGCTTGTTCTCTGTTTGTGAGGTTTGAGATCATGAAGTTTGAAGGACTTTTATGGTACTTTCCTGAGGAAGGCACTGTAGATGGCTTTCATTCTTTCTTCTCACCTCTTTCTTAAGTATCCAATGATGTTGGAGCCTTCATGTGAGTTTAGTTTCTCCTGAGGAGGAATGTAAACTGATCACAGTTGTTGAGCCACATAGGATACGATTCCTAAGTGGAAGCCTCCTAGTACTTTCCTGAGGAAGGCACTATGGGTCTGTTCACTTAGTTCCCTTAGTTCATCTAGGCTTTCTTAAGTATCCAATGATGTTGGAGCCTTCATGTGAGTTTAGTTTCTCCTGAGGAGGAATGTAAACTGATCACAGTTGTTGAGCCACATAGGATACGATTCCTAAGTGGAAGCCTCCTAGTACTTTCCTGAGGAAGGCACTATGGGTCTGTTCACTTAGTTCCCTTAGTTCAGGTAGGATTTCTCAAGTATCCAATGATGCCGGAGCCTTCATGTGAGTTTAGTTTCTCCTGAGGAGGAATGTAAACCGTTCACAGTTGTCGAGCCGCATGGGATACGATTCCTAAGTGGAAGCCTCCTAGTACTTTCCTGAGGAAGGTCCTATGGGTCTGTTCACTTAGTTCCCTTAGTTCATATAGGCTTTCTTAAGTATCCAATGATGTTGGAGCCTTCATGTGAGTTTAGTTTCTCCTGAGGAGGAATATAAACTGATCACAGTTGTTGAGCCACATAGGATACGATTCCTAAGTGAAAGCCTCCTAGTACTTTCCTGAGGAAGGCACTATGGGTCTGTTCACTTAGTTCCCTTAGTTCATGTAGGATTTCTCAAGTATCCAATGATGCCAGAGCCTTCATGTGAGTTTAGTTTCTCCTGAGGAGGAATGTAAACCGTTCACAGTTGTCGAGCCGCATAGGATATGATTCCCGAGTGGTAACCTCCTGGTACTTTCCCGAGGAAGGCACTATGAGTTTGTCTGCTTAGCTCCCTTTCTTTGGTAAGCTTGTTCTGAAGCTTGAAGACTGGGATTGATTTCTCTTGTGTAGGGTTTTGCTTAGGGCTTTGCTTAGGGTTTTGCTTAGAGATTTGATTAGGTTTTGCATAGGGCTTTGTTCATGGGATAGATCAGGGGTTTGTTTCAGGTTTGTTTAGGGGTCCTGCTCAGGGTTTTTGCTTAAGTGTTGGATAGGGGGTTTGTCTTCTCTTTGTGTTGTTTGACTCGTGTGGTGTTGTGCTGCATTAGACTTAGGGGTTCATCTAGATATTTCTGAGGTAGGTGCATCTTAGAAGTAGGCTTTGTGTGCATGAGAAGTTGAGGTGGTCCTCCTTCTGCTTGTTTGTTATTGAGTGGTTTTGCTTGCTGGTATTTGGTAGAGCTGAGCTCCCTTGCCTCTGTGGTTTGCGGCCTTTGTGCCTTGTTTGTTTGGTTGTTGCATTCATGCATATTTCCAGTATTTCTTTATTTTGCAGTTGATTCCTGTTTGTTGTTTAGTCCTGTTGCCATGATCCCTTAGGAGCTCTAACTTCTCCGCTGCGGAGTCGTTATAATAGACATTAGGATGGTCGACCAGGTATGATAACAGTAGTTAGATTCCCCTTTTCAGCCATAGTTTTAGGGTGTCTTTTTCCTTGCAATAGGAGCCCTTGAGTAGCTTGTGTCGTAGTTAGCCGAACTACAGCTGCTCTGATTTCTCGTACCAGACGAGAATATGTAGGCATAGGATACGATATCCTAGCGAGCACACTAACAACTAACCCTTTGTTCTCTCGCGGCTGTGCGATCGAGACTTTCCCGCTGACGACTAATTGTTACCCTTTTCTCTTGCCCTTGTGCATTTGAGACCAGACCGTAGTTGTAGGTTCCCGAACCTTTAAAACCAGATTTGTTTTCTCACTGCTGTGTGAGAACCCCCGGTTTAGTCGTAGTTAGTCGAACTACGTTTGCTCTGATCTTCCATGCTGTGTGGAAGTACGTAGGCACAGGACGCGATGTCCTGGCGAGCAACCTTTCCCCCGTTTAGACGTAGGTAGTCGAACTACGTTGACTCTGACTTTCCCATTGCACGAGGGAGTACGTAGGCCCAGAACACCGTATGTTCTGTCGAGTCCTGTCCTTTTCTTTTCTTTTCAGCCTGACCATTAGCGTAGATAGATAAACACACCCTTTTCCTTATAAACACCAAGCGTGGATCCCGTCGAGTACGAAGGACGTGAGGGGTGCTAATACCTTCCCCTTGCGTAACCGACTCCCGAATCCAGGTTTTGGTTGCGATGACCATACCTTTTCCCGTCTTTGCGAGGTTTACTTCGAGCGTTTCCTTTCCCTCCGTTGGGATAAATAACGCACGGTGGCGACTCTCCTGTCAGCCGGCGCCGATTTTCGCAATAGCGACACCATCGCCGCTAACAACAAGCCTTTTACTCTCACGCAACTCTTCGTCATGGATCCCAGTTGCGTTATATGTATAGTTGCTTAGGGATAAACAAAAGTTTATCTTAGTATGAGGCGTTGTATGTGGATTTTATGTGACTGCTACTCGTGTCTTTTATGTCCTTTGCCGACACTGTGTTTGTGGAAGGTTCCCTTGCCAATGTAATTTAACATGTATCACAATTACTTATCCAATCCTTTTGTGCAGATGATTCACTGGAACAAGAATTAAGCTTCTGATATATAATAATTAATTAAATTAAAAATTGTGGAAAGTTCTCTTGCCAATGAACGTTGGTGATGGTTGCAGCTCCCTAATTGCATCGCCCTCCCTTTTTGGGGCAGATTTGCATCTTCAAATGATGAGCCCGGATTATAAAGATAGTTCAAACACTAGGGGGCTCTGCAATAGGATTAATTATCAAGAACACTCTTTAGATAAACATGGGACAAAGCTCCAGGACCGATAATTATCTTGAAGGGTCGAAGGAAAAAAAAGTTGTTTCCATGTAGAATCAGTAATATCGACCATTGATGTGTTAGGGTCTTCACATATCCTTTTTGTGAAATTTCCTCAAAGGATTCAAAATTGTTTGAATGAGACCCAAATTGGAATTAAATAAGCAAAGGTGGTATTGGAATGTATTCCTGAAACTCGACTTGCAAACCCGTAGCTTCAGGTTCAATCCTTAAATTGTGAATTCTTAAAATTCGAGCATTTGGACCAAAGTGGAGACTTAGATTTGAGTCCTAATATGATCTTGTTGAAGAGCAAAAGTCTTGAAATTAATATAACCAACACAAGCTGAGTAATGGGATGTTCATACATATGTCGATAATAATTGCAATCCACATGAACATGCCTTTAAGATTTCTCGTACCCAGATGTTACAACCCTATTATATTCACCCAGTGAATCCATATACAGTGCACTGAACCAAATCCAATGTGATACGAGTTAGATCTCTCCACCGCAGACCAAATAACACCAGCTGATTAAATTATAACCAATGAACTTAAAACTCTAATTAATGATCTTCAAATATTGAATCCTAAAATTAACTTGCACTACCAATTCCTCTGTCACCGTGAGCCCGTGATCTAAATTCATGTACAAATCTTGTCTCGACAAATCTTCTTTGACAAAGAGAGAAAAGTTTGAAAGGGGCCAAAATTCTGATTTAAGGGATCTAATCATAAAAACTCCGCCAGAGACATCTTTAGAGCAAAATACCCTGCACACACTCGTTAGTCACACATAAAAGTAGAAGGGTAAAATGTAAGGAAACACACAAGGAGGTGGGATCTTAAGGTCAAAAACTAGGGTGCAACATCAACCAACAAGCCTGGTGATGGTCAACATACAATAATACAAAGGAATACAAAGAAATCAAGTGTGACAGCGTGCACGGAAATCCTCTAATAAATCCTTCATCTTGGGATGATCTGGCCTGGCGAGCAAACCCCGGATGAGCAACTCTTTTTGTCTGATGGTGTCCTATAGACTTTCAGTGTAATCTTCCCAGTCTCCTTCCCTAAAGCAATCTTCTAGCTTACATCTCTTGGAATCAGCTCTGAACTTGCGATCCTCCAAGTTTGCAATAGGTTCCTTCAGTCTGTACTCGGCGTGACGTCTGAGAGATACCTCTGCTAAAATCTTCTCGTCACTAGCTCTCAACTGAGTCTTCAATATGGTGATTTGTTGCTTCAACTTGTCTTCATGTTCTTTGTTGTTGGACAAGGTGGCATTCCACTGTGTGTTGAATTTGGAAATCTCCAAATAAGCTTTGTCCAAGTTCTGCTTCTTGGAGGTAAGAACACTACTAACAGCTTTCAAATCCAAACCTAGACGTTCACGAGCATCAGTCTGCTTAGTCAAATCTGTACCCAAGCGGTTCACAAGCTCAGTCTGCTTTCTGAAGGAGTATACAACTTCATTCTTCTCTCCCCGGATCTGAATGATTTCTCTCTCCAACTCCTCGTTTTCCCTCTTCAACTCTTCTTTCTCAGACCAGAGCTGATTATACTTCTGAATATCAATGGTGGTGGGCTCCTCGATCATAAGAGGATACAAAGGTTTAACAAAATGAAAAGGCATCAGATACTTCGCAGCTCTGTCACGAATCCAAACCAGATAAGGATCAAAGACCCTGTTGTTACTCTTTCCCAACAAAGCTTTTCCTCTCTTGTGAATACTGCTCCAAGCATGCTCAAGTCTGGCTAATGTATCACTATCCAACTGACCGGTGAGATACAGAGATTCCTGTATCTCTTCTTCCTTGGGAGGATCTCTCAGCGCATATCCAAATTGTCTGACCAACAAGGATGGATTGTAGTTGATGCAACCTTTCCTACCGACCAACGGGACGTTAGGAAATCCACTACAACTATAGATGACTTTCGTACCAAGCATATTCTTGTCAAACCAAGTAATGTTCTTTGCAGACAACCCCATCAGACGTTCAGACCACTCTAATGTACCTACAGACGTAACAAAAGGACCAGTTTGGAGCATATGACTGGCAAACCACCTGTATAGCAAGGGAACACAACATGACACATTCTTTCCCCTTTGGTTTTCTTTCTTGTAGTGAACCGAATGATAAACATCACCTAGCAGCGTAGGTATTGGGTTCCCTGAGGCAAAGATATGGAAAGCGTCCAAATCTACGAAATCCAGTAGATTAGGGAACAATATAATGCCATAGATACAGAGAGCTAGAATGGCACTGAATACGATTCAACAACCATCTTTGGCGAACTGTTGGGCCTTATCAACCAGGAACTGCAGAGGGAAACCAAACACTCCATTCCACCTAGTCAACTTTCCTTCTATCTCTGAGGCATCCAGATGTAACGCAGCAGAAAGCTTAGCCAAATTGGGCTTAGCGTCAGTATGGAAGAATGACATCTGATCACGAATAGGCATATCTAACAACGCAGAATACTCTTCCAAGGTAGGTGTTAGGATGTAGTCAGGAAATGTAAAGCATCTTAGCTGTGGGTCATAGAATTGCAACAAAGCATATAGACCATTCATCTCGTACACTGAAGGCTTGCAGACAAAATTGAGCAGTTTCCCATAAGATTTTCTGAAGTCTTCCATTACTCCTCTATCAGCCATGGCAGTCAAACGCAGCAGGGGAACTAATATCAGGATTAGGAAGCTTGTAGGCCATTTTTTTCTTCAAGGGTTCCATGTTAGAAGTAAGGAACAAGATCACTAGAATCGAGGAAGAAATATGCACCTGCAACATAGACACATGTTAATAAAATGCATATGAAAATGGAAATGCAAAAATGCAAACAGGGGATCAAGATTGTTGTGCTGCTAACGGAGAAAGACAAAGGCTCTACTTCAGCAAGAATAATAGCACTACTCTGATAATAGGACCCACTGATACCAATAATAAAGATTCATACTGCAAAGAAAACCAGGTAATCTGAAAGTCAAGGTTTTCTGCATAACCTAATCCCTCTCACAGGTATGGACCTATCCACTGATAAGGTTCGACATCCTATGCGTTCATCAGCGTCACAGACTTTCAAGAAATGATGATACGTTCACCATTTTTGATTTGGCATTATCATCTCCCGAAGAGGCCTCACTTAGCTGAATCACAAATGATCGGTCCCTAGAGTCGACAACGCTCAAATCTAAAATCCCCTCAAGCCTAAAGGGCTGGAAAAGAAATCATCAAAGAGAATCTCGTCTGAGCGCGAATTTCATGGTGAACTAGTACATGCAAAACATGCACACCCACCACTAATCTCCACTTCTAGTGCTATGTCTATACTCAAGTCTGGGTTTTGGCTTATCTCTCAACAGATCAACCCTCCCCACGATACAACAATAATGATATAATGCTGGAAAAAAATGCAGGAAAAATAAAGTACAACACGTATGTACACACCCAAAAGATAAACAAACAAGCGCTAGGATTGACTCGCATATGGGATATGCTTGTCCCCAGCAGAGTCGCCAGCTGTCGCTATTGCGGAAAAAAGGTGTCGGCAATGACAAAAGAGTCGCCACCGTTTGTTATTTATCCCAACAAGAGGGAAAGGAAACGATCAGGGAAAACCTAGCGAAAAGGGATAAGATCGGTCATCGCAACCAAATCTCGGGTTCGGGAGTCAGTTACGCAAGGGGAAGGTATTAGCATCCCTCACGTCCGTCGTACTCGACGGGATCCACACTTTGTTGTCTATTTAAAAGGTTGATTAAAACTATCTAAGCTATGACTCAGGGTCAAAAGAAAAGAAAAGAGACTCGATATAGCATCGCCGCTCTATGCCTATGTATTCCCTCGTGCAATGGGAAAGTCAGAGTCAACGTAGTTCGGGAAAATAAGAACACCGGTTGATTCAAATGTTTTACCCGAGTAGGGTTAAAAAATAGTTCTAGCAGTTAGGTGTATGTAGCTCGACCATTGGAGACTTAGGCATTACCTGTTTGCGGTAGAACCAAGAGTTAACGAAACTCTCTTTTACGAAAAGATTTTCCATTATTAAGGGGTCCCAAGGGACAAAATAAAGTTTGATCATATGTTTTTTTTGTGTCTTTTAAGAAGTGTTTTTGAATTGTTTGTAATTCATATTGTACTAAAGACTATGACCTAAGATCGAATGTGTCGCATATCACCTAAAGGGTGTACACTAAACACTCTAGGCCATTGAGAGGAAGCCCCCCAATCACCATTTCTCAAGTACTTAAGGCTCGTAACATACAATATTCATTAGCCTTTATTAAGTATGTTAGAGTTGTTTTGAGATGAGAAAGAGAAGGGACAAACTAAAGGGAAACTAGTTCAAAACCTATTAGTTGTCATGCATTGTGGACCTATGATTGAAGTTAGGGAAAACTACCTAACATTATCATACATGGTTTGAAACCTAGTGTCTATTCATAATCATCCTTAAACAAGGAGATTAGAGAACCTAGGGGAGCATGGGAAGAAAAGAGAAGAAGAAAGGAAGGCATGAAATAAAATGCAATGTATGAATATGCAAACATCTTATGCACATTTAGAATGATAGTGAGGGAGGAAAATGTGTGGGTAAAAGGCCTCCACAAGCTCATCTCAACCTCAAGCATGCATATGCAATGCAAAGAGAAAGGAAGAGAAAGAGTGCATAAAAATAAAATGCAAACAATCACACAAAAGGGATGAAATGGGAAGACAATTCTTACACCATTCATACATCAACCAAATGAGCCCTAAGGCAAATCAAATGAAAGGAAATAAAGACCTAAATGGAAGGAGGGATAAGGGATGGAGTGAAACCAGCAAGGGGGTTAAAATATCATTCAACCATGGTATCATTATGATTTGTGCAAAATAATGCACCAAAATGTCCTCATGGTTCACCATTTGAATCATGCTCCAAATACCTCCAAAGGAGGGACTAAGCAAACCCAAATGGTGCTCCAAATTCCTTGGATAGATAGAGATATGATAGGAGAGTGTACTCAAAATAAATGAGGCAAAACATGTAAAATAATGCAAGAAAATCATGTACAAAGGATGGGAAACATTCACGTATGCACACAAGTGAAACCCTAAAAAGAAAGGCCAAAAGATGCACAAACTTGAACAAGTTGTAAACCAAATTAGGACCTATAATTGAACCTATACATAATTAAATATGTATATAACATGAATCCACAAGAATTAGCGGTTCAATCAATGCACAAAAGTCATTTACAACACAAACTAGTTCATGCACTAGTATAAACATCACACAAAGATGGCCTAAAGTGAAAATTAACCTAAAAATAGATAACATACTCAAAAAATTCCAAATAAAATCCTATATGACCCCTAAGGTGTTGGGAACCAGGGGTCAAAAGTATGGGAACAAATCCTAAACAAAACTATGCAAATAGAAGTGAAAACCAAAGGGATACCCTAAATGCAAGGGTGAATCGAGGGTCATAAAAACTAACCTAAAACCCTAACCAAATCTAATCAAACCAGGGGTAAAATGGTCTTGAAAATCAATTAATATGTCACCAACATGAGAAAAAAGAATCATCTGTTAACATGGAAAAATGATCAAGAAATAAAATCAAACACATGTAATGATCAATTTTAATCCAACCAAAACACCTCAAATATGGAAAATCATATTTAATTGAAAAATGACTTTAAAAAGTTAAGTGAAAAATTTCTAAAACTAATTAACATCCTAAAATGTCTAGAAAATATTTTTTGGGATTTTTATCATCATTAGAGGTATTTTATTTGCATTAAAATCAAAACTGAAAATAAAATGCAAAAAGAATAAAAGAAAAGGAAATGGAAAAACATGCGTGCCAAATAGCAATTAGAAGCAGTTAGATTGGATGAGCCTAATTCTAAGGGAGGTGTAAGTATCAGTTGGAGCTCAAGTCCATTACTCAAACTCAGTGGAGCGAAACGCTCCGTTTCACTAAACATACGTGGAAGTCCAAATGCACGTGGATGGGTCAAAAGTGATCAGATGTGATCAAGACCGTTGGATTGGGATTAGTCAAAGATTCAAAAGTCTACATGGATCTCCACGTGAGCAAAACGGAGCCAGAACCAGGCGGTGGTTCTGAAACTCTCCGGTCATCTTCTCCAAATTCTCGCCGGAGAAGAAAGGTCCATACTGAACCAAAACATGAAATCTTGTTACCATTGTGATCCTCTCCTCACGCACATTAAGAATCCACTATCCATTTTTATTTTTCATTCATAATTAAGGTAACACGAAGCCAACAAGATTCAAGCATAAATCACAAATAATCAAGAACACGAGCAAAAACAATCCAGAAATGGCCTACAAAGATAGGGCTTCAATATGCACAAAAAATGGCATTGAATGGATGCTTGAACATGGAGAATTCTTGAATTGTAGCTGAAACTCGTGCAAAATTATCCAGAAAGCTTCAATGATCTTCAATAAAGCTCTTGGTAATCTTCAATTGAACTAAAATGCTCTGAATCTTGATATCACTATCTCGCTCTCTCCTTGAAAATTCTCAATCATTTTTGCTCCAATTCTGATCAATCTTCACCTATGAGCATTTGTTCTTCATCTGGGGATTATATGCAATGGATCTGAGCTCAATTGGAGGCCCAATTGTGGCATGTTAATGGGAATTGCAAAATCCAAAATTTGATTTCAAGCTTCAAAATTCACGAGTGAAACTGGCTCCAATGGCCTAGAACTCAGTTCAAACATCTTCCTTGTGGTATTGAGTGATCCAATGGAGAGGATTAATCCCTTGAAAAGATCCTATGGTTGATTTTGGATGTGTGACTTCTTTTTGAAGCAACTTGAAAAAAGACATGTTTTTACTCATAAAAATCCAATTCTGAATTGTGCACTATGTTTGGTATGTTAAAGGGACTCAAAAAACGCATAAACATGTTATGAAATGATTCAAAATGAATTTAATCCAAACCATGGCTTTTAAGTCCTTTTTTCATGAAATTTCTTCACCATTCTTCACATACAAGCCATGCCCATGATAAGTGATGGTTTAATGATGAAACTGAGTTCATTTTAAGCAAGTTTGATGTTGGAAAAAGTTCCATTTGAAGTGTGCAAAGTCATGAAAATGACCTATAACTAAAATGACCTATAATCGAAGTTTCCCAAAATACCCCTGCCTTGTAAGCTTTATATCGTGAGCTCTATAAATCAGATGAAAGACTTCTAGGCCTTTTTGGAAATTTAAGATCATAAGGAACAATTTTCATGTTTGGGTTATAGTGAGGAGAAGCATCCTTCTAGGTCAAAAATGTCTTGGAAGTTGGTTGACTTTTGTTGACAAAAATCACATTCATCTAAGGACCCATAACTTGTCAGCATCATATCTTGAGTTCTAGAAACCCAATGGATGAGTTCTAGTACTCAAATGAAAGCTAGAAACATGATCTACAAGTATTGTGTTGGAGTCAAGATGAGATGAAACTTATATTTGGAGATATGTGGTCTTGAAGTTAGGCACCAAAATAGGGGATTTTACACTGACAAGCTTAGAAACCCTAACTTAGCAACTTCTCACACTCTTGATTCTTTTTTATTTGATATTGGAATAACCTCTTAGATGCCTCAACACGACACTCCATGATCATAATGACTTGGAATTGAGTCTTAATCTCCTTCAAATTCAACAGTTGACTTAGGGTTGACCAGATGAAAACCCTAGATGCACCACCATGACTGTGGCTTCTTGTACTTAGTATAATGACTTGCATAAGCTCCTCAATGACCCTCAAGGCATTCAATGAGCTTCCATAATCTTCTCCCTCCATAACCATGGACTCATGATCCTCTAATGATCTTTATTTGGTCTCCAAGATAGAAGATACACCACAACTATTCACCCACTCCTTCAATGAGCTTTGAATTTCTTCTGATGATAATAAGCACTTGATAGCTTGAATAAAACCTCTTGCTTAGGCTTGGAAACCTTGGTATCCTTACCTTGTTAAGCATACCCCTCTTAATCCCCTGTAAATGAACAATGGTATGCAAATGCTAATGCTCTGAATGCAATGAAACACAAGCTAGGCAAAGAAAAAGGTTGGGCAAATTTTGAGGTGCAACAAAGACGACGAAGGAATTGTATGATGAGTTTAATATTGAGCATCATAATTCTTCTCCTTATAGAAATAAGATGAATGGGGTTGTTGAAGCTGATAATAAGAATATCAAAAATATCATTCTGAAGATGGTTGTAACTTATAAGGGCTGACATGAGATGCTTCTTTTTGCTTTGCATGGGTATCATACATCCGTTCAAACTTCAAGAGAGTCAACCCCTTTATTTCATGTATATGGTATGGAAGTAGTGCTCCTAGTAGAAGTTGAAATCCCTTCTATGAGAGTTTTGATGGAAGCTGAATTGTCTGAGGCTAAATGGTGTCAGACTAGATACGATCGATTGAATTTGATTAAAGAGAAAAGAATGATGACCTTCTGTCATGGCCAATTATATTAACAAATAATGAAGAAAGATTTTTAAGGGAAGGTTAAACCCCGTGTGTTCAGAGAAGGCAACCTCATACTCAAAAAGATCTCGACTTTTACCAGTAATTCTAGGGGCAAGTTGACTCCTAATTATGAAGGCCCATATGTTGTTAAGAAAGCCTTCTCTGACGGTGCATTAATTCTTACAACTATGGATGGTGAAAAGTTCACTTGTCCTGTGAATGCCGATGAAATCAATAAATACTTTGCCTAAAAAGTAAAATAACAGTTCGCTGAGTTGAAAACCCGAAAGGGCGGCTTAGGCAAAAAAAAAAGAGTGTCTCGATGGGCTGGAAAATCGAAAGGGCGGTCCAGGAAAAAAATAGAGACAAAAATAGAAAATAAGTATCCCAATAGATTGAAAATTCGAGAGGGAAATCTAGGCAAAAGTTAGGATTTATGGAAAGTAACTGCATTCGGACAGTCTTGATCACTTGAAGCAACATTGATTGTCAACAATTCTCATTCAACCATTCTCAACGGAAGTTTTGAGCACAATGGAATTCAGAGTTGTTAGGGAGAATAATGGTCATTGTATTTCAATGTAGCCTTTTCCATGTGAGTACAACTTTGTAATGATCCATGGAGTTTCTCCATTTGCAGACTTTGTAATGATCAATGGAGTTGCTCCATTTGCAGACTTTCGTTCTATCAATAAAATTTGGGCCTTTATCCATTTGGTTGCAATTCTTATTTTTGTTTCTGTTTCCAATATTTCATTTATTTTTTATGATAATTTTTTTTTTAAAATAGAAAAATGAACAACCATGATTTTTGAAAATTATAAAAATATTTTCCTTTGATTTATGAACAGTAAAAGGAATGTTGATGGTTACTCCAAAAACGGTAAGATCTCGAAGCGTAGATTTCAATGTTCTCCCTGGTAGAGTCTATTGGTAAATATAATTGTGAATATGATTGTTGGATCCCAACTTGTTTTATAATAAAAATTTATGAGGAATCTCCGATAGGTTTTTACCTCCTTTGTTATGGTTTGTTGCTCTTATGGATAATCTGAATCATATTGCCTTTTAAGAAGTGTTGATATAGCAGTCAACTGTTGGGTTTTTCATCACCCTGTGTTGAGTTTTAAAATCCCTCGCAGGTTGACTTTCTGCTATGAGGTTAACTTCTTAATTACCCCCACGATTCCAAGATGTCTTTCTTAAGGTTGTTAGTACCTAGAGAGTTATCCTTCTTGATCCCTTACGAAGGTTGTGCATTTATCATTACTAGTTGCGAAAGATAGGATATGATCCTCACCAAATCCATATTCTTCCTCAGTGAGGTCAAGCAGAATTTTTCATCTAAAAGGTTCATATTTTCATCCTCTACGATTGTTAGTAGGATCCTTTCAGATTGTTATGGTGTGTTAGACTCATGAAATCCAATATTTCCCAGTTGAACGTCAGTTTGGGTTTTCCCCAAACAAGTACTATTTGTATTTTCTCCATCTAAGTCTTGATTCAGATCTTCTCCAGCTGGGTATGTTTATTTTCTCCAGCCATGTCATAATCAGGTAGTTAAGAAGTTTTAAGTTCAACCTTTCTTTGATGTGGAATCCCCATGCAGGGTTTTATCAGTTGGTTGTGGTGTTGTTGCTTCAGTTTCTTCCTGAGCATAGAGCAATGTTGTTGCCTTTTAAGAAGTGTTGATATGGAAGTCACCTGTCGGGTTTTCTCTCACCTTGTGTCGGGTATTGATTTAAATTTTTGCTATAACGTTAACTTCTTATTTTCCCCGGCAAGTTCAGGATGCTTTTTCTCAGAGATGGCTAGTCCTCAGAGAGTTTTCTTGCATTCTTAGCAGATATGCGATATTCCCCAGTAGAGTTTGTGTATCTGTTTACATGGTTACAATTGTTAGAACAAGATTTGGTTATGCCAGATATCTCTAAGTTTTGATAATAACAAAGTAGTATTTGTGTGAGAACAATTTTGGTACTCTAATATTTGTTTTTCTGAAGAATTGACAAATAGGTTCTGACTCTGATAGAGAAAGCTCTGGCTCTGATAGAGATCATGTGCAATGTCACTATGATTTGACCAAAGTCGCTTCTGCACTATAAGAAGCGAGCCTGCTTCGATCTATTCACATTCAGGAAGACCCTAAAGACAAAGTTTTGATGAACAATGTTCTGAAGACTCTGAAGGCAAAGTTCTGAAGACTTTGAAGGCTTGAATTTCTGAAGGTTAAGTGCTAAAGACTATAAAGACAAAGTTCTGCTGAGCAAAGTTCTAAAGACTCTAAAGACTTGAGTTTCTGAAGATTAAATGCTGAAGACTCTAAAGACAAAGTTCTGCTGAACAAAGTTCTGAAGACTCTGAAGACTTAAGTTTTTGAAGATTAAGTGTTGAAGACTTTGAAGACAAAGTTCTGCTGAATGAGGTTCTGAAGACTTTAAAGACTTAAGTTACCAATGACCAAGGGTTCTAAAGACTGAGTGCTTAAAGTTTTGAAGAAAAGGTTCTGGTGAACAAGTTTTGAAGACTCAAGACTCTGAAGACCCAGTGGTCAACTCTTCTACTCATGCTTCAATCATTTATATTCAGAATCCTCTGATGTATAGAAGATAAGCTCAGACATTTACGAGGGAAATAGTACATAATATGTTTCAACGTTCCATTCCACTACTACTCTACTACCCTGATTTGGTGGTACAAAGGACAACTTTTTGTGTACGGTTTTTATCCTTGCGTAACGACACTATTTCAAGTCGCCAGCTACCAAAAAGGATATTCATGATCTTCCCTCCAATGGATCTTTTTCTGGCTATATAAGGAGTTGATAACTTGAAGAAAAAGAGCAATACAAGCGCAATATGCAAGAGATTGACATAACGATTCATACAAAGAAAACGATTATCAAAGAAGTATGAATGATCTATGAAGAACTGAAGCTACAGTATTGAAGCACCACTATACAAAGAAAGAACATTGTTTATACTGTGAAAGTTTCTTTAGAGCTTTTAATAGTGTTTATATCTGCTTGTGTAGAAGCAATTCATTCTAAACATTTTTGTTCAAACTATTGTTTGTAACTCCTTAAGGGACCAGTTAGGTAAGAATCCTTAAGAATAGACAGTTAGTCTTTGTTGTTAGTCACCAACAGTTGCTAGTGCAGATTGTATTTCCTTAAGGGACCAGTTGGGTTAGAGTCCTTAAGAAGAGACGATTGTCTTTGCTGTTAGTCACTAGCGATTGCTAGTGCAGTGTAATCAGTTGATTATAGTGGATTAAGTCCTTGTATATAAAGCGAAATCACCTTGGCGGGTGAACTGAATTAGCTTGATAGTTTTCAAGTGAACCATAATATGTTGTGTGTCTTTCTCTATTGTTAGTTTATTTATGATCTTTGTTTGAGTTTCACAAAAAGCTTTCATTTTTGAAAACCTAATTCAAACCCCTTTTTCTTGTGTTTTCTCAAACCTTCAACAATCCCCAGCGGATCTGTTATTTTTCATAGCAGATCTCTCCATCCACTTGAAGTGGAGTTCATGTTGTTATCTATAGTGGAGAAATTTGTGAGTGTAAGATATTGATTAATTTAACTTATAAAGCAAGAGTCGCCACCATACTTTTATTTTATCCAAAAGGAAAGGAAAAAAAGTGAACAAAACTTAAAGAGATTCTAAAACAAGAACAAACAGATAATGGGTAAGGGGTTTGGTTATGTAATGGGAATGTGTTAGCACCCAAAAAGTCTATAGTACTCTATAGGAACCCTTTGAAATATCTACGCTTTTTGGTTTGACAGTGTTTGTTTGAAATGAGATTGGGGACATGAAAAGAGAAACATTTTTAACATTTTTGCATTTGGAGAGACCTATCCCCTCATGCCTACATACCCAAAAAGTGAAATATAGGATCAAAACCCCGTGGTTCATGGTACAAATGACAAAAAAGGTTTGTATTGATTGATTTTTAAATCAAAAGAGAAGTCGTCATTTTAAGGAGAAAACTACAACTAGTTGCCCACAAGTATAAGACAACATTTGCATCACCTAAAGGTGGAGGATTTTGCTTGGATTAAAATCAACAAGTCTATCACTCAACATCTAAATAGAAAATATAAACATCTTAAATACTATGGGGAATAAGAGAATTACATCTCAACTATGAAAATGACTCATGTCTAAACTTTATGAAAAAATTTAAAAGAAAATGTGCACAAAGGCAAAAAAGTTTAAATGAGGTGAAATGTCTTTTATATCTTTTTGAAATTAGTCAAAGTGTGAATGACATTAATTGATATTTATTAAACAAAACAAAGTTTGAAAATCACTTGACCACAATCAAGGTTTTATTATGAAAGCGATTTTAAGTTTGAAAACAACAAGGTTTATGAAAAAGGAATGAGCTTTGAAAATTTAAGAAGGGGAGGAGATGATGTGACTATCCTAAAGCATAAAGTAAAAAGTTAGATATAATAAATATCTAACCTAATTGTAGCATATTTCATAGCAAGCGAAATAAGAACTTCATCCATCTTGAAGTATAAACAAATGAGCAAGCCAAATAAATGCAAAGATCCATAATACTCTAAGCATAGGAAATAGTCCTAATTCTAAGTCCAAAGGTATAAGAACAATCTAAGAGGTCCAAGGTCTAAGTCCATCCACAAGCATAAACACAAAATTAAGAGTAAAGTTTTTTAGAGGTTTAATCCTTTATTAGTGTTTTGAACAAAATATGGTCCAAGTGGACAAAAGAAAAAAAGATCAGAAGTATAAACAATAATATTATATGAGATGATAATAATGGAACATAAAAATAAAAGAGAGATAAGAAGCGATAAGGAAACATAAACAAAATTAGTAGAATGATATTGTTAGTGAGTTAGTGATTAGTTGTTAGAGCAAATGATCAACGATGGTTAAATAATGAACTTAGGCCAAAGTTAATGAAGATTCATTAGAGGATTGATAAAACCAAAGCATCCTAACAGCAAGTTTCATAAGTAATGCAACCAAGACAAATAATCAATCAATCATACTTGGACTTTCAAACATAAGTTTGAGCCACGAATGATCATTTTTTGATACAGGACAATTTAGCGTCATGTTAAGCAATCATAATCAGGTTTATGTAGAAACCACGACTATCTGAGGCCGGTCAATAAAAATGTTAATGCTAATGCATGCCAGAGAAGTGATATGTAGATCACTCTCCGAAAGCAATACCACAAAAAAATTGGTAATGATCTCATCTTTATCAAGAACTTAAAATAAGTTTCAATGATATCGAAGATTTTCATAGACCAAAAGAAGTAAAGGAGATGAGGAGAGAGAAATCCAAATTGAATTACAATTTCAAGGTCATTCCATGTTTAAGTTCATCCACTCATCTTGGTGGATTAAATCACTAAACATATCATTAACTCAAAGCATCCAAAATTAATTGAACAATTCACTTTAAAGATAGATTTGATTTAGTGAATGTTCATCCAACTTCATCTACACCCTAAGTCCAATAAATTTAAAGAGAAATGAGAATTTTAAAAGTGCAATTCAAAGCAAAAACCAAATGGAAATGGAAGAAGAAGAGAAAAGATCCAAAAACAGTCCCAAAACAAAGCCAAAAAGGCAAAATGGAATTGGATAATCGATTACCCTTATGTTGGTAATCGTTTACCACTGTTAAAACAGCAGCAAAATAATTTGAAAATCTGCAAAAACTTGATCAATCATTTATTCAAACACCTCGTGATCAATGATGCAATTGAGCACAAAAATTCAAGTAAAATAACAGCAAATAACACCAATGGAATATAGTTTGCAAGATCCAAAGATCAAGCAACAAGAACCAAATAATATATCACATTGTGATGGATGAATCAAGCACTAGAATGGTGGATCAGAAGTTTACCACTTCAAATTTGAAAATTCTTCAAATCAACTCTCAAAAACACACTCTGAAGCCTTGACCTACAGAAATTGATGATGAAAAAGTGAATGGATAGAGGCCTAGCTCAAAGATTATTAAGTTCTAGTGATGAACTTACTAACTTTCAGAGGAAAAAAGAGCTCTGGTGAATTTGGTAGTTGGAGAAAATTGAGAGAGTCAAGAAGAAATTTGACAAGGTGAATTTGGCTATCAAAAGCTTGTGAAATGAATAAAATGATACCTCTATTTATATGATTTAGGTCTGGAAATTTTGGTGGATTGGAGTTTGGTTTGGAACTAAAATTAGGCTTGGAATTTGAATTTGGAGGCAAAATCAAGATCAAGTGGTAATTATTGAAGGTGTATGATGCGAATTAATTATTATGATATAGGAGAGTTAAAATGAAGTGATCTAGAATATTGTTATGATGAAATATTTGAAAATTAGTGCCAAAACGCTGTAGAATTTAAATTTGGCACATTTTCACAAAAAATGAACTAGGTAATCGACTATCCCAATGCTTGTAATCAATTACCACATGCAAAAAATTGTGAAAATTTGCTTTTTAACGTACAATCTTGGCTCTGCCTCGATTCTTTTTGCTTTCCAAAGAAGGCATGGAAATAAACACATGAACATTGGAGTCTCTTGAATAATTATCAATTAAATATTGGAAACCTTTGATCAGATGATTTTGAATTGTTTGCATATCATCTTTGACTTTTTTAGATGAAATTCATTCTTGTTGAGGGCTTTTTATTTGATATCCTTGATCCAAATTCTTCCTGAAAAATTTACTAAAGGATAAACAAACATTTTTTTGGATTTTAATTAATGGTTAGTAAATATAAACATAAACAAATATCAAACAAACTAGAAAATAGGAACATTTGGTGATCTCTCAAGAATAAACATACAGAGGAAGGCAAGAGAACCAAAGCTTGCAATATTGTTTTCGGAATGAGGTACAAATGATATGTGGGATCTTAGGGGTGAAAAATAGGGTACTACAGCTGCCCCTATTTAAGTTTCTTCTATCCGGAGATATGAAGATTGGCAACTTTGTCTCTACTAGATAGAAGAGACTTAAATATAACAATAAACTCAATTTTTGGCCCTAAGAGACCACAAAATGATATGATTGTGGTAATGGTATCCAGACACAAGACCTCTGTGGGGAGAAAATGCCATAGGAGACAAACAAATTGTTAGGGAGCAAAAGAAGATAGAACAGACTATGTAGAGGAAAAATAAAGAATAAGATTCCATTCCAATAAAGGAAAAGAATCAACTCAACTGGGAAAGAGATATCAACTGCCGTTTACTGGGAGAAGGTACTCAAACTACATAAGGAGAGAAGTAAATTTCCTTATACTGGTTACTGGATAGAAAACAATGACAATAAACACAAAAGAAGAGAGACAAATGTTACCTACTACTGTTACTTGGTAGAAAAATAAAGGCAACAAGCTCGGGATGAAGGATTACCTTTTACTGGTTATTGGGTAAAAACAAGGATAACCAACCAACACGAAATATAAAAAAATCACCTGCTACCAGTTACTGGGTAGAAAAATATATTCGATAACTCAAAAGGTGAAGAAACATTACCGACTACCAGTTACTGGGTAAAAATATATAGGCAATGGACTCACACTGAAAGATTACCAACTAGCTGCCACTGGGTAGGGTAAACATAATTCAACTACCCATCACTGGGTAGAAGAAGGAAATAAAGGTCGACTAACTATCACTGGGTAGGACAAACGTAACTCAACTACCTGTCACTGGGTAGAAGAAGAAAATAGAAGTCGATTACCTGTCACTGGGTAGGACAAACAGAACTCAACTACCTGTCACTAGGTAGAAGAAAAAAATAAAGGTCGACTACATGTCACTGGGTAGGATAAGAAATAAGACTCGACTACATGTCACTGGGTAGGAGAAGAAATATATCATCAGCTACCTTTCACTGGGTAAGAGAAGGAATATATCATCAGCTACCTGTCACTGGGCAACTCAAATCACACAACAGACATCTCAAATAAAGAGACAACCATCTATTAGGGATGAAATATTCACTGGATCACAAAAAAATTCTCATATGAGGAGATAAACATTTGTTCAAATAACAAACCAAGTCAAATGATAACAAGCTTCCACTATAAAGATAGGGTTCAACTTCTTCTTTAATCAAGTTTTGAACTTGAAAAAGAACCAAGTACAAACTGGCTTCGTTGAAGGGGCTGCCATTTGCTAGGAATTAGAGATCAATAAATCTTTTGGGGATCTTCAAAGGAGGTACAAGCATGTTAGATTATACAACAAACTTCTCAAATAAAGAGACAATAATTTGTTGGGATTTCACAACAAACTTCTCACCAGGACTTTTCCACAGAGATGCCATTTGATGGAAAAGCTGGTCGGACAGGGATCCAACATTTCACAATAAGCTTCTCAAAGAAACTTCCACTCGTCAATATACTGAGGGTACACAAGCTTCTCAAATAAAGAGAACACCACTTGTTGTCTAGCAAAAATTACTAAGAGAGTGTTATCATACCACTGCTGGGGAAATTAAAATCTTCATCTTCTGATGGGGATAAACATATTTCTGTTGAGGAAAATAAATCCTCAAAGGGAGAAATAAATGCCTTCTCATCATTCAGGTTTCACTATCCCAAGAAATTAAAAATAATCACTACAAGAGACCAAAGTTCAATCCAGGAACAAACTGGAGAGAAATAGTCAAACAACACTCGACCCAATGAGGAAATAACTCAAATGGGGAGTAATTCCATCTAGATAAAAGCTGGGGAGGAAAGTTAAAACAAACACCTTCCACGAGGCATAAACTCCGTGGGGAATTAGAAAGGATATGCGCTTTCTGCTTAGGGTTGACACTCTAATGGAAAGAGGACACACATACTCCGTGGAGACAACAACACTAGAGAATGGGAAAGCACATAAGAAATGCAAGATGATCAATGAAAAAATGGAATGCTATGCATAATAAATGAATGTGTATACAATGCATATGAGTATGAACATGCTGACAAAACAGATAAAGATAAATAAAGGGTGAACAAACATCACAACACCACTGAATACTCGGCTAATCTCAAAAAACTGGAGTCATTACTGGAGATCCTTCTAGAGACTTAACTGAAGAAATCCTGCAAGAGATAAACAAAAGTCATCAAAGGAAAATAAATCCTACTACAAGGCTCAAATCTTGCTAAGGAGAGGAAGATACTGCTTGGAGAGAAAACCCAAAGTTCAATCTTCAATAATCAGTAACCCACAAAAAGGATAACAACACGATACCTACTTCAAGGATGAAAGATAAACTGTTGGGGGAATGTCAATCTAAATCTTCTTGACTCATCCTGGGGATAAGAAGAAAATTTATATGAACTCCACTTCAAAAGAAAAGAGATATCTGCTGTAGAAAATAATGGTTCTGCTGGGGATTATAATCATGTACGCAGTTATACAAACTCCACTAGGGAATAATGTAGATCTTTAGGGGATACAAGAAAGAACTCTGAGGATAATCTAGCTCTGAGAGAAACATCCTGGACTTGCCGTGGGAAATAAGAAGTTAACATCATAGAAAAAAGTCAAGTTATGGGGAATTTTAAATCAATACCCAACACAAGGTGAGAGAAAACCCGACAGGTGACTGCTATATCAACACTTCTTAGAAGAAATCAATATTGCTCTTTGCTTGGGAAACATCTAAAGTAATAATGAATAACCTCTACCGGGGATCATCAAGGACAAATATCTACATGGGTATTAATATCAAGGAGAGATGGTCCTCAAAACTGCTCAACTGCCTAACCATGACATGATCGACTTGAAGAAAAAAACTGGATCGAGACTTAGCTGGGGAAAACCGAATGTCACTCGTCTGGTTATCCATAGGAACAAACTCTGTTGAGGAACTATCAACAAACTTTACTGGAGAAATATCAACACAACTCTACTATGGAGTTGTCAATAAACTCTATTAGAGGAGTAAGAATGAACCCTGCTGAGGAAAACATATTAGCCTTGTGCTTCGAGATTTTACCATTTTTGGGATCACTGTTGACATTCCTTTTTATATTCATAAATCAAAGGAAAATGTTTTTATAATTTTCAAAAAATTTAAATCAATTATTCACATTTGTTTCAAAAAATTATCATAAAAAATAAAATGAAATTCTGCAAACAGAAACAAAATAAGAATTGCAAATAAAGGGACAAAGGCCTAATTTTATTGATAGAATGATAGTCCGCAAATGACATAACTCCACAAATCATTACAAAGTCAAAAAAATAGTAAATACAATGGAAAAGGTTACATTGAAATAAAATGATCATTATTCTCTCTGGCAACTTTGAATTCCAACTGTGTTTGAGACTTCAGTTGGGGATGATTGAAGTAAAGTCTTTGATAGGAAATGTTGCTTCAAGCGATCAAGACTGGCCAGATGCAGTTACTTGCCATTATCCCTAACTTTTGCATAGATTTCCCTCTCGGGTTTTCAATCCACTATGACAATTATTTATGTTTTTGTCTCTAATTTTTTCCTGGACCGCCCTTTCGGGTTTTCAATCCACCGAGACATTCATTTTTGCCTAAGCCTCCCTTTCAAGTTTTCAACTTGGCGAACTGTTCTTTTTTTTAGGCGAAGTATTTCTTGATTGCATTGGCATTCACAGGATGAGTGAACTCTTCACCATCCATAGTTGTAAGAATTAATGCACTGCCACAGAAGGCTCTCTTAACAACATACGGACCTTCACAATTAGGAGTCCACTTGCCCCTAGAATCAGTGGTAAAAGTAGAGGTCTTTTTGAGCACGAGGTCGCCTTCTATGAACATACGAGGTTGAAACTTCTTATCAAAAGCTTTCTTCATTATTTTCTAATACAATTTCCCATGACACAAGACCTCATTAATCAGATTCAACTGGTTGTATCTACTCTGATACCATTCAGCCTCAGACAAATTAGCTTCCACCAAAACTCTCATAGAAGAGATTTCAACCTCTACCGAGAGCACTACTTCCATACCATAAACAAGAGAGAAAAGGGTTGCCCCTGTTGAAGTGCGAACAGATGTACAATACCTATGCAGAGCAAAAGGGAACATCTCATGCTAATCCTTGTACGTAACCACCATCTTCTGGATGATCTTCTTAATGTTCTTATTAGCAGCTTCAACAACCCAATTCATCTTAGGTTTTTAAGAAGAAGAATTATGGTGCTCAATCTTAAACTCATCACGTAATTCCTTCATCATCTTGTTATTTAGATTCGACCCATTATAGTGATAATCTTGCTCAGAACACCATACTGACAAATGATTTAGTTCTTGATAAATTGAACCACTACTTGCTTAGTCACATTTGCATATGATGCTACTTCAACCCATTTGGTAAAATAGTCAATAGCCACCAATATGAAACGGTATCCGTTGGACTCTTTAGGCTCAATCATTCCAATCATGTTAATGCCCCACATGGGAAAAGGCCATGGGGAAGAGATAACATTGAGAGGAGTTGGAGGCACATGAACTTTGTCAGCACAAATATGGCATTTATGGCACTTCTTCACATATTTACAACAATTAGATTCCATTTTCAGTCAATAGTAACCTACTCTCAACATCTTAGCCATTGCATGTCCATTGGCAAGGGTACCAAAGGATTCTTCATGAATTTCTTTCATCAACATGTCTGCTGCATGCTTGTCTACACATCTTAGCAAGACCATGTCATACTTTCTCTTATATAACACATCATCATTCAAGAAGAAACTACCATCCAATCTCCTCAAAGTTTTCTTATCCTTCTTGGATGCCTCAAGCGGGTACTCTTGATTTCGAAGAAAATATTTAATATCATAATACCATGGTTTATCATCAAAAACCTCTTAAACAACAAACACATGAGTTGGTATATCAAGGCGTATAACATCACTTTTCGGCACATCATTGCACCGATTTACCACAATTATGGAAGATAAAGTTGCTAAAGCATATGTCATTCGATTCTTTTCTCTAGGTATATAGTGAAACTCAACCTTATTGAAGAAAGTTGACAACCTTCTTGCATAATCACGATAAGAAATCAAATCAGGTTGACGTGTCTCTCATTCCCTTTTAATCTGATTAATCACCAAGGCTTAATCTCTATATACATCAAGGATCTTGACTTTTAAATCAATAGCTTCTTCCAGGCCCATGATACATGCTTCATACTCTGCCGCATTATTTGTGCAAGTGAACATCAACCTTGCAGTGAAAGGAATATGAGAACCGTGATGAGTAACAATAATTACCCCAATACCATTGCCATACTCATTAACAGCTCCATCAAAAATCAAAACCCATTAGGATCCAGGCTCAGGCCCTTCTTCAAGTAATGTTTTCTCACAATCTTTAACCTTTAGATGCATCACATCCTCATCAGGAAAATCAAACCTGATAAGTTGATAATCATCAATTGGATGGTGTGCCAAATGATCAGCCAAAACACTTTCTTTTATCGCTTTTTAAGTTTTGTACTCGATATCATATTCTGACAACAACATTTGCCAACGAGCAATCCTCCCAGTTAAAGTATACTTTTCAAAGATATACTTGATTGGATCCATTTTAGATATCAACCAAGTTGTACATATACTGGCGGAGGCGCTTGGTAGCCCAAGCTAGAGCACATCATGTCTTTTCAAGAATTGAGTACCGAGACTCACAATCGATGAACTTCTTGCTCAAATAATAAATGATAAATTATTTTCGAATAGATTCATCTTGTTGATCCATAACACAACCCATAGAATCTTCCAGCACAGTCAAATACATAATCAGGTTCAAGCAAATAATCTTTAATTCTTTCAAAATCTTTATGATAATCCTCTGTCCATACACAACCCTGATCTTTGCGGAGAAGCCTAAAGATCGGTGCACGTGTGGCAGTCATATTGGATATAAATCGGGAGATATAGTTAAACGTCCCAAGAATCCTCTTACTTGTTTTTCTGTTTTGGGTGCAGGCATTTCTTGAATAGATTTAACTTTACCAAGATCAACTTCAATGCCTTTATGATTGACAATAAATCCCAACAACTTTCTAGAGCTGACACAAAAAATGCATTTATTAGGATTCAGACAGAGCTTAAACTTTCTCAAACGTTAAAACAGCTTCAATAAGTATTCAATATGATATTCTTCAATCTTCGACTTACAAATTATATCGTCCACATAGACCTCAATTTCTTTATGCATCATATCATGGAACAAAGTGGCCAAAGCTCTCTGGTACGTTGCACCAACATTTTTCAAACCGAAGGGCATCACTCCATAACATAATGTTCCTCAGGGTGTAATGAATGTTGTTTTTTCCATATCCTCGGGAGCCATATTTATTTGATTATAACCAAAAAATCCATCCATAAAAGAAAAAATATTGAATTTGGTAGTATTATCTACCAGCATATCAATGAGTGGTAGTGGAAAATCATCTTTCAGACTTGCTTTATTCAAATCTATATAGTCAACACACATTCAGACTTTTCCGTCTTTCTTTGGAACAAGCACAATATTAGCCATCCATTGAGGATACTCAACATTCAAAATAAAATCAACATCAATCTGCTTATGAACCTCCTGTTTAATCTTCACAACTATGCCGGGATGAGTTCTTCTAAATTTCTGCTTCACAGGTGGACATTCAGGCTTCAATGGCAAATGGTGCTCCATAATATCAGTATCAAGACCAGACATGTCTTGATAGGACCAAGCAAACATGTCAACATATTCTCTAAGTATCTCTACTATCCTCTTCATAACATCTGACTGAAGCAGTGCCCCAATCTTGATTTCTTTTATATTTTCCTCTGAACCCAAATTAACCAATTCCACTAGCTCTTCATGAGGCTGAATGGTATTTTCCTCATGCTTAAGCAATCTATAAATTTCATCTAGAATCTCTTCAACATCCTCTTCTTCCGCTTCAAACATAGGGAACTCAAAGTTGGGAGAGGGCATAGGGTCATTGTTTTCAACGGGTTTAACAGACAATTTGCATAATGATTTATGTTTTATTTTAGAATATGAACAAGAAGTGCAAATATTATGCAGATAAAAGTGATTACCACATTATTATTTTGGTAATTTATGTTACCATTTTTTTCAGAAACAAAGCAAAAAGGGAAAACAAAATATGGATAAATAAAATAACATTTTATTGATGATGATAAAAGTTGAAACAAAGCCCTCACAAATTCACTTTCACCTTGGGCAGAGTGAAAGGATTTTTGTAAGAAACAAAAAAAAATTACTTTGAAACATGAACAACAGTAGGAATGTCAACAACGATCCAATTTTGGCATATCAATACACGCGTCACAAAGTTGGGCATTTTTCCTTTTGATCATCCTCAATGATGGCACTGACTTCATACTCAGGTTCCTTAAGCCTCAGACGAAGGGAGTAAAAGGGTACATATGCATCTTTTGTCTCAGAAAAGTATCCAGGATCTTCCAAATAAGGTTCCCAGTCTTAAGCATGAATGGAATCATCTTCAAAGCCATCTGAGATGTAATCTTCAGAGTCATCTTCAAGAATTGAAGTTGTAGAATAATCTTTGGCATGGATGAACCCAGCACTTCGAAAAATATCATGAATACTCTTCAGCTCTTTGCAGGTTGAACTAGATGTAAAACCCAAACTATATCTATCTTTTTTCTCAGCGAATTTAATGAATCGTCCCCATCCATCAGCTTGGCCACTCTCCAACATATGTCGTGCATCTTTCAGAGAAGACACAGACACCCCATTCATCTTAACAACATTATCAACTAAATAAATGACCTGGAACAAAGTTCCAACATCCTCGTTGGCATCAATGTAAGAAAAAAATGACAAACTGCTCACCAACACAGCCCGTTCTCCACCAACAACAGCAAGTTTTCCATTTTGGACAAATTTCAACTTTTGGTGGAGTGTCAAAGTGACAACCCCGACGTCATGAATCCAAGGGTATCCCAGAAGATAACTGCAAGCATGACGAATGTCCATTACCTGAAAAGTAGTCTGGAATAAGCATGGACCTATCTTGATAGGGAGATCAACCTCTCCAATCACAATCTTCCTCGAGCTATCAAAGGCTTTCATAATAACCCCACTGAATCTCATAAGAGTACCTTCATAAGACAATCTGAATAAAGTGGATTTTGGCATTACATTTAACGATGACCTGGTATCAACCAGCACATTAGATAGAGCGTCCTCCTTGCAATTCACGGAAATATGGAGAGCCACGTAATAATTTCTTCCATGTTCAGTCAATTCTTCATCATAAAAGCTCAAATTATTACATATGATGATATTGGAAGCAATGTTATCAAACTGATTAACAATCACATTATGGTCTACATAAGCTTGCTCCAATATTTTCTCCAGAGATTCTCTATGAGCCTCAAAGCTTATTAGCAGGGATAAAATATACATTTTTGACGGTGTATGCAAAAGTTGTTCCACCATATTATATTCCTTCTTTTTTTTATCAACTTCAACATCTCATCATTATCTTATTTCTAGTTTACATCACTTGATTGACCGAATTCAATAGAAGTCTTGAACTGAGTTTGCTTACCCCCAGCATTTTCACTTGTCTTCGAGGGTACATTAGAAAATACTCGACCACTTTTAGTCACACGACCTACATATGCAACAGTCACAATTAAGGGAAGAGAAGGAATGATAACCTCTTTTCCATCCTCTAGCATAGTAGCATTGTATTTGTAGGGAACAACTTTATCTGATTCATATGTGTTGCGGTGAAATTCGGATATCAAGTTATTGATTAACTTGAATCTTAATTCATTTACAACCGGACTTTAATTTATCCAAAAAGAAAAGGTTTAAAGAAAGAAAAACCTATAAGAATGCAAAGCAAAAGGCAAGGCCTAAAGCTGAGCAAAGAGAGATCTAAAGGTTCGGGGGTTGGTTATACCTAGGGAAGGTGTTAGTATCCTAAGCATCTGTAGTCCTCTACAGGAACCTCTTGTTAATATTTGTGTTTTCTAAAGTTTACTTACTAAGGGGAAAAAGTGCTAAGGTAAAAATCTAAAGTATAAAGGTATGTACAAGTTTGCTCGCGAAGACATCGCATCTCGTGCCTACGTATCCTGACGGGAATGGAATCAGAGCAATCGTAGTTCCCCTATCTAGGGATGAGGGACTCTTGACTGTGGTCAAGGTTCCCAAAGGGAAGTAAGCATTCATAGGGAAATACTTACACGGAGTGCGGCGACTCCAAGTCTACGTCAAAATTGTTGTAAGAAGGACGTCCACGGTGGGACGCTAAAAGTGAGTACGGCGACTCAAGCCCTAAGGTGTAAATGAAAGAAAATTGTCCGCCGCGGGACGGGAAAAGTGAGTACGGTGACTCAAATCCTAAGGCTAGGATAAAGGGTGTCCACGTCGGGACGGTTAAAAGTGAGTACGGCGACTCGAACCCTAAGGTGTAAATGTAAAAGGGAGTTTAGCAGTTATGTACAAGCAAATTAGTTTAACCTCATAATTTTGGAGGAAACATCAGAGATTATGGTGACACTCAAAGTAGAGTAAACCCTAGCAGGTTTATATAACACAAGAGCAACAAAAATCAACAACTTCACAAGATAAACAGACATGGTATCAAAGGAGAATTATCAAGACACAATGTAACGACTAAAAAAAGTACACAACTTCCAAGTAGATAAAAAAGAATTTGAAATTATGTACTACCTAAGATTTAATTCATCAAATGAAAATAGATATTAAAATGAACACATCACAAAAAGAACGGATGAAAAATAATAAAAGATGAAGAAGTTACAAAATTATAAAATTTAATGAAAATAAAACAACATAAAAAGAACAAAATGGGCAAAGTGGGGGTTTGAACCCACCACCTTGGGATTGCAAGCGCATCAGCCAACCATCTGTGCCAAGGTGCGCGTGTGAACATGAGGAGAAAGAGAAAGACAAAATGATGAAACTTAAAAAAATGAAAAATTCCAAAAGAGTTGATCCTCCTCAGGGATCGAACTCAGGATCAGGCAGTGAAAGGGTATAAATGCGCGCATGCTCTTACCACTGGGGTGGCTATACATCCAATGTTTAAGCCACCCCAAAATAAATATAAGCCATCTAATGCATATTTTTCTGGGCAAGAACTAGGCAAAACAAGTGGATTTGTCAAATACGTTTTAATCCATAACTCCTTCAATACTCAACCTTTTTGGACGAAATTTTAATGTAACCTGCCTAGAATTTCAAAAGGATCATGATGGTAGGGTTCATTTTTCTAAACAGTGTACACAAAATAAAATTCGAAGGAATATGCATCTATGAATGTTGAAATGCAATTTGAAATCCACACATTGAATCAAGTGTAATTAACAACAAGTAGGTGTCTGCACATATCCTAAATGCATTATTCATGGATTATGTCTAATTAAATACCTCATATTTCCACTGAATCACAATATGACCAACAAGTTGTATTTTGATGAAAATGGTATGCAAGCAATTATGAAACCTTGACTGCTACTTGGATTTCAATGTTTCAAAACAGAGATAATTCAAACTTAATACAAAGTATGCACTCATTCTAAATGTGAGATGAAATGAATCTCAATGTGGAGATTACTTACAAGACCAAAGAAATGCAGCAGTAGCATGTTTGAAAATGCACATGGATGTTTTTTTGAAAATCAAAACAGATGGAGTTATGAGCAATTGAAAGTTTGAGCACACTTGAAATGTGATGTAGAAAGTGTCTCAACAGAATAAATGTTATCCAAAATCAATAGATCAAAATAGGGTATGTGAGTGGCAATGATAGCCATGAGTTGAGAACAAAACAAAGTATTCAAGGGTGGATTCATTCTAACAGTCCAGAACTTTGTCCTAATGATTGTTTAAGAGCAATGGAAAGAACCAACTCAAACCAGCCTATGCTATAAACACTACCAATAGCTAGCAGCAGCTGTGTGATTCAATAAGAATCAAAAACTTCAATATCAAAGTCTTTTGTACTGACAGTAACAAGCTTGTATTTTTAACAGTCAACTTAATTTAAGACCTTCATTCCTTTTAACACAAACTGCATATCTCACATACATCACATGACATAAATGAAATATCCTGCCCAGCACAACCATCCAAAACCAAGATCCTGACTTTATAAAGCTAAGTCTAAGTGAAATGCCAAAACAGTCCAGGGAATCCACATCTTTAAGCACTCTAACAAAACAAAGGCTAAATGAAACCAAGTTCAAAACAACAGTTATCTCATCACAGCAGTACTAATAAATGAGCCTTCTAAATTCATGAATTACAACCCTAGCTAGACTACCTACAGTCAAAGATCTAGTAAATTGTGATGCACAATATGCCCAAGACTGATGACACCAGTCTCATGCCCTTTTGATCACCACCAAAACTAACTACACTAAGAGACATGCTCCAAATTTATGACATCCACTGCAAAGAAAACTCGACAGGCCTGATTGCTCATGACAACACCTAGGATTATGTTTCCAAAATAGAAGCAATTAAGCTGAGTTTAAATACAAGTTGATCCCAAATATGTACTAGATCAATTTTCAACAGAAATCTGAATCAAAACCTATTGTGGCAAGAAATTGGCATATGGACAGTAGGGTAGTTCTCATATCAGGGTGTTCTAGCATTATGCATTTTGGTTTGAGAATGGAAGCAACAACATAATCAGGTATAAAAAGCAAGAGGTCTGCTCATAGCAGACCTGGACAGTGGATACACTCCACAATTCCACTTTGTCAATGACAAAACAAACTGGCCTGAATTTGAAACAATCTACTACTAACAGCACTAATGCAAGCTTCTTAATGTAACAAGGTCAAAACAACAGTCTTAACCCCCAATTTCTAATGACAGCAAACTCATGGTATTTTCATACATTTGACAACAAACTTTAATGACTCTAAAAGTGCCAACCAAACTCAAACATAAAACATCATATGACAAGGAAAACTTAGTGAATGATCTCAAAACCACATACCTCTTGTAGACCTCCAATATCCAGCTAGCAACCAAGAAAAATCAGGGATCTCTTCTTCCTTTGAGCAAGCTTGGAGATAGTGCTTCCTTTTGAAGAAAATGCATCTTTGTGGCCAGTTTGAGAGAATGAAATTCCAGCTGGTTTTTGTGGTTTTGAGCAGCTATAATATGATGAACATGAGGTGTTTGAAGTGTTAAAATGGTGGGAATAGTGGGAGGTAGTGTTTTGTCATGAAAAATGCATAAAGGTCAAACTATGGTGGTGTGGAAGTTGACTTTTTGATCCTTTGATTTTTTTGAGAAAACCAATGGTGGAAACAGCTTCAGAGGGTCATTTTAAGTTTGTCTATGTGGTTTTTGAAGTGTTTTAGTGTTTGGAAAAAGTTCTGGTGTGGAAGGTACAAAGTGACATTTTTACTAGTTTTGGTGGATTTGTTCTTTCAAGCCAACAGAGAGAAAGAATAGAACTATCAGTTTGTGAGGTTTTTTAGGATAGCTCTTCTGTGTTGAATGAAGTGTGATGAAGGTCCTATTTATAGGCTTTGGAAAGGTTTGGGGCAGAGTGAGAGATTTCTTCACTTTGAAGAAAAGTTTTGCACTTTTGATTCACAACTTTCAAAGAGAGCTTCCTTGGTTGCTAGGTAAGCCTAAAGTCAAGCTTCATGATGAATTTGAAGTGTCTAAATGCAGGCTAGAGAGTGTAGCTTGTGGCTGGTTCAGAATTTGTCTTTTACACCTCATGCTTGCCATGTTTATTTTAAGTGCAACTTGCTAAGCCACTTGCAAGCCCACTTGCAAGCTTGGCTAATTCCATCTCCTATGTATTTCCTTTGTTCTTTCATGCTACAAACCTTCTATACATCAGATAAAACTTGTTTCACAAGTTGAGATTGGTCACTTTGATCAAATAAATGATTTTTGAAGTTTTGTCAATGTGAGACTAAAGTAAAAAATCACCAACTTGCCATGACCATAACTTTCAGCTCACAAATCCTTTTGAGATGTGCTAGTACTTTTTAGAAAGCCCTCACATAGCTCTAAAACATTCATGTTTTCATGAGTTTCAATTTCCCAAAGGAACTTGGCCAAAAAGCCTTCCAAAGTTGCTAAAAAATGAACTTAAAAATGAATTTTCCCCAAGTCTTTTTCCCCTCTTGAAATGAATTTGATCATAACTCCAAATCTATGCATTTTATGATCATGGACCACTTAGATATTTTTGTAGGACTTGTCAAGAGCTTCCAAATGAGCTTTGAACCAACTCAATTGGATGTGTGGTTAAGGAGTTATGGTTTAGCCCCTTTCAAAACCTAATTTCCCGATTTTTCGATTGCTCCTTCATTCTTGATCCAATGGTCATGAAAATTGATATGCAAGTCCAATATGACATAAGGAACAAATTTGTTTCACAACTTGGAGTCCAATTCCTAAAATTTGGAGAGTTGACTTTTCGGTCAACCGTACGACCGATCGGTGATTACCGAGTTGCCTGTTGACACTCCAGACCTTTTGAGACCTTGAAACTTCTTGAATGGACTTTACTAAGCCATGTGAACTTCATGAATCACTATCCCACCATTAGAACACCTTCCAACACAAAAGTCAAACCACAGTTGACTTTTTACTAGTCAAAAACCCTAATCGGGGTCCCAAACTGCACTGTTCTTGATTCTGGGGTAACAACCTCAAATTAACTTCACTTTTGTCTCACATTGTATCTTTGAACTTGTTTTATGACTGAACCAACCCAAAACATTGATTGATAAAACTCAAAGCTTTGATTTTGACTGCGCAAAACCCTAATTCATCTGCATCTTAAGAAAGAAAAACTTGAACTGGGTTAAGGTTAGATAATCACATGAGTATGATCCTAAAATGATAATGAGGATTTAAGGGGTCAAAATTTGGGGTGTGACAGTTGCCCCTATTTAAATATCTTTCACTGGATGGCGGTGAGAGATGATAATCCTCGCAGAATCGTAGTGAAAGGTATTTAAATATAGAAACTCATAAATTTTGTCCCTTAGATCAGATGATATGCAAAAGGACAAATGCTAACATGTAATGAATTCTAAGTGATGCTTTATGATGCTAAAATGAAATACAAATGCAGACACACAAGCAAGAATAAAAGAACGACATAACAACGAATAACAGTTTGCTGGGGACAACAGCAACACCGGGGGAAAGAGGCAAATGGGGAATAAAGCACCCATGATACCAAGGAAATTGGAATTCATCCACGAGGTGAGACGCGAGTAAAACACGACCTCGGAAGAAGGAAGCAAATGGGAGTAAAACACCATGATGCCAGGTAAATGGGGAATAAAACACCCAGGATGCTAGGTACGCGAGGTAAGACGCGGGTAAAACACGACCTCGGGAGGAAATGTAAAGTGGGGAATAAAACACCCATGTAAGGTAAACTCATTCACAAGGTAAAACGCGAGTAAAACACGACCTCGGAAGGAAAGGTAAATTGGGAAATAAAACACCCATGATGCATATGTATATGATTTATGCTTATGATACATGATCAAATGCAAATGTAAATTCCGACGACAAGGCTCGACTCTTTTGGTGAGATGACAAGACTGGATAGACTGATTCCTCAACACGGAGATCACTGCCATTCTTCTTGAGGACTAAAGATGTTACTGCTGAATACATCTTTGCTACACTGGTAAACTGTGACAAGTTGATGATCCTTGTAGGAAGGATAAAGAGCTGATTGGGGTTTTTTCAAGTAAACTACCCCAGTTTAGCTGTCTGTTAAAGATGAACTGATGATGACCTCAGCTTGTCTGATATTGACTGATGCATCGGGTGCTTGGAGATCTTGCCCCAGTCTGAGTCTTGAAATATATTCTAGATAAACCCAATCTGAAAATACCATGCCTTTGAACAAATCTTCAATTGATTCTTAGACAGGATGTAAAAGGAACTTGCCCCTGATAGGATCACTTGACCAAGTTTCTCAATGTTTGAAATTTCCTTAAGAGGAAAGCCAATTTGCAAACAAAAGTGTTCATACAAACATGGTAATGCAAAGTTCATGCAACTTTTTGAAATCAAAATCATTTTTGAAAGATGCAAAGTAAAAGAGTCATTGGTCAGAACACGGCGGTTCAAGACACTCAAAGTTTAAAGCAAAGGTGTACTGCCAAAATAGTTGATTTACAAAAATCTTTAAGAGTCAGTTTACGCAACCTTTCCGTAGTATGCTTTCAAAATAACCTTGTTTCGATTAGGTCTTTTGAGGGTTGTAATGTGTCCTGGTTCACGGTTTAAGAAACAAAAGATAAAGGCTCAAAGTTTATTTGTACCCACCCAATCTACGTGATGATCTCCAGTCCTATGCTCAGTTAACTCAGAATATGTGCTCATGTTCCTATAGGTTAGGAATTGCACTGATGATAGTAATGATGATGGTTCAGAAGTTAACAGACTTTTTGAAAAGGCAGTCACCGCTTCTTTACAACACTTGGTTGTTTTTGACATTGAGGATTTTCATGATGAGGGTTTAAAGATCTCCTCTTTTTATTATCCCTAACTTTTGCCTGAACTGTTTTCTTTTGACGCTTACAGTCAGCGGGATGCCCCAGTTTTGCATAAGTCTCCTTCGTAGGTTTTGACTTAGCGGGCTTTTCTTTTGATATATATATTTTTTTCTTTGTTTCTTCTTCATTCTTTTTGAAAGAAAGAGAGTGACTGCATGGCTTTAATGATTACAGGGAACCATCATCGGTTTTCTGGCTTGATAGACATCTTCGACACTTGTTTGTTGTGCATGAAGGAAAATTATGGTTCCAACCTTTATATTAAAGGTGTCTTGTATGAACACACAACCGAGTTAACCAAGAACTACCCACCCCAAGGTTAAAATTGCGGGTTTTTTGTAAACAAAGAAACTCCAACTTCTAGGCTCGAAGGGTTAACGAGGGATTATCTTCCTTATTTCTCCAGTGTTTAAGAGTTGAAACAATGCCTTACATCGTCAACAAAGTTTCATTGAAAGCATACTGACAACAATTATGGGTATAACGTTTTCATCATCCTCCCTCCAATATTCGCATAATAAATTTTTTGGATAAAGAGTAAATATTTGAAAGATAAAGCACAAAAGTGCAAACGACAGATGAATTGGAATCAAAAGTTGCAGTGCTCATTCATTAAGATTAAAGTACAAGCACCAATTAAAAGCAAATAGCTTAAACAAAATAAAGAAAGTTCAAACAATGAGAAACAAAAGGCCTAGTGACTAAATCAGTACAAAGATGTGTTGTCTTGTCTGAAACACTGGCGCTAAAAAAGATAATCTGCTGAAGTCAGACTGAAGCTTCACTTTTGATGCACTGGTAAAGGATTTTTCTGAACATTCGGAGGGCTATCTGTAAAATCAAGGATTCTAGTTCTAATCAATTCACGCACCCTAGCTTTCAATGCAAAACAATGCTCCAAGTCGTGGCCTGGGGCACCCTCATGAAAAGCACAATGGAGATCAGCTCTAAATCCAGCTGGAAGGGGATCTGGAGTTTGCAGAGTCTTTGTAGTGATCAACCCTTGTTGAACCAGGCTTGGATACAATTCTGTATAAGTCATGGGAATAGGATCGAACTGATTCTTATTCTGATACTGGTTCGGTCTAACAGCAGGACGTTGAGGATTTTGAACTGGTCGTGGAGCGGCAATTGCAGCAATAGTAGGGTGATTATACTGATGTCGTGGATGAGGCCTCCTCACTTCAGCCATGACAGCATTGGTATGTTCTTCTTTCTTCTTATGGAAATTCCCAAAGGGTTTCTTTGCACCATTAGAAGATTCAACAACTTTGGATACCTTACCCTTTTTCAACCCTTCTTCTAACCTTTGACCAATAGTCACCAGATCTGTGAAGTTTGAAGATACACTCCCAATCATCTTTTCCCAATAGAAAGGAGACAAAGTATCCATGAACATTCCAATTAATTCTTTCTCTGCTAGAGGGGGTTCAACTTGGGAAGCTAACTCTCTCCAATGTTGAGCGTATTCTTTGAATGGTTCTCATTCACTTTGAGACATGTTTTGAATTTGACGACGGTCAGGAGCCATATCCAAATTGTATTTGTATTGTCTCATGAAGGCATTGGCGAGATCTTGGAAGCAGTGGACACTGTTATGTTCCAAATTCATATACCACTTGAGAGAAGCACCGCTTAAGCTGTCTTGGAAGCAATGGATGAGCAACTTCTAATTGTTGGTGTAGGCTGCCATCCTTCGGTAGTACATAACCAAATGGGCTATAGGACATGAGTGCCCCTTATATTTCATAAACTATGGAGTCTTGAACTTTGTAGGCATAACAAGACCAGAAACTAAGCACATATTGTCTGCATCAATGTTGAAGAAGTCAGTACCCTCAATAGCTTTGAGTCTCTTGTCTATATTATGAAACTGTTCACGGACAATCTCAGGCTCAACAAAATCTTCACGGTCTTCACCTTGAGCACTAGCAGCATTGTAATCAAAGAAAGGAGTCTCAAAGGGAGCTTGGCCATTCTGAGCAACAGTGTGGACTACAGGTCTGGGCTCTGTAAAGACGGGAGCTGGAAAAACTGGTCTGACAGTCTGACCAATCATGGCAGTAGATGCAAGAGGTGGAGAGTAGTTGGGAGGTAAACCAAACTCTGGCCAAGTTGATTGTGGCATTTGAACAGGAGGAGGCTCGGCACTAGAAACTTCCTGAATCACAGTTCTTTGAGATGGCTCTCCTCTGGCAATCAATACTTGAAGCATCTCAGTGAGTTTAGTCATACCTGATTTCAACTCATCAATCTCCATTCTAACTTCTGCATTATGTACTTCCTGCTCTGACATCTTGCGTCTATAGTTAGTTCTAGTCCGATATCAGTGTCGAGGAATCAGCTTGATAACTCAAAGGTACACTGGACAATGAAGACAGCTGGACATGAGCGGCCGGACAAACAGAGGTATGCAGGGAACCATGCAAAGATGCAAATGCAATGCAATGCGATGCAGGAGAAGATAAATCACACATAACAGGATCAAAGGTTCGAGATCACAGCATGGGCTTGAGTGGAGAACCAACCATAAGGTGTGTACTAGGGGTAAAGCACTTGTACAACAGGTTCTAACAAAGTTCCCAGAGTCAACAACCCATCTCTCGGATATTATCGACACACCAAATACTTGGAAATCAATAATGTTCTCAAGAGAGTCTCGTCTGAGTGTAGTATCGCGTATCAACTACTTCGGAATTACTCCCTTATAGTCATTGCACTACGTCCTAAAAAGCCAAGCGGGGTAAAAGGTAACTAAAAGTCCTCAGTGTCACGGGCTCCTATGTAGAAAGTAGTATCGTTTTCACGAATACTCGTTTAACAATACTAACTCTCAGAAGGACCTCTACTGAGCAATGGTTTCTCAAGTCAGCTTGGTCGGGAATCAACTCCCTATAAGCCTTCTTGAATATACCACCATCCTATCACAAGTGCGCTCAAGTACGAGTATAGTACTACCTCACCACTCAAAGTAACAAACCTGCATACAGAAAAACCCAAGCATAACCAGATATATGTACAAATATATACAAATATATACAAATATGAAAGCAATTAAACATATAACAAACACAGATATAAACAAGGTGGGCTTAACCCTCTTAGGGGAGATTGTCCCCAGTGAAGTCGCCATTTTCTGTTGCGGTGAAATTCGGATATCAAGCTATTGATTAACTTGAATCTTAATTCATTTACAACCGGACTTTAATTTATCCAAAAAGGAAAGATTTAAAGAAAGAAAAACCTATAAGAATGCAAAGCAAAAGGCCAGGCCTAAAGCTGAGCAAAGAGAGATCTAAAGGTTCGGGGGTTGGTTATACCTAGGGAAGGTGTTAGCATCCTAAGCATCTGTAGTACTCTACAGGAACCTCTTGTTAATATTTGTGTTTGCTAAAGTTTACTTACTAAGGGGAAAAAGTGCTAAGGTAAAAATCTAAAGTATAAAGGTACGTACAAGTTTGCTCGCGAAGACATCGCATCTCGTGCCTACGTATCCTGACGGGAATGGAATTAGAGCAATCGTAGTTCCCCTATCTAGGGATGAGGGACTCTTGACTGTGGTCAAGGTTCCCAAAGGGAAGTAAGCATTCATAGGGAAATACTTACACGGAGTGCGGCGACTCCAAGTCTACGTCAAAATTATTGTAAGAAGGGACGTCCACGGCGGGACGCTAAAAGTGAGTACGACGACTCAAGCCCTAAGGTGTAAATGAAAGAAAATTATCCGCGACGGGACGGGAAAAGTGAGTACGGTGACTCAAATCCTAAGGCTAGGATAAAGGGTGTCCACGGCGGGACGGTTAAAAGTGAGTACGGCGACTCAAACCCTAAGGTGTAAATGTAAAAGGGAGTTTAGCAGTTATGTACAAGCAAATTAGTTTAACCTCATAATTTAGGAGGAAACATCAGAGATTATGGTGACACTCAAAGTAGAGTAAACCCAAGTAGGTTTATATAACACAAGAGCAACAAACATCAACAACTTCACAAGATAAACAGACATGGTATCAAAGGAGAATTACCAAGACACAATGTAACGACTAAAAAAAGTACACAACTTCCAAGTAGATAAAAAAGCATTTGAAATTATGTACTACCTAAGATTTAATTCATCAAATGAAAATAGATATTAAAATGAACACATCACAAAAAGAACGGATGAAAAATAATAAAAGATGAAGAAGTTACAAAATTATAAAATTTAATGAAAATAAAACAACATAAAAAGAACAAAATGGGCAAAGTGGGGGTTTGAACCCACCACCTTGGGATTGCAAGCGCATGATCCAACCATCTATGCCAAGGTGCAGGTGATGAGGAGAAAGAGAAAGACAAAATGATGAAACTTAAAAAAATGAAAAATTCCAAAAGAGTTGATCCTCCTTAGGGATCAAACTCAGGATCAGGCAGTGAAAGGGTATAAATGCGCGCATGCTCTTACCACTGGGGTGGCTATACATCCAATGTTTAAGCCACCCCAAAATAAATACAAGCCATCTAATGCGTATTTTTCTGGGCAAGAACTAGGCAAAACAAGTGGATTTGTCAAATACATTTTAATCCATAACTCCTTCAATACTCAACCTTTTTGGACGAAACTTTAATGTAACCTGCCTAGAATTTCAAAAGGATCATGATGGTAGGGTTCATTTTTCCAAACAGCGTACACAAAATAAAATTCGAAGGAATATGCATCTATGAATGTTGAAATGCAATTTGAAATCCACACATTGAAGCAAGTGTAATTAACAACAAGTAGGTGTTTGCACATATCCTAAATGCATTATTCATGGATTATGTCTAATTAAATACCTCATATTTCCACTGAATCACAATATGACCAACAAGTTGTATTTTGATGAAAATGGTATGCAAGCAATTATGAAACCTTGGCTGCTACTTGGATTTCAATGTTTCAAAACAGAGATAATTCAAACTTAATACAAAGTATCCACTCATTCTAAATGTGAGATGAAGTGAATCTCAATGTGGAGATTACTTACAAGACCAAAGAAATGCAGCCGTAGCATGTTTGAAAATGCACATGGAGGTTTTTTTTGAAAATCAAAACAAATGGAGTTATGAGCAATTGAAAGTTTGAGCACACTTGAAATGTGATGTAGAAAGTGTCTCAACAGAAAAAATGTTATCCAAAATCAATAGATCAAAATAGGGTATGTGAGTGGCAATGATAGCCATGAGTTGAGAACAAAACAAAGTATTCAAGGGTGGATTCATTCTAACAGTCCAGAACTTTGTCCTAATGATTGTTTAAGAGCAATGGAAAGAACCAACTCAAACCAGCCTATGCTATAAACAATACCAATAGCTAGCAGCAGCTGTGTGATTCAAAAAGAATCAAAAACTTCAATATCAAAGTCTTTTGTACTGACAGTAACAAGCTTGTATTTTTAACAGTCAACTTAATTTAAGACCTTCATTCCTTTTAACACAAACTGCATATCTCACATACATCACATGGCATAAATGAAATATCCTGCCCAGCACAACCATCCAAAACCAAGATCCTGACTTTATAAAGCTAAGTCTAAGTGAAATGCCAAAACAGTCCAGGGAATCCACAGCTTTAAGCACTCTAACAAAACAAAGGCTAAATGAAACCAAGTTCAAAACAACAGTTATCTCATCACAACAGTACTAATAAAGGAGCCTTCTAAATTCATGAATTAAAACCCTAGCTAGACTACCTACAGTCAAAGATCTAGTAAATTGTGATGCACAATATGCCCAAGACTGATGACACCAGTCTCATGCCATCTTGATCACCACCAAAACCAACTACACTAAGATACATGCTCCAAATTTATGACATCCACTGCAAAGAAAACTGGACAGGCCTGATTGCTCATGACATCACCTAGGATTATGTTTCCAAAATAGAAGCAATTATGCTGAGTTTAAATACAAGTTGATCCCAAATATGTACTAGATCAATTTTCAACAGAAATCTGAATCAAAACATATTGTGGCAAGAAATTGGCATATGGACAGCAGGGTAGTTCTCATATCAGGGTGTTCTAGCATTATGCATTTTGGTTTGAGAAAAGAAGCAACAACACAATCAGGTATAAAAAGCAAGAGGTCTGCTCATAGCAGACCTGGACAGTGGATACACTCCACAATTCCACTTTGTCAATGACAAAACAAACTGGCCTGAATTTGAAACAATCTACTACTAACAACACTAATGCAAGTTTCTTAATATAACAAGGTCAAAACATCAGTCTTAACCCCCAATTTCTAATGACAGCAAACTCATGGTATTTTCATACATTTGACAACAAACTTTAATGACTCTAAAAGTGCCAACCAAACTCAAACATAAAACAACATATGACAAGGAAAACTTAGTGAATGATCTCAAAACCACATACCTCTTGTAGACCTCAATAGCCAGCTAGCAACCAAGAAAAATCAGGGATCTCTTCTTCCTTTGAGCAAGCTTGGAGATATTGCTTCCTTTTGAAGAAAATGCATCTTTGTGGCCAGTTTGAGAGAATGAAATTCCAGCTGGTTTTTGTGGTTTTGAACAGCTATAATATGATGAACATGAGGTGTTTGAAGTGTTAAAATGGCGGGAATAGTGGGAGGTAGTGTTTTGTCATGAAAAATGCATAAAGGTCAAACTATGGTGGTGTGGAAGTTGACTTTTTGATCCTTTGATTTTTTGAGAAAACCAATGGTGGGAACAGCTTCAGAGGGTCATTTTAAGTTTGTCTATGTGGTTTTTCAAGTGTTTGTGTTTGGAAAAAGTTCTGGCGTGGAAGGTACAAAGTGACATTTTTACTAGTTTTGGTGGATTTGTTCTTTCAAGCCAACAGAGAGAAAGAATAGAACTATCCGTTTGTGAGGTTTTTTGGGATAGCTCTTCTATGTTGAATGAAGTGTGATGAAGGTCCTATTTATAGGCTTTGGAAAGGTTTGGGGCAGATTGAGAGATTTCTTCACTTTGAAGAAAAGTTTTGCACTTTTGATTCACAACTTTCAAAGAGAGCTTCCTTGGTTGCTAGGTAAGCCTAAAGTCAAGCTTCATGATGAATTTGAAGTGTCTAAATGCAGGCTAGAGAGTGTAGCTTGTGGCTGGTTCAAAATTTGTCTTTTACACCTCATGCTTGCCATGTTTATTTTAACTGCAACTTGCTAAGCCACTTGCAAGCCCACTTGCAAGCTTGGCTAATTCCATCTCCTATGCATTTCCTTTGTTCTTTCATGCTACAAACCTTCTATACATCAGATAAAACATGTTTCACAAGTTGAGATTGGTCACTTTGATCAAAGAAAGGATTTTTGAAGTTTTGTCAATGTGGGACTAAAGTAAAAAACCACCAACTTGCCATGACCATAACTTTCAGCTCACAAATCCTTTTGAGATGTGCTAGTACTTTTTAGAAAACCCTCACATAGCTCTAAAACATTCATGTTTTCATGAGTTTCAATTTCCCAAAGGAACTTGGCCAAAAAGCCTTCCAAAGTTGCTAAAAAATGAACTTAAAAATGAATTTTCCCCAAGTCTTTTCCCCCTCTTGAAATGAATTTGATCATAACTCCAAATCTATGCATTTTATGATCATGGACCACTTAGAGACTTTTGTAGGACTTGTCAATATCTTCCAAATTAGCTTTGAACCAACTCAATTGGATGTGTGGTTAAGGAGTTATGGTTTAGCCCCTTTCAAAACCTAATTTCCCGATTTTTCGATTGCTCCTTCATTCTTGATCCAATGGTCATGAAAATTGATATTCAAGTCTAATATGACATAAGGAACAACTTTGTTTCACAACTTGGAGTCCAATTCCTAAAATTTGGAGAGTTGACTTTTCGGTCAACCGTACAACCGATCGGTGATTACCGAGTTGCCTGTTGACACTCCGGACCTTTTGAGACCTTGAAACTTCTTGAATGGACTTTACTAAGCCATATGAACTTCATGAATCACTATCCCACCATTAGAACACCTTCCAATACAAAAGTCAAACCACAGTTGACTTTTTACCAATCAAAAACCCTAATCGGGGTCCCAAACTGCACTGTTCTTGATTCTGGGGTAACAACCTCAAATTGACTTCACTTTTGTCTCACATTGTATCTTTGAACTTGTTTCATGACTGAACCAACCCAAAACATTGATTGATCAAACCTCAAAGCTTTGATTTTGACTGCGCAAAACCCTAATTCATCTGCATCTTAACAAAGAAAAACTTGAACTGGTTTAAGGTTAGATAATCACATGAGTATGATCCTAAAATGATAATGAGGATTTAAGGGGTCAAAATTTGGGGTGTGACAATATGGTATCGGGCCGGGAAAACGAATGACCAAAGGTGTAACAACAAATTCCTGACTATTGTAAGAAACCACAACTCACAATGGGATGTTGAAATGTGGAACTATGACATTCACCTTATTCCCAACTTCATTTATATTTGCAGTAACCTGAATTAAATTCTGATCAATCGTCTATTGTAAATCCCTCTTTAAAATCACACATCCACGGGGGTTCATGGAACAAGTACAACAAGGAGCATAATCATGTTCAATATCATGGTATTTTCATAGAGTAGCGTACATCCCAATAAGTGACCTCAGAATCCAATGAATATCAAAAATACGATATGTACCAGGACACCCATATACCATATTAACAAACGTGTTACCATGCTTAGGCAACTGATTTGATTGCACATTAGGATTGGTGTCTTCAAAAGATAGAATACCACTTCTTACAAGCTTTTGAGCTTTGTATTTCAAAGGGTAACAATTTTTGATATCATGCCCAGGGGAGCCCTGATGAAATGCACAATGGGTCTCTGGCTTATATCACAATGGAACATCTGTAAGAACAGCCGATGGATCACGAGTCGGAATCAAATTCTTCTTTATCAAAGCCAGAAATAATCCATCATATGGCATCGAAATGGGATCAAATTGCACTTTCTTATGTATACAACTTTGCTGATTATTTTGATGTGTTTTTCATTTGGAACTGTGGTCGATAATTTGAAGTAGCTTGAGCAGCACTGATGATGGGTGTAACAAAAGCTACTTGTTGCTGACGATGATGACCACTGTTGTTTACGACCATGTGTCTTCTAGACCTCTCTTGAGAGATGGAATTGGTTTCTCCATCCTTTTTCTTAGAAAAACCAGCACCAAACTTCTTTGCACTTCCAAAACTACCTTCTTTTGTCAGAAGTCCCTCAAGGACAACTTCTTCTAATCTCATTCCCATATTAACCATCTCCGTAAAATCACTAGGAACACTCGCAACCATCTTTTCATAGTAAAACAGACCCAACTTCTTCAGGAAGATTTTGGTCATCTCTTTCTCTTCAAGCGGAGAGCTTATCTGAGCTGCAATCTCGCGCCAACTCCGCGCGTACTCTTTAAAAGTTTCCTTCTCTTTCTCAGACATTGCACGAAACTGATCACATTCCGGCACCATATCCAGATTGTATTTATACTGACAGATAAAAGCATCTTCGAGGTCATTGAATGTCTTGATTTGGGAACTATCAAGTCCCATGTACCACTTCAATGCAGCATCAGTAAGACTATATTAGAAATAATGAATCAACAACTGATGGTTGTCAGTATGGGTGAAAAAATTTCTGGCATACATGACCAGGTGGCTTTGTGAAAAAGCGTTCCCTTTATATTTCTCAAAATATAGAACCTTAAACTTTGGAGGAATCTTCACATCTGGGACAAGACAAAGCTCGTGAGTATTCTTTCCAAATAACTCTTTCCCTCTTAAAGGCTTGATTTCTTTCTGCATCTCAACAAAATGATCTTAAAAATCATCCATACAATCAAGGAAATCCAAACTCCCTCTTGGAGCAGTGTAGAAAATTTTTTTTCCAGCATAAGATACAGTGTGACCCACGGGTGCTGACACAGGTACAACAGTAGGAATAACCATAATTTCAGCATTAGAAACAACTTTAACCGCATGAGGTGGTACGATCATAACAACAAGTATTCTTGGACCTTCAGAAGCAGGAGGTTGATATCCCTCTGACACATAATTGAGAGGCATGCCCCAAGGAAATACAGGAGGCATCTGATATTGAGAAGCATTAACCGAAGCCACATAAATGAGTGTTGATACAACCTCTGAAATTACTGTTCTCTGCCCAAGAGAAAGAGGAGGTGGTGGTGGCTGATTCTGAGCAGCCACTAGAGCTTCCATCACAACAGTGAGTCTTTCCAAAATGTCCTTCAGAGTTGTCACTTCCTCACGAAGCTCGCGATTCTCGTGTTGCAATTGATCCATCTTTTTCCTCAGATTAGCTCAAGTATTGTACTGGTGCGACAACTTGGCTGAATGAAGACCAAAAGAAACCTAAGACACCTGGAAAAGGAAAAAAAACAATGCACAAGATGCAAATGCAAAATGAAAATGTTTCATTCAGCTTTCAAGGATCTTTAAAATATAAAGCAATTACAAACATCGTAAAGAAATGTCACTTTTTGAAATACTGATAAACATCTCATTTCATTAAATATTGGAAAGAGCTACACTTGGAAGTACAAGTTACAGAACATAAAAGTCCAATAAGAAAAAGCTAGATCCTAAGGATTATAAGGAGCGTCTGGTGACGATCCGAGTTGATACTTCCTTCGGAGTCTCTTAATCTCTCTCTCATAATTGTTCTTCATGGCGGTCTTCTCTAACACGAGCTGGTCCATAGCACCTTTCCATGCATCGGAAGTAGGAGGATGTGATGATGAAGTAGGAGAGGAAAATAAATCATCTTCATGTCTCTTCACAACGTGTCGCTAAAGCAACTCAATAAAGTCATCTTTCTCATTCATTTGCCTTTGCAACTCTGTCTTTTCCTTGTCAAAAGCATGAAACTTACTTTCCTACATCTCTTTCTCTTGCTTCATCTTGACCAAAGCATCTTAAAGAGTCTTTACATCATCAAAAGAAATAGTGAGTGGCGTAAAGACCATTGTAGTTATGGGTTTCTCAAAAGGATAAGGCATTTTAAGCTCCTTAGCTCTCTTCTTCACCCAAAACGTATAAGGTTCCAAGGCAATGCAAACTTGTCTCTCAATCTGTCGTTTATCCATCCTATGAATCTTAGTCCAATCATGAGCCATTTTTCTCCTCAAACCAAGAGAATAATCCCCTCTTTGGGAAAACAAACCCTCTAATATAATATTGTTAGGCTTATCCTTCAACATATAACCAAGTTGACGACGAGCTAAACTCGGGTTGTAGTTAATTCCACCTTGTGTTCCAAGAAGAGGAACATCGGAGAACTCCCCACAATTATCAATAATTTGGACATTCTCGTAAATAGAAGAAGACCAAGTAATGCTAGCATGAGTAAGGGACATGATCCTCTGAGGCCACCTTAAACAATTCTTGTTCTCCCTAAAAGTAGATAATTGTGGTAAGTGCAAAATAAACCACTTGTACAGTAGAGGTGTGCAAAAAACAATGGTATCGTTCCCATTAGAAGTTATATTATGGATGGAGAAATAGGTGTCACCAAGTAGAGTCGGAACAGGGTTCCCAATCAAGAAAGTCCTAATAGCATTAGCATCTAAAAAGTTGTCAACGTGAGGGAATAAGACTAGTCCGTAGATAAGTAAAGCAAATATAACCACAGACGCCAATATGCAACCAACATTAGCAAATAAAGTGGCTTTTCCAATAAAGAACTTAGAAGTCAAACGTTTGATGCCTCCCTTAACCATCAGATTATCACTACAAGAAAATTGGAAAATTGCGGCGGTTCATTTTGGCAAGTTACGAGAGTTAGAACCGCCACAGTTTGCATGTTACGACGGTTGCAACTCTGTCCCTAAAGCGTGTGTTGCGAGGCTGTATTACAATGGTTTCCAAAACCGTCATACCAACTGTCGTTCTCTCTTACGACGGTTAGGAAAATGACGTAAATTGTAAATTGCGGCGGTTACAACCGCCATTAAATAACTTTGTTTATGTTACTCCTCAACATTCAAAGATAAACCGCAGGTATTTCGAAAGGTAAATTCGCAGGAAATGTTTAATCCGCTGGTATTTCACAACTAATATATTTAAAATTGAAAAAAAATTGTTTCCTAAATTGAGAAAGCATGGTACTTATCAGTAAATTTGCAATGGTTACTTATAAGAACTAACACTTTAAGATCAATCTAGTATTAAAAAAAATTCAAATTATAAACACATTCCAACTAAATACTCAAATTTACTTTTTTTAATCATCATCTCTTTACATAGATAACATTTATACTTTAGCAATTGATGTTTTTAAAAAATAATTCAAATTTACTAGTAAACATTAAAAAAAATTATTAGCTGCACATGCTTGAATTGTCGTTCTTGATTCAATCTTGCTATAAGATCTTCAACATCAGCTTTTTCCATGGCCACTCTCTGCTGCTGCGTATTGAGAATTTTGTTTAACTTCTGGCACTGATCCAAAGGAAAAGTCACAAACAAATCTGAGTTTCAGAGGGTGCATTATTCCTTACAGAACTTAAGTCACTCCCAATTCCTTCCATTGAATATCTCTTGACATGAGCATTAGTTGGTGTAAGGTCAACTCCATCTAGACCAAGAGCTATATCATTTTTGTCCTCGGTACTGTGAAAGATGAACTTGCCAAGTAACAAATGCCATTTTTGTCCTCGGTACTGTGAAAGATGAACCTTGCCAAATAACAAATGCCAATGGTGTGTGTATAAACAAATTCCTTACATTATAATTATTATAATCTGTAATGTCAATAATAAATAAAAGTGAATACACAAGGGTATCATAAACTATATTAATTAATCTGACCCTGTTTCAATCTATACACATTCTAAATAACCAAAGAAAAGTGACACTAATGAACAACAAACACCTAAAAAGCAAAGAAAAATGATGCTTGAACAATATTATTTTAGATTTAAGTTGCATATATCCTACCACGAGATATCCGAAAGCAAGTCATGTTCCTATAACAAGTAAATGTGGATAACTAGCTATGGTGTCGGAAGGTAAGAAATAATCCCTGCACCAAAACCACTCAAGCTTATATATAAAAGAAATATATTAAAAATGAAATGTGTATATCTTCCAAACAAACTGGGAAAAATCGATGCATCTTGAACTGAGTTATACCATACAAGCATTCTACCAACAAGGAAAACAAATGGATAAAGCTGGCCAAAAATATCAACACGTCAAAAAAGCAACCAAATTACAAGAGACGAATTCCAATAGGAAAAGATGTTACCATTTCCAATGAAAAGAGCATACTTTTATTTTTAGCCTTCATAACCTTATAAACATTACAAACGCTGCATTGAAGCAAAAGATAGTGTTGATTAACATTTAGAAAAACCTTTTCATCAAATAACTCAGATGACAATATACAAAATCACAAAGGACCAATTTGCTCTTAAAATACACTCTTAGTTGCTTGCATGAATGATTTAAGAAATAGAATTCTAGACATCTAAAAAATATCACTAAAAGAATATGAAAGATAAGAATGGAACATTTCTTAATCCTATACTTATGTTCAAATTATACGGTTTAGGTAATAGTAAAAGAGAGAATGAGATAATAGAAACTCAAAGAAATATCATACTAAATTGATATATGTTAATATGTGATACAAAATACAACTAGAAAAATATTCATTAACAAACAATCATGCATATTAAGCTCCAAACTACATTTGGAAGGTTCATACATAAAAAAAAATTACACATCCTAACATGTCTGAAAACTTTGAAAATAACCTGATGAGCAGAGGTAACATGTGAGAATTACCATGACGAAACTAATTCTACCATCAAATAATCTGGGGACGGTGTGGTTAGTTAGTTGAAAAGATGCGCAAAGAAGATATATCAAACATCCACAGTTCCAGAATAGAAAGGGAGAAAGTGAAATTGAGGGAAAATCTAGAATTTTGATGGTTGGAATTTCTCATGACCAAAAGCATGGCGAAGCAGTGACAGGAAAGAAAATATGTGGAAATAAATTATTCAAAATATAAGAGTAAATAGGGAACTCAGTAGTGTAGTGAGGATGGGATAGGTTCCAAAGAATTGTAATATTCTGATACTGAGTGGAAAATTATACATTTTAGGTAAGGAAAGAAAAAATGAAAGAATATTATATGCTAAAAAAATAGGACATTACATTGTTATGATATATTATGAGGTGATTATAGCACTAGAGTTCAAATCCTAATCAAATATGGAAAGAGATCAAGAAATCTAACCAAATCAAGAAACAACCCTACATGAACATCTAAGGTACTCATAAATATTATATAGATATGACATTTTCAAATTTAACAACTTAAATCCACAACATTATACCATTAATGCTAATAGTGTAACTAGTAACATAATAAAATAGTCAACCAGAAAGAAATTATCTCGGATTAAAGACTTCGAAAAGTTCAGAAATTTTATGCCAAGGACTAACCACATACTGTGCATACTAGTATACATTAAAGTTCAATGGTTTAAACTAATACATACTTGAATATGACATAACACCAAAAATTACAATCAAACCCAAAGCAGCACTGCATGTTGGGACATGTGAAATCAAGAATAAAATCAAAATCAAGTAATAATATATCAAGAAAGAAACTACACGACAATGAGGCTAACAATACATAGACCAACAATCATTTTTCAAATTTTAGTCTACCATGTCACCATAAGCCTGTGTAGTCGAGAGCTCATTCTGGAAAACATGTTGAAACACCCCACTTATTTATTTCATCGTCCAATCTACACATCCTTCACTTTATTAGAGTAAAACAAGATTGCATTTTTTAAATTACACCGTCTAATATTTGTTACATAGTAAACCGTTAAATGAATAAATATTAGTCTCCATATAAAAAAACTTATTAGGGGATACATGAAACTGCGGAACAAGTATAATAGTTATCACAAATATCATTAAAAAATATAGATGTTTAACCCATTATCCCAATTATAGAAAGAAGACAATTCTCCCAAATATTTAAAGAACACCATATAAAGACATATTCTTACCCACAATGAAAAGCAACCGGTTCAAAAAAGACAAAGACTTTCCAAATTTTTGAGTTCACCAATCAACAGCTGTAGAAAAATAATAACAATAGTAATATGATTGTTTTAAGAATTTATATTCTTTAAAAAAAAAGTTCAAAGAAAGGCATACCGACGATAGGAGTAAAAAAGTGAGCAATGTATATTAGCATAAGACCCTCAGTAGGTTCATTAACAACAGGAAGTATAAGTGTATTGATGAAATAGTTGCATCCAAAACATTCAAAAGAAAATCAATATCTCTAATTCGTCTAAAAGTATACATGGAACGTGGTATTAAAATATATAATCATGCCAAATTGTCGAAAGAATGATAGGATGAATTGGAGTTAAGAGAGAAGGTTGAAGAAAAGAGCAGAACTTCAATTAGAGACTCTTTTGTATCAATATAATCTTAAGGAATGAATGTAAATCACACTATAGAGTTGATTCAAGAGTACTAAACCTCTCCCAAATTCTGACTTGATTTATAATATCCCTTTCTTGGTATATATAAATAATGCTAAAACAAGAACTAAAAAGAAACGCACGGAGTAGTAAAAATTATATTTGGGTCATCAGGTGTATTGTAGTCTGTTTAAACAGTTAAGTGATTGTGCTATCTTTACTTTAGAATTAATATTCAGAAAAGTATTCCCCAATTCTACAGTTACGGACCACTTTGCTTGCCAATCATAGAATAGATGTAGGTTTGATAATCAGATATAGGGATGCTCAAATTAACCGGTTTGATGGTTTATCCATAACCATATCCGAATCCAATTTTCAAAAACCGGTTAATTTTATTTTGGTTTTTCAACCAATCCATTTTTAAAATTAGTTGGACGCCCACATCCAATTGAATGGATAACCACAACCAAATAAAAATCCATAAGAAGCCCCAATTGCAATTTTCAGTTCTTCTCTCTTAATTGATGTATTCTTTCTTCTTTTTTCAATCTCATTGGAAAACCCAAACATAAACGATAATCCTCCTTTTCAACTCAGGTAAATGCATTTACATTCCATTTTCGATTATCATGAATTGCAGAACCTTGATTATTAGTTCCAAAAAGTTCCAAAAAATTCAGCTACTGTACTCTTTCTCATTTGAATTCATATGTTATAAATATTCATGTTATAGGAAAACATAGAAATGTTTAATATATGCACTCACAAGCTGTTTGTGAAAATGCCTCAATGAGGTTTATAAATGTATTATGTTTGATTAAGACTGTTGTTAACCACATTGCTTTTTGAGTTTAGAGGTACTGATCTATATATGCTACCATATTAATCCATCAATATGTTACTAATATTATTCTATAGTTTGCCCCATGTTCTGCAACCAGATTGACATGCTGCGACTACTTTTTAGTCTGCAACCATATTCTCACAATGATCATTTTGGTGAATATTCCGCAAACTTTTTGGATGTGTAGTGTCTTGGAAGTCATTGCCATTTGTTATTCTTAACGTGGTATAACAACTCCCCAATTTGATCTTTTTTTCCTGTCAACTAATTTTTAAGTGAGCAAGACATCAAGTGATTCAATATCTGTGTCCAGATCATTTTATCTCTTGTTTCAGATCTGTTTCTTCACTTAATGTTATAATAACTTATATTGGGGTTAGTTCAGATGATAATTGACTTGATTAATCTTTTTTCAGCTTTGAGCATTTTAGATTTTAAATGAATCGCTTATTACGCACATGCATGATGTTATTAAATCGAAAATGCTTGTAACACAGCATCTTTTGCTGTAATCATACTATGCAAACATTTTGGTACAAATATTTAAATTGCTGCTAAAGTTTTCTTCTCAAAATTGTTAGAATACAATTCAAACCATGGGACATGCATGGCAAAAGTTGCATTAGTTGAAAGTCCTACCCACAACACGTGAGACTTCACGTGAAGGGTCCTCCAAATGTGCTCTGTGATGAAAATCCTCATTCAAAGAAGGATAGTGTTATATTCTATGATTGAGAGATGCTAACATGTGAATAAGCTTATCAGTAGCGGTAGTCTTTTGAATTTAAAGGGTATATTCATTGTTTTCCATGGATAAAGAAATTAAGAAAGAATACAATTTGCTTGGTAACAAACAAAAGACAAGGAGAATCGATAGAGGAAACTGATGAACATGACAATTATACTTTTTGAAAAAAACTGTCTGCAAAATCAAAGTGCTGGTATAGGAACAAATCTAGTGTCTGCTAAGACATAGGGGAAGAAGGAGGTGTAGTAGCATGGCTTATTATTCTCTACAATTTGACTAAAGGGTGTGTTATTTAATGGCATTGGCAGCCAAGAGTCTCACAGATGGCTAATGTTAGGAAGTATAAAGTTGATGTAGCATCTTTTGAGTCACTAGCACTGCCTGATGATGGTAGTGTTGCAGTGCATGTTATGTAAGGCTGAAATGAAATCAATTAAAGCTTGTGTAGTATGTTAAATGAGTGTGGTCGGAACTTGTACGCAACTGCATATAACTAATAGCTAGTATACTATAGTCTAAAAGACACTAGTGATGTTACTTCCCTGTACACTATGCTTTTAGTAATTTTTATTAACATCTCTACATAATTTTTATTAATTTCTTATTTCTTTGAATTAATTTAATATTTGGTTGTTCTATCAAATGCAAGAAATGCCCAAACATAATAATCTTACGACGGATGAGACAACACAAAACTCGGGAACTACTTTTACTCGGGCACCACCCCATCGAAGAAACAAATCTTCTGTTTGGAACCACTTCACTTCTGATCCAGATTTGATTGGAATAGCTAGATGCAACTACTGTGACTCTAAGTTAAAGTCCAATAATGGAACGACTTCCATGGCCGGACATTTAAAGATATGCAAGAGCAACCCAAATAGTGAAGCAAATAAGAGATTGAAAACAACCCCATCATCAACAGCAAATGTGACTTCTCCTTCGGCAATTGTGTTAGGAAAATTTGACCAAGAGAAATGTAGGCAGGCAGTTGTTGATATGATTGTGGAAATGGAGCTTCCGTATATGCATGCAGATCATAAAGCTTTTCGTCGTTGTATGAGTGTATTGCAACCAAGATTTATTCCAATCTCCCGAAGCACAGTAGCACGTGATGTTTTGGCTTTATGGGATTTTGAAAGGGAAAAATTGAAGACCTTTTTTTCCCAACATTGTCGAAGCGTGTGCTTGACCACAAATGGTTGGACTTCATGTCAAAACATGTCTTACATGTGCATAACATCACATTTTATAGACAACAACTGGAAATTACACAAAAAGATTTTGAGTTTTGTTAGGGTCTTAAGTCATTCAGGAGAAGTAATAGCAAATACAGTTGCAAAATGCTTGGACAATTGGGGGTTGAATAATGTTTTAAGTGTGACGGTTGATAATGCGGCGTCAAATGATCGTGGGATTGAAAATCTAAAAAAGAGGCTAAGGTTAAGGAACGATTTGGTTTTGAATGGAGATCACTTTCATACAAGATGTTGTGCACATGTCATGAATTTAGTGGTTAAAAAGGGTTTAAAAGAAATTGACATTTCTGTTTCTAGAATCAGAGGTGCTGTTAAGTATGTTAAGTCTTCTCCGGGTCGAGAACATAAGTTTTTGGCATGTGTTAGAAGTAGACAAATTGAATACAAAGGTAGTGTTCAATTTGATTGCGAGACTCGATGGAATTCAACATACGGCATGTTGAAGGCTGCTCTACAGCTTGAAATGGCATTTGTTGAGCTTGGTATTATTGATACAAAATATTGTCAAGAACTTGAGAGTGGGAGCGGCATTCCTACTCCTTTATATTGGGAGAAGGCACGTGGAGTCGCTCAATTTTTGGAAGTTTTTAAGGCTTCCACTTTGCGCATATCGGGTTCAACATACGTGACAAGTAATATGTACTTGGCAGAGGTATTTTTAATTGGTTTGGCTATAAAAGACATGTGTTCGTCTAAGGATCTATCTTTAGCTCATACAAGAAAAATAGCTTTAAAGATGAAGGAGAAATATGATAAGTACTGGGGAAGTCCTGAGAAATTGAACATGTTGTTGTTAATTTCTTTTGTGTTAGATCCCAGGAAGAAAATGATGTATGCTCGTTGGTTTATCGAAAAAAACTTTGTAAAAAAAGAGGCTGATTTCTTGAAGGATAAATTAGAATTAGATTTGAAAACAATATTTGAGGAGTATAACGGTGGTGGGACGGGTGGATCTCAAAGTGACTCTGCAGAACCACCCGTATTAGTTGGACGAATTGGAAATCCCGACTATTATTATGGGGTATTTTTGCAATCAAGTGGTGTCAAACCAAGTGGAGTGAAATCTGAATTAACAAAGTACCTAAAAGATGGATTAGAAGATGATATTCCTAACTTTGATATCTTAAATTGGTGGAAGGTGTATTCAAGTCGACTTCCAATCCTATCTAACATTGCGAGAGAGTTATTAGCTATACCCGTCTCAATGGTGGCCTCTGAGTCCGCTTTCAGTACCGGAGGAAGGGTGCTCAATGAATATCGCAGTCGCCTAACTCCTAAATCTATGGAAGCACTTATATGCACAGAAGATTGGCTTGGCGGATCACCTTCACCATTGCCCACACAAGATGATATTGAAGAACTTGAGAAGATTGAGCGAGGTAAAGTTAAATTTAATAATAAATTGAAAAAGTTTGATTAAAGATGGTATTTATTTGATATAATTTTTTTAAAGACTTCTACCTTATTTTTCAGAATATGTTTTGCAAAACCAATCTAACGGAGGTAATTCTTATGATACTTTTGATGAGGATTGAAGATAAAGGAGACTTCTAAATTACAGGTATTTTTTTGCAGCTTTAATTTCGTTTTTTGTTGATTTGCATAAACTAGTTAAAAGTTTAAAGTACTATATTATGAAACAACCCCAAAGCTGTATTTTCTTTCCTGTCAGTAGCTCTGCTAAAACATATTTGTCATGTTTTTGAAGATTACTTTAGTTCATCTTTGTATGTTGTTAAGACTTTTACATATGTTGTAACCATTCCACGGTAGAAGATATGATCCGCACTATCAATTAAGTGTCGAATGTTATGCTTGTTTAATCCATTTGTTTTCTCCTTACTGTGAGACCTTGGCTGTTACCGGCAGCTAGAATAAGGAATGGTTTAACAATTCATTCTGAATATACATACTACCTTGGTTGTTACCGGCAGCTTTATACACTCAGTAAACCGCAAACTTTATACACTCTTCCTTACACTTGTGTGTCTTTCTGGAAGGCTAATGTACTTACCGTTCAGACGTTGAGGAATTCTGCTTTGCAAGCTCGGGATCTTACGAAACCAGTTCCAAGAAATTTGGTTTGGGAAGCTGTTAATACTCATGGATGAAACAGAGAACTCGAGAGTGAACCTTTATAAGTTTTGCTGTCATCGACAATTTGGTTTATGCGTAATCCTTAGTATTTGAAGAAAGAATAATAACTGATTTGCAAATTGCTTGGCAGCTTAGATTTGATCGGTAATTGTCTTAGCTGCGTGATTTTCTATCAAGTGATAGGTTAGAAAGAAACTACTGATACTGGTTCATCTGAGGATTTGTAATATTAGTCTATAAATACTTCACTTTTCAATTGCTTGTAATTGGTTATGCCCTTTGATATGCTTATTGGAGTTACTTAAAAGGGTTGCTTATAATTTGGTATGAATTAATACTGGTCCATGTTTCTTCATATCATGTGCAGGATCAGGAAGCTGTGCTGATGTAGACATATGAAGTACAAGTGTTTCATTGGCATCCATGTTTTTATAAAGCAACTAGGATTGTGAATTCTTGTTATGCTTTTTATATTGTGCCACTTAGATGATTGCACCAGTACTTTTTCTACTGCTTATGATATGGATTTCAGATTTGAGCATATTATAGTGATTATTTTATTTTTGAGGACAGAACATGCATTAGTCAAAACCAGTTGTTAAAATTGCTTGAGCTTTGCAATGCTGATTAATTGATTCATTAATAGTTCTTTATCAATTTCCTTTTTCATTAGATGTATTCTTTATTGACTTGTAAAGTTGTAATGTAAGCAAGAGTTTGTTTCATGCCATGATCAACTCAAAGTTCCATTCTATATCTTATCATCATTGGTCATGAAAATGTCTACACAAAGTCTCTAGAATAATTAACCAGTGTTGTTAATCGTGGAAAATAATTGATTGTTCAAAGTGCTGCTATTGCAGTTAATTGACAGCAGTTTGTTCAAATTCATCGTTGTAGCCACTATTAGACAACATTGTAGTTAACATGGTTTGTGGTTTGTAATTTCTATCTTTTCTAAGTTGTATAAATACATTAGAAAAGGTCAACATTGTGTACAGATTGCAAAATTGTTTCAACAAACCAATTCCTTAGTTCTGTCCATTGAATTCACAATCGCCAGAAGCACAACGGTTGTTGGAATATGGATGCATTCAATGACAATTTTCATTATTTTTAAGCGCTTCTACTTAGGCATTATACATGACAATTTTATGAGAAGTATAACTTAAGCAACATAGTCTGGATAATAGATTACATGACCAAACTTTTTTTAAGCAACAATTGTTAAAATTGGGTTTTTAAGTCAAAAACCGATTTTAGCTGAAAAACCAGTTGTTAAAACATGAATGTTCAGTTTTAAAAACTGGATTTTTATATCCAAATCCGGTTTTAAGTTGAAAACCGGATATGAACTCTAAAACCGGTTATAAAATTTGGTTATGGATATAACCGATTTATAACCGGTTTTATAAAAACAAATCCGGTTATATGAATGGGTTATAATAACCAGTTAAAATAAATGGGTTTGTTTTGAATGTGGATTGGTTATGTGAATAAACCAACCATGAGCATCCCTATTCAGATATGTTTATTCAAATACAATAACATAAATAAGACCAGAACATGTATGATCATTTTCAGAGTCATTGTTCCAAATCACTCAGTACCAAAAACCTAGATTCAAAATAGCATAAAAAACACAGATTCAAAAAAATAATAAAAACTCTAGATTCGAAAAATCAACGATCACCTTACCTAGATTCGAACCTTAAGCTTCCTTCAGACTTTATCTAAGTTATAAAATATCTTGCCTCCTTTCCTTTACTTGGAAATCAAAACATGATTATAATGAATATTTTTGGAGATGAGTGGCGATTTGAACAACGATGAAATTTTAGGGTTTATGATAACCACTAAAGGTTTTGTGAGAGAAAAAAACTTGTGTATTTGAAACGGAGAAGGATGTGGCCAAAGATGGAGAGATGGAGATAAGGGTTGGCCGAAGATGGATAGATAAGGAGAAGATGCAGACAAAGATGGAGAGATAAGGAAAAGGTGCGACCGGAGATGGAAAAACATGGACAATGTGCGGTGGCGGCTGAATCCAAGTGAGTATGTATTCTGCATTTCTATGAGAGTGAGATGGTTTGATGTTCATACAAAAGGAGAATGAGTTTTGCTCTCATACGATGGATAATGGGATTTTGGTTCTTTACATAAAAATAGAGCTAATTGAAAATAAAATATCTCATTCCAAAATAGGGGGCGGGTTGAACCGTTATGGTCACTTTTATTTTATTTTATGGTACATTGTATTTTTTTTTTGAAGTGTTATTAATTTGTATTAAAAATTTGGAGACTATTGGACTTAAGTGTCGCAAATAAGAAATTAATACAATTTTTACACCAGCGTCGCAATTTATGTGTCACAAAATGGATAATTTTTTGTAGTGTATTATATATATCAAATTTCGTCAATATCTTAGGGCTTAAGAACTTCCTCCAAATCAATATAAGGAACCTTATCAGAAACTGATATACCTAACAGATAAGCATAATCTTCCAAGGTTAGCATGAGTTGATAATCAGGAAAAGTAAAACATCGGTAGATAGGATCATAGAATTGCACAAGGGTGTTCAGAATTCCATCTTCAATGTTAGTAGAAAGAACAAATATAATTTTCCCATGACAAGATCTAAAGTCTGCATGATCAACTACCAAGGACATTAGCTTTCTCAAATCTGTAAGATCAGGAGCTCGAAAACTGTACTTCTGAGTGTTTCTCCTTCCAATGTCCATAATCACAATATCTGCGATATTTGCAAAGGAAAATCTCTGAGATCCTTAAAATTTGACTGAAATAAAATGTCCATGAGTGCATGATGCAACACCCACAAATAAGATCACACAAAGCACACAGGTTCAAAGGTTTGACACGAGCATGGGACCAAAGGTAAGAGCTAACCCTTAATGGTATGTACTAAGGTTATATCAGCACCTGTAGTACAAGGTTCTAAAAAGTTTCTAGAGTCATAATTCCATCTTTTGGATATTATCAGCATAAACGACTACTCGTCGACCAATAACATTCTCAAGGGAAATTCATTTGAGTGTGGCATCGCGTAACAACTAATTCAAGTATACACCTGAATAGTCATTGCACCATGTCCTAATAAGGCCAAGATGGGTTAAAGGGTTCTAAGGTCCTCAGCTTCTCAGGCTCCCAGGTCGGAAAAAGTAATGTCAAATACGACTACTCATATGACATCAGTAATCCCAAAGGGGCCTCCACTGAGCGGAAAACCTCAAGTCAGCTTAGTAAAGACTACTCCACTTAAGCCGAACAGGACTATACCACCCTTTTATCATAAGTGCACTCAAGTCCGGGTATAAGACTTATCTCACCTCTCAAGATCACCTAAACAAAACAATTAGTAACAATCAAATCAACCAGATAAAGCATAAATAAATCACAGTAGGCTGAACCCACCAAGAACTGACAGTCTCCAGCAGAGTCCCCACTTTTTTGTATCGAGAAAATTTGTGGGTGTAAGCTATTGATTAACTTAACTAATAAAGAAAGAGTCTCCACCACACTTTTATTTTATCCAAAAGGAAAAGAAAAAGAGCGAACAAACCCTAAAGAGGTTCTAAAACAAGAACAAACAAATAATGGGTAAGGGGGTTGGTTACGTGATGGAAAGGTGTTAACACCCAAAACGTCTATAGTACTCTATAGGAACCCTTTGAAATATCTACGCTTTTTGGTTTGAAAATATTTGTTTGAAATGAGATTGGGAAGATGAGAATATAAACATTTTTAAAGATTTTTGCATTTGGAGAGACTTATCACCTTATGCCTACGTACCCATAAAGTGCAATATAGGATCAAAATTTTGTAGTTCGTAGTACAAATGACAAAAAAGGTTTGTTTTGATTGATTTTTAAATGAAAAGACAAGTCGTCATTTTAAGGAGAAAACTACGACTAGTCGCCCACAAGTATAAGACAACATTTTCATCACCTAAAGATAGGGGATTTTGTTTGGATTAAAATCAACAAGTCTATCACTCAACATCTAAGTGGAAAATGTCAACATCTTAAATACTATGGAGAATAGGAGAATTACATCTCAACTATGAAAATGACTCATGTCTAAACTTTACAAAAAGTTTTAAAAGAAAAAGCGCACAAAGACACAAAAAGTTTGAATGATGTGAAGTCTTTTTTATATCTTTTTTAAATTAGTCAAAGTATGATTAACATTGATTGATATTTATTTGAAAATTACTTGACCACAATCAAGGTTTTATTATAGAAACAGTTTTAAGTTTCAAAACAAGAAGGTTTTTTAAAAAGGGAGGAGCTTTGAAAATTTAAGAAGGGGATGAGATGAAGTGACTATCACTATGCCAAAAAAGACCTTTAGCAGCGCTTTTTTTGGCCTTTAGCAGCGCTTAAAAGCGCTGCCAAAAGTGGCGCTGCTAAAGGTAAAGGCAACGCTTTTTTTATGGAAAAAGCGTTGTTAAAGGCTCCCTTCAGCATCACTTTTAGCAGCGCTTTTTTAGCCCTTTAGCAGCGCTTTTATAAGCGCTACATATTCCCCCCAACCATCCCCCCCATTAGCAGCGCTTTCACAAAGCGCTGTCTTAGCCCCACCTTTAGCAGCGCTTTTACAAAGCGCTGTCATAGCCCCCCCTTTAGCAGCGCTTTTTAGAAGCGATGTCTTAGACCCCCCCCCCCTTCCAAACCTATAGCAGCGCTATGTTTGTAACATTTAGCAGCGCTTTTTTGTAAAAGCGCTGTCTAATGTCCCAGATTAAAAATTTTTTTTTTTTAAATATTCACGTTGTTTTGTATATTTACCAATAACCTGCTTATATTACACAAACCTGTTTATAATTCAGGCCTTTATTTCAACACTTTGGCCTTATATATACAATTCAAAACTTTGGCCTTTAAGTATACATTATAACTCATCACTTTGCACATAATCATTTTAATACACATAAACCTGCTTAAATATGTTACAACAAAATCTGATCCTCAGAATTACAACATCACAAATACAGTCAATTTACATATAATTACAATTCTTCCAATCTGATAACTTTATACAATTCTCAACTCAAGAATAAATTGACACCATTCCTCTTTAATTTCTTCCAATCTTGCTTTCGTGTAAGTAGCGCACTTGAATTCATCAAAATACTACATAATATAACAGAACATGCAAGATTTAATTTTAAAACTAATTACTCAGATGAAGTATCGGATAATTATCAAAATGAATCATATAACTTATATAATGAATTGATCCATACCATGATTGGAACCTCTATTTGACCAGAAAGAATAATTTCCTTCATAAAGCGCAATACAAAATATCCGCAGTCAATCCCATTGCGCTGACGAGGACACTGTAAATGGAAAAAACAAACGAACATTTATCAGGATATATAGTTTAAATAGTTTTATCAAGTAGAACCACTATAACAGTCAAACATGAGAAAATATACCTCCACTCTGATCCAGCTGATGTTGTTAGCCTTGCTTTTTGGCACCGTTGCATCTCTTTGTGCTCTGAATATTTGTATAACTCTAACATAATATAAACGCATATTTAGAACAATGTCACATAATAAATAAAGATATATAATTATTTAGAACAGTATATCTCATCACTTACGTATCAACCATGTTCCTCAGATTTTCATATTTTGTTGCATCGCCATCCAACGAATTTATATAATACATTATTTCTTTCCTCGGATTAATCGCGACCAACAATCAATGTCCACTATAAAATAAGACAACATTTTAGACGGAAATGTTATATAGAAAGGCAAAAATCGAACAATTATAATAAATGAATTTAGAATAAAATCTAACCCATGGCCAGTATTATATGGCAACAAGAACAACTTCTCTGTAGTCGCGCCCATAAATCTCTGCACTGTGTACTCTTTGATTGCATCTGGTGTCTGGTCTATTGTCCGTGAGTTGACACAGCTAGCAGATAAGAATGCGAATACTAAAGTCAAATCATTCGGGACCAACAACTTGTCATACAAGAGCCTAAAAAAACATAATCAACATTAGAATATTCAGTTAAACGAGCAAATTTTAAAATGTTCAATTATTTAATTAAAATGGATCGAAGTACCTGATGTATGAATGCATAACACCGACGCCTAATTCAGAATGGTTGAAAACCTGGTCAAAATCCTCCTTAGAAATTGTTTCGGGATGTTCAAAATCGAAAATACCTCCATCCATATGTATTTGACGGATGCCACCCTCAGGCACATCTGATGTTCCCACATATGTTTCAAGGTACATCCTAAATCGAGGAATAAATGCTTTTTTGGGCACCTTGGAAGTTTCAGGCATCTTACTGGCGCTACTCGAAAAATACATCGCGCAACGACGGGAAGGCGAAAAGAAAGGACAGAAGAGTCGCCACCGAATTTTATTTATCCCATGAGGGGAAAGGAAAATATCGAGAAAACCTTAAGAAAAGAATGGATAAGATGGTCTCGCGACCAAGAACGGGTTCGGAAGCCGGTTATGCAAGGGGAAGGTATTAGCACCCCTCGCATCCATCGTACTCGATGGGAACCTTTTGTTTGTCGATGTGTGAATTTATTTGCTTAAATATTATGCTATAAGAAGTGTTCCAACGGGTAAAGAAAGAGGATTTAGAAACAAGAAAAGTTAGGAGGAAAGAGAGAACGGGGAAGAAAAGAGAGAGAACAGACTCGGTAGGACTTCGCGGTCCTAGGCCTACGTATTCTCAGCGGATGTGAGAAGGTCAGAGTCGACGTAGTTCGGGAAACTACAGATATGGGGGATTGTGCTCGCCAAGGATTGTGGCCCTTGTGCCTACGTATCTTTACTTGAGAAAATAAAGAATCAGAGCAGCCGTAGTTCGGCCTACGGTTTGTTGATGTTTTTTATGGATGATGCTATCGTGCGCATTCTAGCAGTTAGGTGTTTTGCTGCTCGCTCGTTGGAGACTTAGGCGTTACCTGTTTGCGGTAGAACGGACGTAACATATCCTTTTTGAAAGATTGATTAGTTTTCGCCACGCGGGGCAAGGAGTCACGTTTGATTGATTGGATTGTTTTTTAGGGGGGCGAGACAGGTCCTCGGATAGTAACCCCTACGGGTAGTACCCAATTCATTGTCTCAAAGTTTTTGTTATAAAAGGGTGTGGCGAACGAGGCGTCTTCGTATTGAAAGACGAGCGTCGAAACCACCCTCACTACAGTGGGCATCCCTACGCTCGGAGAAGAAGAGGTCTACACCCAATCCTCTCTCTTTAATTCAATGCAAAGAGAACTTCGTTCTCTTATTAAAGATGTTTTTTGTCTTGAATGGTAAGTGCTTTGCGACAGAGAACCCTACGGTAAACGTCAGCACTCGGGATAGGAGAAGGCCTACGCCTAACCACTCCACGACCATTCAAGTTTTAATGCGACAATGATTTGAAAATGCACCCGGTACAGGACCGAGGTTTTAGGTGTGAAAAGGGTTACGGAATGAAGTTGTGAAAGGAGATGGTGGATAAAGTCGCGTCTTCGTATTGAAAGACGAGTATCGAGACCACCCTCACTACAGTGGGCATCCCAACACTCGGAGAAGAAGAGGTCTACACCCAATCCTCTCTCTTTAATTCAATACAAAGAGAAATCAATTTATTATTGAAAGTAAACTCAGTACGAGACCGAGGTTTTATGAGGAAACGTTGGAAGCGTCTTTGCGTTGACAGACGAGCATCGAGACCACCCTCACTATAGTGGGCATCCCTACGCTCGAAGAAGAAGGGGTCTACACCCAATCCTCTCGTCGAATTCAATACAAAGAAATGATTTTTAGGGAGATGAGATTTGAAAATGGACGGGAAATGTCTTCGTATTGAAAGACGAGTGTCAGAACCACCCTCACTACAGTGGGCATCCCTACGCTCGAAGAAGAAGGGGTCTACACCCAATCCTCTCGTCGAATTCAATACAAAGAAATGATTTTTAGGGAGATGAGATTTGAAAATGGACGGGAAATGTCTTCGTATTGAAAGACGAGTGTCAGAACCACCCTCACTACAGTGGGCATCCCACCACTCGGAGAGGAAGAAAGTCTACACTTAATCCCCTCTTTTTAATTCAATACAAAGAATATTGTCTTTAGGAAGGTTTGATAGCATCAGTAAATTGAATCGGGACAAGAAACAGGGAGAGAAAAGAGGTGGTCTCAGATCCTTCAATTCTCATCAATAATTTGACAGAGGATCGAAGGAAATGTCGTCATCGACCAAAAGGAAAATGGAACAAATAATCTAATAAAAAATGAGAAATTAAATTATCTCTACAATAAAATAAACATCAAAACTTAAACATAAAATATTTCTAAGAAATTAAGTGGAATATAATATAGAAAACATATATATAAGCTATTTTAAAAAAGTTAAAAAGATTATATAAGAAAAGCTAACATAATATATACATAGTTTTATAAAATATAAAATATGTGACATATATACAAACGCTGAAGAAAATAAAATATAAAATTTCACTAAAACTGGTTTAACTTTTATGTTTACAAAAAAACTAAATATTTACAGTAAAATACATGACAATCTAAATATCTAAACCTAAATCTAATTTAATCAATGTTTAACAAAAGTAAACAGAGCCCTTTCATCACCACACACGGTCAGCAGGCGTGGAAAATGAAACACGGGCCAAAGGAAGCCCAGCTACACGGTCCAAGGCGTGGAAAACAAAAGCAGTCTCTCACCAAAGAAAGAAAGAAAAAAGAATGCGGTTCATATGCATTCAATCCATGGAAGATCCAAAACACACTCTGGAAATACCATCCGTTCAAAGCAAAAGTTACGGTTAACAGTGGCTGAGATATTCTCTCTGAAAGCTTGGATTCTCACTTCCTCCGGTCCGGTTTCGACGCGGTGTTGATGTTTGGATTCTCGGCTTTAATGGCGAATTCGTTTTCAGTTCATTCTAATCAAGTTTGATTCTGATTTATGCTTAAATTCACTCTTTTTGATTCGTTTCACTTTTTCTCCTTCTCAGATTTCTGTTGTGTTGTTGAGTTTTCGGAAGGATGAAGTTTAGAAAGAGATCCGAAAATGGTGAGTTGGGTAGTTTGATGGAGGATGTTATTGTGTTGCTGCGAGGGAGTGTTTATGGTTTGATGAAGATCTGGTTTCTGAAGTTTGTTTTGAAACTAATGAGTTTGTTGTTTGGATCTGAAGAAGGTGTTTCAATGGAAGTAGGTTGAAGGAGTTTGAGTTTTGTGGTAGCGTTTTGGGTTGTTGTTCATGGGAGATTCGTGAGGGTTGTTATACTCAATGCCAGGAAACAAGACAAACCAAACAAAACAGATCAAGATTATGAAGACAGTAGGAGTAACAGAATACTTACAGAATAATACCACCAGATTGTTGATGCAGAACACAGGTGAGCTTCTTCCTCAATCTCCCTTTTTTCAGTTTTTTTTGAGTGAAAGCAGCTAGGGTATCCTCTGTAGTCTCTTCCTTTAAGCTTTTATAGTGAGGTCAATTAGGTTTAGCAGACCAACTCTTGAGGCCCTGAAACCCTCTGCACCTTAGGCTTTAGGTTTGGTCTGCTACTAACCTGTCCTATTACCATTTCTGTGCTAAGACTGTGGTGCTGTAATTGCCTACAGCTGCTCTGTATTTGCCATTTTTGTGAATGTGTGTCTGCTGTCTCATTTTTTCATGTCCCTGAATTTATTTATTTAAATTGAAAATATCTGATATATTTTAACCTGCATTTTCACTGTGGTATCACAACAATTTTACTGATACATTTAATTTCTTTGCAGGTTTATCATCTTTAGCCAAAGAGCCAAATTTCATAGCTTCCTCAAAAGTCCAGTTTCGATTTGCATCTACGCGGATAATAATCTGGCAACCAACTTTCTTTCTTACTTCTTGTATTAATGTGGCATCTTGCACTGGATCACGGCCACGTGCTACCTTCAGCTTAATTGCAGAAAATCCTTGTTTGACTAATGCGGCAGCAACATTAGCTACTTCAGTTGCAGATTTATTTGAATCAAGTAGCGCACAAATCAGAACTTCTGATGATTTTTCACATTTGCTGCTCACATTTGTTGAGGGATTGAGTATGTCCAACAAGTTGGAACCTTTATACTTTCAGTAGATAAACTCTCTTGTCTTGTCAAATCTGATTTATTCAATGATCCCTTATCATCTTCAATCTTGTTCTTAGAACTGCAGCCTTTAAGAAATATTTCCCCTTTTTCAGTAAAAAAAAGGGAAGCTGAATACATGCAACAGCTCATGCACTGACTGTCTAACAAGAGAAGAACCTGTGACCCTGCTCCTTCGGCCCCATCCAGTCACGATATCTATCCGGCTAGGGCTAACCCCAGATATCAGCATCTGTTTCTTGGCTTGCACTTGTTGCAAACGATCTTCCAAACTATTCTGGAGCGGTGTTCCAGTTAGACACCAGCGGCAGTGTGAGGACAGGGCAATAGTAGCCTGGGCAACCTGACTTTTATGGGCTTTAATATGATGAGCTTCGTCTAGCACTACTCTGAACCATTGGACCCTGTGGTAGATGCTATTCTCTCTATCACTTTTGTATGAAGCTGATAGGACACCATATGTTGTCAAGACAACATCATACTCTAACAACAAATCAACATTATCAGTTCTACCCCCACCATAATGAACAAATATAGATATGCTGCCTGATTTTGAATGTGTTTCAAGCTCGTCCTTCCATTGACCCAATAATGCCATGGGACAAACAATCAGAGTGCCACCCTCTACATTGTTAATATTCCTCCTCTTAGTTGTGAAAATGTTGTCATATAGGCTCTCTGCATTACTGTCTTCTGACTTCACCCTACCTGGATTACTTAGAATCAAGGCAATTGTCATAACAGTCTTTCCAAGTCCCATTGCATCCGCCAGAATTCCTCCTCTTGCTCTCTGTGTTGCTTGTGGAAATTTCTTTGCCGCCTCCCCAGTAAATATGTTCACATAAATTGTCTTTCCATTGCATATATTGTAGGCTGACCAGCAAGGATGTAGATTTCTATCAGCATTTTCATCATCAGCTCCCTTCTCAATTTCTGTCATCCAATACAGAGCTTGACTCTGGTAGGGCTTAAGATTACACATCAGGGTTTTTGGTGCTTCCTTCTCCTGTAAGTCAAAGACTTCAGCGGCTCCAACAAGTTTATTCAAAGCTGACTCTGAAAGAGCTTGTTCATTCTCATTTGGCTCTGGAAGTGGCTCACTGATGCCTTTTCTACGCTTATTAACAGGCAAAACTGAAGCTTCATCTGAATCAAGTTTAAGAATCCGCTTCCGAGCCTTCATTTCTTCAGGGGTGAAATCAGCCTTCCTATATGGCTCAATCTCTAGCATGTTTAACAGTGTAAGGAGGGGGTAAGCAGCAGAGTTAATGTGGCCACAAGCCTCTAGCCCCCAAGAGGTATCAACAGACTCCGAGAATACAGATTGATGAACATAAAAACTTACTAACAACATTATTTCTTGCATCATTTCCAATTTGTATGGTGTGGCAATGCATCGGCCTCGAACTTTAACATTTCCAGTCTGCACAAGAGGCATGACGGATTTTGCCCATTCCATTGGCAGCCTCCCAACCACTCCAGAACGCTTGGTAGAGACACGAACAATCCATTGGAACTTATAAGAGGTATTTGGGTCAGGGAAATTAAAATAAACAATCTCATTATCCACCAATCTTTTTAGTCCTCTAGCTGTTGAAGTAGCAATCTCAATCTTCCTTCCAAGCAATGACCACCCAGGTTCAACAGGAAACTCACCATCCTCAAGATTCGGAATCTTCTTCTCTTCCACTACATCTTTCTTCACCGCCTTCAAAACCCTAACTTCGTCATTAACAGCAGCTTCTTTCCTTTTCACTACCTTCAACACCTCCAATTCATCACTATCTATTTGCTTCTCCTTGTAAGCTTCTTCATTTGATCGAATCCGCGTTGTTTCAGTAATTGGATCAGCAATGACCGATTCCTGTGTCTCACCAATCACATTGATACTGACAGCTTCTTCATTGGTTCGAATAGGTTCTTCAACTTCCATTGACTTCACCGATTCATCTACCAATCCGGCCTTAAGCGATTCCTGAGTCTCATTAACCACATCAACATCGGCACTCTCAGTATTCTTTTGAATAATTGATTCAACTTCCATTGATTTCATTGATTCGTCAACAGTGGCAACTTGTGCGTTCGTAGCCTTTAGAAAATCGTCAAACAAGAGCATTGAACGCTGCTCCACGGAAGGTTTGACATCTTCTTCTTGAGGCTCGTCGTTCACCTTGTTCATCGGGGTTTTGCATTTTGTGTTTTTTGTGACATTCTCCAGCTCGGCCTGTGTTTCTCTCAACTCGGCCCTAAGGTCTCTAACTATTTCCTCAGCTTCCTGGAGTTTGAGCTTCGAGCTCCTCAATCTTCTTTTGCTGACTCAATGATGTCAGCTCTGCTTCTTTGACCTTAGAATCAAGCATTTGTTTGAGTCTAAGAACCATGCGAAGTGCTTCATCTTTAGTAGAAGCAAGCTCTTGCTGAAATCGAGTGGATTTTCTCTCAGAAACCATTATTCTCGCAGCTGCTTCCTTCGCCGTATTGAGTATGATATCGGCATAAGCCTTCTTCAAAGCCGTTAATTTCTCGGAGTCGTCCATTGTCGTTTAATGCATCAGAATCAGAAAGAGAAATGAAATATCTGGTGGTTTCGTCGGTTAAGCAACGAACGAAAAACAAAAAGAAGTGAAAGGGGAAAGAGTGAATTATGGGTTATGAGTTTGTTTCTGTTTTTTTTTTTAATTTTCTGTCATGAAACGGGCCGGGTAGCACATGTTGTATGATGAATACAAAGTTGGTGACATGAGACAATTTGTTTGTTGCTTTTGCAAATAGAATTCCATGAATTTCCTTAGAATCTTCATGTTAATCCAACAACTTCAATTGCTTAATTTATAGCCTCCTTGAAGTACAAACCAAACATTGAATTATTCTTCTTAAAACATGGTTAAACATAAATCAAACTCGGATCTCGAATGAATTATATTTCTGAACCAATAAAAACCAACAACAAACAAATCTCTGAAATTTTTATTTGCACTACCATATCATCCTTTCACCATACAACAAACTCTTATTCAACAACATGCCATTCAGCTCATGCATATCTCGTCCTTGATACTAAAATAGGCCCCCCTTCTGGCTGAAGAATTAAATCAAATCTGAACTTCCACACATACTTCTCTCATCCGGAACCTGGTCCAATTCAACTCAAGCTTATAATGGAAGCCCCAAATTATATATTCCTTTTTTTTTGATTTTCTGAATAATGGTTGGCGAATAAATACACAGATGCAAGTTACAAACAGGGTAAGGCAAATTTGGGGTATGCTTATGCAATGCGATATGCTAATGCAATGAAATGAAACATAAGCCAAAGAGGTAGAAAAGAGGTTGGTCAAATTTTGGGGTGCAACACTTACCCTTGCTGACTTGTTGCGACTGCTGATCATGAACCTAAAAGTCATATATAAGTTCAGTAATTAATGTATAATAAGATAATCATGTAACTGTAGTAGTACCTGTTTCTTTGATGCAGCTGAATCGGTATCCCGCACAATAATTCTATCATCTTTTGATTTGGATTTTGTAGGAGTCTAAGATCATCATGTAAATAAGAAAATGTAAATGTAAGAATAACTTTCATGTATGGATCATAAAACATTTGAGTATTAAAAGGTTCAACCTACCTCATCATCTATGCAAATGAGATTTGTCGGTCATGCCACATACGCTCCTATTGCGTCTCCCACCATTGTTGCGCCTGAAATAGCATCTGGTATAGGCAACAACACACACCCTCTAACGCAATATTAATAGATACTTTCAAAAATCCAGAAGGGAGCGGTTTGTGGTGAAGTAAGTCTCCCAGAGTGTTATGCACCTTTCCCTTGCCAACCATTCGATGAGTCGGTGACGATAAATATAGCCGACAAAGTGAAATGCTCTAAACAAATAATGATCAGTTAATGTGTCAATTAAGTAAATTGTGATAAATTAATTTCAATGTAATATATACAATTACCTCTGGAAGCTTTTGTGGACAACCGATACTATCTTTGTCACTAGTAGCTTTACCCTCTGGAGCGTGCCTTTCCGACATGTATCTCTCCTTGTCCTTCTGTAATTCACGAATCTGCGCTTTCAATTCCTCCAAAGTATCCATCACTTCTTTATTGGTTGGATTTTTTTCTTTGGCTGCTTATATAATTTGGATGGAGTGACACCAAATCCTTTACCCCTCACACGCCCAGAATACTCAACACTCGACTCAGTAAGCTCCTGCAATCATCGTCCTCAGCGGGAGTTATGGTCTGGGATAGAGTCTCCTGAAATATAGATAAAAACATATATAAATATATTATACACTTTTGATCAGTTACTGACAAAGATAACATTGTACTTACACATTGTTCAAAGACTTGTTGAACTTCTTCCTGGACGACTCCATCTCTTCCCACACGGGCAGCCTTCCATGCAACATGGTCCGGAAGAGATGTCGCATCACTCTTCTCCTCTTCCAACTACTCATTAAGAAGGATAATAAAATATTATATCCTATTATATATACTTACTATTTTTTGTAAATATATCATGTTAAAGCATTTATATGTACTTACTATTTTTTGTTCTAAGCGTGCATATCCCAAACGCCCCTTTCTGTATGGATATGCGGGATTTGATGCCCGTTGACGATTTACGCCACTAACAACCTGAAAAAACAACTTTATCAGAACTCCTGTGGAAGAATTATATATACTATACATAGTTCATAATAAGTTGTACGTACTTCAAATTCTTTTGTTCTTCGCTTTGCAACAAACGTCTCCCATTCTTCCTCTGAAATCAAATCCGCGTACTTCATTGGATGCTCCGAGTCAACAAAGTTTCCTTCAGAATCTTTTAGAAACTTGTTTGTTAAAAACGTTCTAAATCCCCTCAAGCGTTTTCCGGCCAATTGAATACAATATTTTCTCCTACGATCTTCAATATTAAAAGATCTCTGCAAACAAACACACATATATATAAGATGTTAGTATAATTAATTTAAAGACGTAACTGTCAACACAATTAAAACTAATCAAATATCATACCTGAATCTCGCTCCAAATTTTATCTTTAGCCGGTTGTAATGAAAGAATTCTCCAATTATCGTAAGTAATCGGAACTTGCGAACGTACAAGTGCTCCGATGTAACTTGTTAGCAACGCACCGTTAGGCTCAACTAACTGATCTCTTTCATTCCAATGGACATCATACTTTACTCCTTTATCTCTCGCACGAATGATTTTTTTCATAATCATTATGCCTCTTTTAATATCGCCTTCCACGTCTTTTGTTGTTTGTTTTCCATCATGTGATGTTTCCTCGTTGCTGGCCATAATATATATACCTGTAATTCAGAAAAACCAAAGTATCAAATGAATGACATGCAAATAAGTAAATAAGAAATATATACATAAGAAATGTATAATTAAGAAAAACATGGTATAAATAAGAAATAATATGTTATTTAATTGCATGATATAAATAAGAAATAATATGTTACAAGTACCTTTAACATCTCTTTCTTTTTTTCGTTTTAACGGGGTTTACTTGTCTCTTAACAACACGGACAGATGGATTGATCCAAATTCCCTCGTTATGATCATTTCTAATATATGATTCGTCCGCTCTAATATTCTCATCTGGATCATCTATAATATAAGATTCATTCTCAACATCAACATCCCCTTTTTCTCCAATGTTATCATCGATTACTTTGTTGGAAAAAAGAACTATAGACCATTTCGTACTTGTCGGATCAGTGACATAGAACACTTGTTTAGCTTGCGTGGCTAGAATAAAAGGCTCATCTTTGTACCCCACCTTATTAAGATCCACATTCAAAAAATCTGATTTATCCATTCGTATGCCACTATTATTTTCAACCCACTTGCATCCAAAGATAGGAATCTGAAACTTCTCATAATCAAACACCCAAATGCGCTCGATAACCCCATAATACGAGGAAATGTGCATTGCTTCAGCAAGCACGGTGACACCACTATTTTGCATTGTACTTTTATCATCTTGTTCCTTGTTATAAAATGTGTATCCATTAATTGCGTATGCGCTATAAGAAAACACATGAAAACTTGGACCATATGCTAAACATCTCAACCTTTTTGTTATTGAAGCGGGATCAGAATAAAACTTTGAAAAAATATGCTCCTTGAACCATGTTATAAAACTTCGATTGTGCTTACGTACTATCCAATTTTCATTTCTATTCAGATTTAAACCTCAGAGAACGTCCTTGTGCATTTCAACATACGGCTCAACCTCAATGTCATTGTGCAGAACATACAAATGCACTTGCTCCTGTTCATCCCTTGAAACTGCACAACTTTATTTCCAATTAACTGTTTACCTACTATTTTTTCAACAACATGAGATTTTAGGAGGCCAATGGATTGAACGTTGGATAAATATTCAGTACAAAACTCAATAGCTTCTTCAACAATGTATCGTTCAACAATACATCCCTCTGGTCGACTTCGGTTTTTCACATACCCTTTCAATATTTTCATATAATGTTCAATAGGGTACATCCATCTCATATAGGCAGGTCCACACAGTTGTGTCTCTTTCACAAGATGAACAACTAGATGTACCATTATGTCAAAAAATGATGGAGGAAAATACATTTCAAGCTCGCACAAAGTAATAACTATTTCTCTTTGCAATGTTGGTAAGATCGCAAGATCTATCACCTTACTACAGAGTGACCTAAAGAAAAAACACAATTTAGTTATTGCGCCTCTCACTTTTTCTGGCAAAATAGAACATATAACTATTGGTAGAAAGTGTTCCATTATAACATGGCAATCATGTGTCTTTAAACTCTTTAACTTGAGGTCTTTCATAGAAACAAGTCTTCTAATATCTGAAGAGTATCCTTCTTGAACTTTAACTTCACTCAGAAACTTACACAATATCTTTTTCTCCTTTCTAGATAAAGTATAAGCAACAGGTGGTAGATATGTGCGATTTCCTTTATTCAAGGGTCCTAATTCATTTCTTATTCCCATTTCTACCAAGTCCTTTCTTGCTTTAAGGTCATCCTTAGACTTTCCTTGTATATTGAGTAACGTACCAATAACACTTTCAAATACATTTTTTTTTCAATATGCATAACATCAAGAAAATGTCTTACATACAACGACTTCCAATACGGCAACTCAAACAAAATTGACCTCTTCTTCCACCCACGCATGACAAGCGTATGAGCAAAAGGCTTGCCAAACTTAGTACTCACATCTTTCACCTTTTCAAAAATTTGTTCCGGTCAATGTAGATGGAGCTTTACGTTGTTCTGAATTTCCATTGAATGCTTTTCTTCACCCACGGTAGTGATGATTAGAATTTAAGAATCTAAGATGACCAAGAAATACATTCTTCTGACCAAATTCCAACCGCGTCCAATCTGTGTTTTCTTCATAGATAGGACACGCACATTGACCTTTAATGATATAACCCGATAGATTTCTGTATGCTGGGAAATCATTAATTGTGCCAAACAACATCGCCCTCAAATTAAAACTTTCTTTCCTATATCCATCATAAACCTCCACACCATTCTCCCACAAACTCTTTAGGTCTTCGATTAAAGGTGTCAGGTATACGTCTATGTCATTCCCTGGTTGTTTAGGGCCAGAAATTAACATAGATAACATCATGTACTTACGCTTCATACATAGCCATGGAGGTAGATTATAAATCATAATAATTACAGGCCAGGTGGAATGTGAGATACTTTGTAGACCATACGAATTCATTCCATCAATCGATAATGCCAAGCGAAGGTTTCTAGCTTCTTCTCCAAAATCAGGATAATCATTATCAATTTTCATCCACTATGGTGAATCTGCCGGATGTCGATACTTCCCATCTACAATTCTATCATCTGCATGCCAAGTTAGGTGTTTTGCATCTGTTTCACTATGAAACATGCGTCTGAATCTCGGAATTATAGGAAAATACCATAATACTTTTGCTGGTGACATTTTTTTCTTATACCGAGATACACCGCATTTAGGACACTCGTTTAATGATGCATATTCATTTCGAAACAAAATGCAATCATTTGGACAAGCATGTATCTTATCATAGCTCATGCCAATAGAGCATAGCATTTTTTTAGGTTCATAGGTTTGATTGGGAAGAACATTATCCTCCAGAAGCATCTCTTGAAGTAGGGCTAACAACTCTGTGAAACTTTTATCCGACCATCCATTACCCGCCTTTAAACTGTACAACTTTAATACCACGGACAATCTTGTGAAAGTAGTGCAACCTTTATACAACGGTTTCTCTGCATCGCTTACCAACCTCTCAAACATCTTGGGATAATCTTGAAGATCTTCTTCAAGTGCTTCTGCAATCTCTTCAACTCGATCACAATCATATGTATCCTTGCCATTGTCCTTTGAAGCACATGTCGTATTATTCCAGGGTTCAACATTCTCATTACTTATCTCACTATGTAATGTCCAACATGTGTAACTTCGATCAATTCCATGTCTCATTAAATGAGATTCCAACTGAACGACGTCAACTCGACGCCCATAACAGCATCCTAAGCAAGGACATGTGATCCTACTGGGGTCTTTGGCGTGTTCAACAGCAAACTTAACGAACTTTGATACTCCATTCTCGTACTCTTTTGAAAATCGATTACCAGACATCCATTTTTTATCCATACTAATTGAGTAATCTACACTAAACTATGAAAGTTAAACAAAACAGAGAATACCTGTAAAGAAATCACTAACTTCTAAGAATGCTACACAGTAGGATGCTTGGAAACGATCACAACTTTGCTCTTCACAGGTAACCCCTATAGCAGACAAAATATAAATTTTATTAAAATCATATTAATAATTAACCAAAACAAAAATACTAGATAATCCACCAAAACAAATCATATTAAAAATACTAGATAATCCTTAAACCAAAATGACACCCTTACTAAACATTGAGAAATCCTAACTAAACATATAAAACCATAATAACATATCATATAAACATTGAGAAATCCATACTAACATATCAACATATAAAACCATCAACATATAAAACCATAATAACATATAAAACCATATCATATAAAACCATATTCATGTTGGCTACTCTCTTAAAAAATAGGAATTTCCAAACTATATTGAACATGCAAAATATAAACTCTTGTTTGTCAATCTAAAACATACAAAATATAAACTCTCTTAAAAACATATTCAACAGAGAGACTTAACATATAAACTCTCTGTTAAGACATACAAACTCTCTTAAAAAACTCTCTCTTATAAACTCTCAAAAAACTCTCTTATAAACTCTCTTAAAAAACTCTCTGTTTATAAAAACTCTCTTATAAACTCTCTTAAAACATACAAAATATAAACTCTCTTAAAAAATATAAACTCTTGTTTGTCAATCTAAAACATACAAAATATCCGTAACAATGACAGAGAGACTTAACATGTAGATTAAAATACAAAATATATAACATGCAACAGAGAGACTTAACATGTAGATATCCATACAAATAATAAAAACATATTCAGTTTGTCTTAAAGATTATAGAAAATGACTTAACTTGATTGCATTCAAATAATAAAAACATATTCAGTTTGTCTTAAAGATTACAACAACAATGGTGAAAATATAAGTAAAAAAGAAAACCAGAGTAAAACTTCAAATACCGTAACAATGGCGGAAATGCAATGCAGACGAGAAGAGGATATCGAAAACGGACGGTGAATGGCGGCGAAATGCAACAGCGGAGGGCGACAGTTGGACGGCGACGGTGACTGAATATGGGTTTATAGGGCAACTGTGTTCGCCAGAGAAAAAGAAAGAAAGAAATACGATGACGATGACTGTTCTGTTTCTTATAAAAATTCTGGTGGATATTTTAAATTAATTATAACTAAACCTATAGTAGCGCTTTTTAATGGCTTTAGCAGCGCTTTAAAAAGCGCTCTCAAAGATCTTCTTATGTACCCCATATAGCAGCGCTTTATGGAAAAAGCGCTCTCGTAGACTAGACCTACAGCAGCGCTTAAGGAAAGCGCTTTCATAGGGCTGTCTTAGACCCCCCCCCCCCTTTAGCAGTGCTTTCTTAGGTCCCCCCTTTAGCAGCGCTTTTTAAAAAGCGCTTTCTTTGGGCTCCCCTTTAGCAGCGCTTTTTAAAAAGTGTTGTCTTTGGTAAGCAATTTTTTTCTTTTTTTTTAAAGCCTCTTTAGCAGCGCTTTTTCTAAAAGCGCTGTCTTTGTATACGCTGCTAAAAGTCAAATCTGGCGTAGTGTATCCTAAAGTGTAAAGTAAAAAGTTATAGATAAGAAAGATCTAACTAAATTGTATCACATTTCATAGCAAGCGAAATAAGAACTCCATCTGTCTTGAAGCATAAATAAATGAGCAAGCCAAATAAAGCCAAAGATTCATAATACTCCAAACATAAGGAAATAGTCCTAATTCTAAGTCCAAGGGTCTAAGAATAATCCAAGAGGTTCAAGGTCTAAGTCCATCCAGAAGCATAACCACAACATTAAAAACACCAAGTTTTTTAGAGGTTTAATCATTTATTAGTGTTTTGAACAAAATATGGTCCAAGTGGACAAAAGAAAAAGATAGCGGAAGCATAAACAATAATATGATATGAGATGATAATAATGGAACATAAAAATAAAAGAGAGATAGGGAACGGGAAAGAAACATAAACAAAATTAGTACAATGATATTGTCAGTGAGTTAGTGATTAGTTGTTAGAGCAAATAATCAATGATGGTTAAATAATGAACTTAGGTCAAAGTTAATGAAGACTCATTAGAGAATTGATAAAATCAAAACCTCATAACAACAAGTTTCATAAGTAATGGAACCAAAACAAAAAATCAACCATACTTGGACTTTCAAACATAAGTTTGTGCCATAAATGATCATTTTCCGATATGGGACAATTTAGCGCTATATTAAGCAATCGTAATCGGGTTTATGTAGAAACCACGACTATCTGAGGTCGGTCAATAACAATGTTAATGCTAATGCATGCCAGAGAAGTGATATGTTGATCACTTTCTAAAAGCATTACCACGTGAAAAGAAAAGTGGTAATGATCTCATCTTCATCAAGAACTTAAAATAAGTTCCAATGATATTGAAGATTTTCGTCGATCAAAAGAAAAAAAGGAGAAGAGGAGAGGGAAAGCCAAAATTACTTACAATTTCAAGGTCATTAATTTCATCCACTCGTCTTGGTGGATTAAAGCATTAAACATATAATTAACTCAAAGCACCTAAAATGAATTGAACAATTCACTTTAAAGATATATTTGAATTAGTGAATGTTCATCCAACTTAATATACACCATAAATGAATTTAAAGAGAAATATGACCTTTAAAAGTGCAATCCAAAGCAAAAACCAAATGAAAATGGAAGAAGAAGAGAAAAGAACTAAAACAGTCCCAAAACAAAGCCAAAAGGGCAAAATGGACACTGTGTAGTCAATCCTAATGTACAAAAACTTGATCAATCATATCTTCAAACACCTCATTATCAAGGATGCAATTGAGCACGGAAATTCAAGTAAAATAATAGCAAATAAAACCAATGGAACACAATTTGCAAGATCCAAAGATCAAGCAATAAGAATCAATAATAGATTATATTGTGAAGGATGAATCAAGTATAACAATGGTGGATTAAGAGTTTACCACTTCAAATTTGAAAATGCTTCAAATCAACTCCAAAAAACACACTTCAAAGCCTTAATCTATAGAAATTGAGGATGAAAAAGTGAGTGGATGGAGGTATATCTCAAAGATTAGTAAGTTCTAGTGATGAATTTACTAACTTTCAAAGGAAGAAAGATCTTTGGTGAGTTTGGTAGTTGGAGAAAATTGAGAGAGTCAAGAAGAAATTTGACAAGGTGAATTTGGATATAAAAAGCTTGTGAAATGAATGAAATGAGGCCTCTATTTATAGGATTTAGGCTTAGAAATTTTGGTGGATTGGAGTTTAGTTTGGAACCAAAATTAGGCTTGGAATTTGAATTTGGAGGCAAAATCAAGATCAAGTGGTGATTAGTGAAGGTGTATGGTAGGAGTTAATTATGATGAAGTAGAGGAATTAAAATGAAGTGAGCTAGAATATTATCATGATGAAATATTTGAAAATTGGTGCCAAAATGCTAAAGAATTTAAATTTGGCACATTTTCACAAAAAATGCACTGGATAATCGATTACCTAAATGGTGGTAATCGATTACCACAAGCAAAAATTGTAAAAAATTTCTTTTTGATGTACTGTCTTGGCTCTGTCTCAATTCTTTTTAGTTTTCAAAGAAAGCATGAAAATAAACACATGAACCTTGGAGTCTCTTGAATAATTATCAATTAAATCTTGGAAACCCTTGATCAGATGATTTTGAATTGTTTGTAGATCAACTTTGACTTTGCTTAGATGAAATTCATTTGAGCTGAGAGACTGGTATTTGATATCCTTGATACAAATTCTTCCTGAAAAAGTTAGTAATGGAAAAACAAACATTTTTTTGGATTTTAATTAATGGTTAGTAAATATAAATGTAAACAAATATCAAACAAACAAGATAACAGAAACGCCTGGTGATATCTTAAGAATAAACATACAGAGGAAGACAAGAGAATCAAAGCTTACGATCTTGTTTGTGGAATGTGATGAAAATGATATGTGGGATCTTAGGGGTAAAAATTAGGGTATTACATTATCCCTTTGTGGATTATTGATGTTAGAAGATTGATCTTTGGGTTTCTCCCCAAGCAATATCTTCCTCTCCCTAGTGAGATTTGAGCCTTGTAGTATGATTTAACTCCTTTGATGACTTTGATCCCTAGCAGGATCTTTAGTGGTGTTTCCATATTGTTGAGATTAGCCGAGTATCCAATTGTGTTGCGATGTTTATTCATCCCCTATTTATATTTATGTCTGTTTTGTCAGCATATTCATGGTCATATTCATTGAATGCACATTCATTTTTTGTGCATATCATCTTGTTTTTGCATTGCTCATCTTGCATTTCTTAATGTTTTACCCGCTTTATGGTGCATTTGTCCCCTGCAGAGTGTGTATGTCCTCTCTCCAATAGAGTGTCGATCCTAAGAAACAATGTTTATTCTTTCTAATTCCCCACTAAATTCATTCCTCTTGGGAGGGTTTTGCTTTAGTTTTCCTCCCCAGTTTTTATCTGGATGGAATTACTCCTCAGTTGAGTTATTTTCTCATTGGGTTGAGTCTTGTTTGGCCGTTTCTCTCCGGTTTGTTGTTGGATTGAACTTTGGTCTTCTGTAATGGTTATTTTGAATCTCACTGGGTTGTGAAACCTGGATGATGAAAAGGAATTTACTTTGCTCTTAAGGATTTATTTTCCTCGATGAAAGTTTATTTATATATCTCCATCAGAAGATGAAGATTTAAGTTTCTCTAGCAGTGTTGTGATAACACTCTCATGGAAAACTTTACCTAACAGTAAGTGGTGTTCTCTTTATTTGAAAATCTTGTGTATCCTTAGCATATTGACAAATGGAAATCTATTTGAGAAGCTTGTTTGATATATCAACCTTGTGCGACTTTAAGTGGAAGCCTATTTATTTGAGCAACTTATATGTCCCAAGCAAGGTAAACTTCACCTGGTAGCAAGTGGAAATCTCTTTATTTGAGTAGCTTGTGTATCGTCGAGAATTAATTTGTATCTTCACAGAAATGGCATTTCTCTAGTTCATCCTCAGCAGAAAAGTTTATTGTGAAAATTTGGATCCATATCTAACCATTTTTCCATCGAATGACATCTCTCTGAAAAAGTCTCGAAGGCAAGTTTGGTGAAGTTTTATTTTCCATCAAATTGCATCTCTCATAAAAGTCCCGTAGGGAAGTTTGATTAAGTCCATTTTTTCCAGCAAATGGCATCTCTCTAGTGCATCTTTAGCAGAGAAGTTTGTTGTGAAATCTTTTCCATTAAATGAAATCTCTCCACGAAAGTCTCAAAGGGAAGTTTGATGAAGTTATTTTCCATCAAACGACATCTCTTTGAAAAAGTCTCGAAGAGAAGTTTGGCGAAGTTATTTTCCATCAAATGGCATCTCTGAAAAAGTCTCGAAGGGAAGTTTGGTGAAGTTATTTTCCATCAAATGACATATCTCCGAAAAAGTCTTGAAGGGAAGTTTGGTGAAGTTATTTTCCATCAAATGACATATCTCCGAAAAAGTCTTGAAGGGAAGTTTGGTGAAGTTATTTTCCATCAAATGACATCTCTCTGAAAAGTTCTCGAACTGAAGTTTGGCGAAGCTTTATTTTCTATCAAAGGGTATCTCTCTGGAAGTCCCGCAGAGAAGTTTGTTGTAAAATTTATCTAACCTACCCATATCCCTTTTGAAGATCTCTAGTAGAGTTATTGATCTCTAATTCCTAACAAATGGCAGTCCCTTCAGCATAAACAATTTGTATTTGGTCATTTTTCAAGTTTAAGATTTGATTAAAGATGAAATTGAACCCTACCTTTATAGCGGAAGCTTGCTATCATTCGACTTGGTTCGTTATTTGAACATGTGTTTATCTCCTCATATGAGAATCCTGTTACGATCCAATAAATATTTCACCCCCAACAGATGGCTGTCTCTTTACTTGAGAAGTTTGTTGTGTGATTTGGCCTGCCTGCATCTCTTTTGAGTATTCCTGACAGAGTTTTTGTTCATCCCCGAAAAGTGAATATTCTTTGTGAAGTTTGTCTCTTATCTCGTTATTCTTGGCCTACCAATGATTCATTTCCCAGCTGGGTTCATCTCTTGTTTTTTCTTGCAGAGTCTCTTTTCTTTTCATTTGCTCTCCAGCAGTTGTCTGTCTCTTGTGTCATATATTTCCCACAGAGGTCTTGTGTTTGCATATCATTAACATAATCATATTGTAACGCCCCGATTCTGAATTATCATTTTTTTGTTGAGTCTTTTAATTTAATTGGGTGAATTGTTATTTTAATTGTGGAATTTATGTGTTGATATGTTTATTTGCATATTGTGCTATGTTACCGATTCAGAGAGTTTTCGGGGGAAATAGATTAGAGGGTATTTTAGACATTTAGTATTTAATGATAAGTTGGGAATTTTGTGAGAAAATGTCTTAGTAGATATTTTGGAGAGAAATAGAATAGAAAGAGATATAAGTGGGAAATAGAGAGAAAATAAAATAGATAGAAAGAAAAGGAAAGGAAAGAAGAAAGGAGAAAGAGGAAGTGGAGAAAAAGAAGGAAAACCTAGAATTCATCAAGATCAACTTCTAAGCTTTCGATTAATCGGGTAAGGGTGTGAAACTTTATTATTCTCTCAACGTGTATGATTATGTATGTGATGGTTGGTTCGATTTGGATTGTTGGAGAGTTTTGCTCATTTTCCATTCAAGGGAATATTATGATTTAATCAGTAGAAATGATGTTTTAACGGTTAGAATCGGGAATGGATGGCGTAGTTTAGTCGGGTATTGTTGGGCTAAGACTACTGGGGTTGATTGGAATTGAATCGGTTGATTTTGCGAGGTTTGGGCGATTTTGGCAATTAGGGATTTATGAGTCCGCAGGTTCGCCAGCATTCGCCAGGCGAGCGGTAGCGAAGCTTCGCCAGGAGAAGCCCATCGAGTGGGTAGCGAACCAAGTTAGTAGCCAAACTCAGTCTTTGCTGGCAAGTTTTCCAGGCGAAGGGGAGTGGCGAAGGTTCGCCAGGCGAGTGAACCAGCGAGTGGGTAGCGAACCAAGTCAGTAGCTACTGACTATCTTCGCCAGCGAGTTCGCCAGGCGAATGATGTAGCGAGCATTCGCCAGATGCTTTGCCAGGCGATGGGCAGCGAATGTGACAACATTTTTCCAGTTCCTGTGTTTTCCTTTTCAATACTGATTGTTTGGTTCGGTTATGTTTAATCTTTATCTGAATGGATGGTTTGTGTGTTGTTGTGATATGTTATACTGTGGGTAGCCGTATGGCGTGAATCCTAGATTGTGAATCGTGGAATGTGAAATTTGGCCGTTTGGCAATTTTATGCGTCGTTTGAATTAAATGAAAATGCATGATTATGTGATACGAGTTCATAGCCGTGTGGGTGGTAAATCGACGCTCATTGTCGTTTGGCGTGATTGATATGAATGTGCATAAATTGTATGTGCTTGTATGATATAAAAATGCATAATTATATTTGTGAATATGAATGCATTTCAAGAATTTCATGAGACGTTTTGCATGTGAAGCATCATGGTATGCATTTTTGTGTCGATTGATCCCTAGGAGGATCTGCAGAAACCTCGTGTGTCCAGGTGGGGTGTGAGCGATGGTTTATAATTGATTCCACGTAGAATCTGCAGAACGATTGTGTGCCCTTGTGGGGTGTGAGCAATCGGATTGTGTGCCCGTGTGGGGTGTGAGCAATCCTGAAACATCGTGTGCCCATGTGGGGTGTGAGCGATGGGTGAACATCGTAGGCCCGACAGAGATTTACTTCGGTAACGAGCGATGGTTCCATTTGGTTCTTCAATTGAACCTGCTGAATGAGTCAGTACCGCATTTGCATCTGCATAAAGTAGTGAGTCGGTCTCTACGAGTTGCATTTATCATCTTTATATGATGCATTGGTGAAATAAAAATAATTGTAAATGTTCATGTGGAAATGGTGTAAATTGTAGAAGCATGATTGATGAATATGCCTAGTTATGTAAATACGCATTTTGATGTATATGATGGAGTGTGATGAATTATGGTGAGAATATGGATTATGTGTATCCTATGAATGTGTATAGATATATATAATTATATGCATTGATTATTATGATAATGTTTCTCACCCTTCTACTGTTTTATAATGCTCTATGAGGCATTGCAGAGTAGGTTTGCTGGAGGTCTTTTGTGAAGCGTGACTTCATTCTTTTGGTCGGTCGGCTCTGATATGTAGCATCGGGTAGCTAGGAATTGTTTTGATTCTTTTGTGATACATCTGTGTATGTATCTGCTGATGATTTATTTTGTGAGCTTGACTGATGAAATGATCTAAACTGAATGATGTATATATATGTTTATATGACAAAATTGATTCAATGTTTAGATGTTTCCGCTTTTATTCTAAATATTGAAATGTGGGTATAAGGACTAAGTTCCTCTGTTGTAAGTTGTCCATTGTTGCATATCTTTATGAGCAGGTGTTGTATGTGTTTTAATTTCATGGATAATGTGGATGAAGAACATGAAGAGTTTGGATATGAGGACAATTTCATATCAGATGATGAAAATAATATGGATAAAGAGCATGAAGAGTTTGAATAGATCGTTTTTGTAATTTTACTTGATGTATTGTATGTGTGTATAATGTGTTGATTTATTAAAATGTGTTGTGTTAATTTATTGCTTGTATATGTTGTGTTGATTTATTAATCGTATATTCTCCAAAATAAATAAAATTATATATAAGCAAAATTATCTTTTTATTCAGTACATTACAATCGTCTCTCTCAAAACAAACCCATAACATCTCTTTCACTAAGACTCAGAATGACATCCATTCAAAATAGACATAAGTTTACAGCTCTAACATCAGCTTCATCCTTATTTCATTATGGATGCCATTATGGGACATGTATGTTTCTGAAACATTATATGAGTTAATATGTTTGTTGTATCATGTATGTTGCTTATGGTTTGTTGTTGATGAATGTTGTTGTTAATGTTTGTTTAAAAGATTAGTTTATTATATATTATGTGGTTTGAGTGTTTTTCCAATCCCTTACCAAATATATAACTTTTCATATTGAATTAGAAAATTATAATATGATATATAAAGTTATATTATAAAACAAGTACACATTCAATTCTTTATAATAACTCTTTAGTTTGTCATCTGCATATTGTTATTTAATTGTTAGAACTTTATTTAATGATGGTAGATCTTCAACCGCCCTCTTTCTACCTCTAAATTTGTTTGCAAAGTAAATAATATTTTACAAAATGAACTTGAGGTGAAGGAAGAGGTTGTTGAAGAACTAAAATAATTAAATAAATTTCTAACTGTTAAAGACCGAAATATGGATAAATAGTTGAAGAACTCTTGTCAAGCATTGAACATGAACTTGTTTTTTTTTTAATATAACTTGATTTGTCATATTATAATATTATAGATCAGATTGAAAGGTTATATGTTTAGTGAGCATTGGAAAGTAAACATTCCACATGATTTATAATAAACTCAATTGTATATATCATAACAGTTGCTTATACCAACCGTTATTAGATATTATGTAGTGAAGAATATCACAACAATTGTTTAAATTAACCATTGTGGTAGGTCGTGCGCTATACAGCTTATAATAATGGTCTCATGACCATGGTGGAAAGCATCATACATACAATCACAATTTATCTCACAACGGTTAGTCCAACATGGTGATATCCCTTTTCCAACCATTGTGATAAGTGTTTTCTGTAGTAGTGCACACATGTACCATCATCCTTCATGCAGCCTGGGGAATCACTCACCCTATATCCCACATACTTACCCTAATCATCTATGCATCATAGGGGTTCTCGCACCCCATATCTCACATATATACCTGCGCGTAAGGAGCAAGATGACCATATTTTGGAGGATTATGAGGATCACGAGGAGCAGACAAATCATGCTACAAATGTTGATGATTATTTGATAATTGATGGAAGACATGTTATTTGGCTTGAGGGAACTTCGTAAGTTTCTAATTTATAATTTCCATTTAACTATATATGTTGCCATTTTTAGATTTAATACTTACTCAAATTGTTGTTGTTTATTTTCGTGTCGAGTTGGCATCCTGCCAAATGCATAAATCAAGTCATTTAACTAATGTACACAAAAACTAGGAAGACTTTTGGAGAGCTTACCTTGGAGGATAAGGATGAATGATTTAATAAATTTAAGGGGTAATGTTTTTTTTTAAGTTATGTTATTTTAATTATATTTTTATTATAATTATCTAATAATTTATTTGAATGTCATATAACATTGAAGGAAAGGTGTATGTGGAATATAATGGATGAATACAGGATTTAAAAACAATTCGAGGCAGAACATCAGTCTGATTATATGACATGCTTAGGCGTGCTAGACTACGTTGGGAAAAGAAACAAATTCATCCTAACTTGATATACAAGGAAGGAGGTATTTAAAGAACTTCTTATTTATTGGGATACCGAGAACTTTAAGAGAAAATATGAAAATAAAAAGAAATTAAGAGCACCTGAAGCGGGGGGCTGCCTTAATTCAGTAGAAAGTATTAGTATCGACGAGCATGTTTGACGAATGATAATTATAACTATTTTAAGTTATATTTTTATTTATTATATATTTTTAATTAAAGTTAATTATTTTAATTAGACTAAGGACTTGGGGAGACTCCACGAATTAATGAGCTGTTTGTGAAGACCCGTACCAAAACGTCAGAAGAGTTTGTTGATGTATGTTCCAGAAGAACTTTAGTAAGTTGTTATATTTCATTATTTTAATTTTATTATTGTATGTAACTAAATTGTTTAAACTATATTTGATTTAATTTTTTATGTATGTGTAAGAGGTGTATCAGTGATTGTTCACACAATTTCTAGTTGAAAATCCTCAGTATGCTCCGATAGGTTCAAATTCGATTGATCCAAGTGTGGACATTTATATTTGTAGTTTAACAACTGGAGAGAAGGGAGCTAATGAGTGTTTTTTTTATGGTGTTGGACATTTTGTCGGTGACTACTGAAAAGGGGATAGAATTTTACTTTAAAGACCTGTAGATGGGAAAGAAATGTCACGTCCACTAGAATCGACACGTGAAATGATGAAAATAGTGAGATAATTGACTCTAACTGAGGCAAGACGCGAGAAGGAGATGTGTGAGGCGTCGCTAAATACAGAAATTGAGAAAACAAAGAAGAGACAATCTAAGATGGAGGATCAAATGTGACAATTTTTTTTCTCACAATGGAACCATGATTTAATGGGTGGAAATCAAGAGTTTGATGGAAATGGAGGAATTGGTGGCCAAGAAGCAGTAAATGAGGAGGATGAAGATGAAGAAGATGAGTTATTTAGCGATGATTGATTTTTTTATTGTTATTTATGTTTGTGGCGTGAATATCATGTGACTAATGATTGATTTTAGTGAATATAATTTTAATTTTTATATTTTATTAATTATTAATTGTTTTAGTGATAATTATTATTTGATAATATTTTTATTAATTATTAGTTTTTATATTTTATTAATTATTAATTATTTTATCATTTTATTAAATAAATTTGCAAAATAAAAATAACGTTGCAAAATTCTAAAAAAATACCATTAGTGGCGTGTTTTCCACTTAGCTATTGACAATTTTGTGGTCTGAATTTCATGTGCCTATCTAGTCAACACTGACCCGCCTCGGCTTCCTATATCTAGACGTTGTAGTTTATCTAAATGTGGTGCAGTCTATTTTTTATTTAGCAACATGAATATCAAGCGAAAACTTAGTGACATATTTTTCACGTGACAACCAGTTACCGGTCACATACATGTTTCTTTCCCATCATGGTTAAAGGAGCAATTGTCAACATTGTTGCATTGACTCAATAAATACTCCATTTGAGAAACCGGTCTAAAGGGCCTATTCAAAGCACAACTGAATGACACACATACTCTGTGAATGAATATATATTTCACACTCAAACATGGATATAAGGAAAAAAACCATAAACAATGGTGTATTTGTAAAAGGAGTTACAGATGGTGACGAAAACGACTTCTATGGTGTTGTTACGCATATTTACGAGTTGATATACAATTACTTGGACTTGGAAAATAAAGTTGTCTTATTTTATTGTGATCAGTATGATCCATCTGTAACACCACCTTTCTATACCCCCAAATAAACACATAAGTCATTTAAGCACATATTAAACATTCCATCAGAGTATAATTAAAACATGGTATAAAAGAGGCATGTCACATTTTACACGAAATTAAAACATCCAACACCTGCTCAACAATTGATATGCAACAATGGCGTAACTTGCAACATAGGAACTTAATCCTTACACCCACATCTCAACATTTAAAATAAAAGCGGAAGGTCTAAATATTAAATCACTTCAAACATATAAATATATACATATCATCCAGTTTGATTCATCAATCATAATACATGTTTTCATAACAATCAACATCCAGATACATATATAAATGTATCACAAAAGAATCCTATACATCCTAGCTACCCGGTGCTACATATCAGAGTCAACCGACCAAAAAGAATGAAGCTACGCTTCACAAAAGACCTCCAGCAAACCTACTCTGCAATGCCTCAAAGAGCACCATAAAACAGCAGAAGGGTGAGAAATATTATCATAGTAATCAATGCATATAATTATATATATATATATATATATATATATATATATATATATATATATATATATATATATATATATATATATATATATATATATATATATATATATATATATATATATATATATATATATATATATATATATATATATATATATATATATATATATATATATATATATATATATATATATATATATATATATATATAAGCATAAAATACACATTCTCACACTTCAATCTTCATCAATCTATATCATTCACAATTACACGTTCACAACTCAGTTCCACAATTCATACACATATGTATAACTTCATATAACAATTATGATTATGCCATGTGACTCAATGCAACTCATGCCATGTGACTCAATGCAACTCATGCCATGTGGTACCAACACTTGTTATCATTTTTCGGTTTTTACATTTAAACCGGGTCCGTCCTCTAGACCGATAACAAACAAAAGCCCGTCCTCTAAGCTTTCAAACCCACTCTTCTAGGTTTGGGACAAGTCACTAGTCTCCACGAAACTAGCAAGCATTGTCTCTTGACAACAAATGATGCGTATGCAATCAACAATCATATGCAATTAAGACCGTTCTCGCATCTTAATCTCATGCATACTCACATAATTCATCATACAAGAATTATAACATGATTGCACACACAACACATCTCATAATAATCAAAGTATTCATACTTCCACACCATCACTACATTCATCAAGTAGTCTACAATAATCAAATAGATTCAATCACAAATACATATTCATACATTCTTCACACACAATCGCATATAATCAATATGCATTCACAATATCGCGCCAAACAGCAACGAACTCCATCACAATCATTCGTGCACTTTAATCAATTTAAACAATGCATATATTTGCCAAAATGCCACATTACACAATCGATTCCACAATCTAGGATTCACGCCATACTGCTACCCACAACATAACATATCACATCATATAACTCTGCATTCAGATAAATCTATCACAATCGAGCCGAACAATCAACATTAGACGGAACACAACAAGAAATAAGAATGTTGTCACGCTCGCTACACCACTCGCCTAGCGAGTCCTTGGCTAACACTCGCTACTGGTTCGCCTAGCGAACAAGCTCGCGAAGGCAGTCAGAAGCTACTGGAAGTACTCGCTACCTACTCGTTGGAACTTCGCCTAGAGAACCCCTCGCTACCTCACTCGCTTAGAGAACACGCTAGCGAAGACTGATTTTGGCTACTAGAATCGCTCGCTACTCACTCGCCTAGCGAACATGCTAGCGAGTCTCTCGCCACCTTGCTCGCCTAGCGAACACGCTAGCGAACGTCTGCGTACTCAAAATCTTCAAGTTCCTAAAATCTTTCGAAACTCATAAAATCACCCGATTTAAAACCTATAAGTTCTAATAGTCTTAGCCTAACAATCCTCGACTAAAATACGCCATTAACTCCAGATTCTAACCGTTCAAACACCGGTTTCTATCGATTAAACTCATTTTTTCCCTAGAATGGAAAATGTAGAAACACACCCAACAATCCAAACACACACATACATAATCATATACATTGGTAAGATAATAAGATTTCACACCCTTACCCGATTAATCGAACTTTTAAAGTTGTTCTTGATGATTCCAAGCTTTTCCCCTTTTTCTCCTCTTTTCTCTTCTTCCTCTTTCTTTCTCTACTCTTTCCTCCTTTTCTTTCTATCTCTTTCTTTTCTCTCTACTTTCTCTTATATCTCTTTCTATTTTATTTCTCTCCATCATATTTTCTTCTCTCAAAAATATCTACCCATTCATTTAAATTAAAGAAATCACATAAATCAATTAACTAACATAAATAATTAATTATTAAAAATTGGACTGTTACAACCTGCTAGAGGCACAAAAATAGATAAGAAATATAACATTATTGAGATTCGAATGGACCGAAGGTACAAAGAGCATGACCCTTTCATAATATCATATTTTATCAGGCAAGTTTATTACGTTCCTTATCCTTCAATTCAACCACGTAAATGAGGATGGTATGTCGTAATAAAAACAATACCATTGGGTCATATTGAAATTGACGATCTAGTGGAAGATGTTGCATACCAAGATGATGAAATTTCTCAAATTAATGATATAATTGAAGTTGAAAAAATTACAAATTTGTGTGATATAATGGTTTAAATTCATCAAGTTGATGCATCTATATTGTTAGTATAAAATAATGTGGATGAACAACATGAAAAGTTTGGATATGTGGATAATATCGGATAAGATGAATAAAGTAATATGGATGAAGAGCATGAAGTGTTCGAATAAATCATTTTTGTAATTTTACTTAATGTACTACTGTATATGAATATAATGCGTTAATTTATTGCTTGTATATATTGTGTTGATTTATTAATTGAATATTCTCTCAAAATAGATAAAATGCCACCCGACCTGACAAGGGTAAGGGTAAGACCCAACACTATCTGAGGATAAGGGTACATAAGGCACCTCCATCGTCCATGTCTATGAACACTTCTTAATTTTTTATGACAATACTTTCATCCTACCATGATTATCATATGGTCCCATCTAAGAGTCCAACTTTTATTAGCCCATTGGCATATGCCACCATCATACTAGTAGCAGCCTGATGATTTAGTTTTTCACATCGCACACATGTATCCTCTTACTTCATACAACGATCTTTCTTCATGTAGCAACATAGGGATCTAGTTTTCCATAGGTACCATCATCCTTCATGCAACAACCTAGGGGATCTAGTTTTCCACATCTCCCATACTACTACAAAATAGATATTTTGTAATACAAACTCTACAAAGGTCTTTGTGTTAACCGTTGTAATAATTATTTTTTAGCTGCTTTTTCGTTTTGTTATTTACTAAAAGACATTTCTCAACATTCGTAGGTACCAACCATAGTGAAAACTACATGGAGTGAAATGATTCAAATCTCAGCACCAACAATTTTCCATTTATCGTGGCATAATGGATTTGACCTTGTATATCACAATGGTTTTTATGATCAACTGTGATGTAAGTTACAATCATTTCATCACTGTTCGTATTGCCAATATTGGTGAAATATGTTACTTATTTATATATAAGCAAAATCATATCTCTATAAAGTACATTACAACTCTCTCTCTCAAAACAAAATTCTAACATCCCTTTCACTCGTCTCTCTCAAAACAAAACCCTAACATCTCTGTCACTCATCTCTCCCATAACTTGTTTCATTATGTTTCAATAGCTTATTTCATCATGTTTGAACTTTCTGCTTGTTTTGACTTATAGATAGGGATGCTTGTTTCAATAACGAAGAGGAAGCTAATGTGAGTGTTACAACCTTGTGTGAAAGATCCAAAATAACATCCATTCAAAATAGACACAAGTTTGTAGCTCTAACTTCAACTTTATCCTTATTTTGTTGTGGATGCCATTATGGGACATGTAAGTTTCTGAAACATTATATGAGTTGATATGTTTGTTGTATTGTGTATGTTATTTATGGTTTGTTGTTAATGAATGTTGTTGAGGAGTATTATTGTTAATGTTTGTTTAAAATATGAGTTTATTATGTATTATATGGTTTGGGTGTTTTTCATATCCCTTACCGAATATATAACTTTTCAGATTGCATTAGAAAAGTATAATTTGATAGATAAAGTTATATTAAAAAACAAGTACGCATTCAATTCTTGACAATAATTATTTAGTTTGTTATTTTTGTATTGTTCTTTAACTGTTAGTACTTTATTTAATGATGGTAGATCTTAAACCACTCATCTTTCCACCTCTAATTTCATTTGCAAAGTAAATAATATTTTGAACAATGAACTAGATGTAAAGCAAAGGGTTTTTGAAGAACTAGGATTATTAAACAATGTTCTAACTACTAAATAACAGAATACAGATAAGAAATTGAAGAACTCTTGTCAAGCATTGAACGTGAACTTGTTCTTCTAATACAACTTAATTTATCATATTATAATATTATATATATGATTGAAAGGTTATATGTTTTGTTGTGAATCGGATACCTTAAAACTAAGTGTAACCAGTTTTTTTGTGATTAAGAAACACACAAGAGTTATGGTTAATAAAGAAGAAAACAATAAGGATTGGTTATTAAACTGCTATTCTTTCATTTCTCTCAGAACAAGATTACAAGTATACAAGAATAACAAAATAACATCTCTCTCTTGAAATTAGGATTGTATCTTCCTATTTTTCCTTATGTCAAGATTGAGAAACTAGTATCCTATTTATAAGAAAAATATCACACTAACCTAATGGTTTTTTTTAACAATTACCCATTACAAGCTAACTTAGGGTACAAGCTAACTTAAAAATTGGACTTACAAGTAAGGCCCAATTCAACATGCTAACAACCCTAGCAATATTAACTAATGCATGTTAGAACAAACTTCGACTACAACACACATTACTCACGAACAGACTTCGACCATACTAGAGTTCGATCCAACATCTCACAAATCTCCACCTTGGGTCTAAATCTATAACATCAAGAAACTAGCTTTCTTCATGCAGCTTTATTAACTGCATATAATGGAAAAACTTGCAACTGGGTAACGTCTTGGTGATCATATTAGCAACATTATGATATGTTGAAACCTTCAGCACTTGGACTTCTCCATGCTCGATTACCCCTCTGATGAAATACAGCCTCACATCAATGTGCTTGGTTCGCTCATGATAGACTGAATTCTTCGACAGGTGTATTGCACTTTAACTATCACATTTAACAATGATAACTCGACCTTGAAGTTTTAGCTCCTTTGTAAAACCTTCAAGCCACAATTCTTCCTTCACAACTTCAGTTAGGGCAATATACTCCGCTTCAGTGGTTGATAAGGCAACGACCTTCTGAAGTGTTGCTTTCCAACTGATTGTTGTCCCAAACATAGTGAACACATATCCGGAGATAAATTTTCTAGAGTCCATACAACCTGCATAATCAGAGTCGACATATCCTTCGATTGCTGCTTTAATATCTTCACCCAAGGCTCCACCATAAATTAGGACTCTATTCAGAGACCCATTTATGTACCTTAAAATCCACTTCAATGCTTACCAGTGAGCCTTTCCAGGATTCGCCATGTACCTGCTTACAAGACTTACTGCATATGCTAATGTCGGGTCTAGTACAGACCATAGCAAACATCAAAGAACCTACTATGTTAGCATATGGAATTCTATTCATATAAGTTCTTTCAACATCAGTGTTGGGACACTGATCTATACTCAGTTTGAATTAAGGGTTTGTCGGAGTCACAACACGCTTTGAGTTCAACATACCAAACTTTTCGAGAACCTTATGTAGGTATGCCTATTGAGATAAGCATAATTTTGACTGCTTTCTATCTCTCCGGATGTCAATCCCAAGAATCCTGGACGCAGCTCCCAGATCCTTCATGTCGAACTCTTTATTGAGTTCAGCCTTCACTCTCATTACCTCTTCGACATTGTTGCTTGCTATTAGAATATCATCCACATAGAGCAACAAAATAAAAAATGAATTACCCGATCGAAATCTGAAGTAAACACAGTGGTCGAACTGACTTCTGATGAAACTTATGTGTGCCATGAACTTGTCGAATCTCCTATTCCACTGTCGAGGAGATTGTTTCAGTCCATATAAAGATCTATTCAATTTTCACACATAATCTTCCTTCCCCCTTTCGACATACCCTTCAGATTGCCTCATCAGGATTGTTTCATCTAGATTACCATACAAAAACGCAGTCTTTACATCCATCTGTTCCAGTTCAAGGTCGAACTGGGCCACCATGGAAAGCAACATTCGAATGGATATGTGCTTCACAACAGGAGAAAACACATCATTGAAGTCAATACCTTCTTTCTGAGTGAACCCTCTAACAACCAATCTTGCCTTGTACCTCTTCGACGCCACTCCTTCGATTCTTTCCTTAACTTTGAAAATCCATTTACAGCTGACTAACCTGGCTCCAGCAGGTTTCTTGATCAGTTCCCAGGTGTTGTTATCATGAAGAGATTTCATCTCATCATCCATGGCCTTCGTCCATTCAGTCTTCTTTTGATTCCTCATAACTTCCTTATAGTCTCTAGGTTCTTCATCTAGAATCTCACTTGCATAGTTTAAGGCATAAGCTACAAGATCTGCATACCCAAGTCTCTGAGGTGGCTTGATGACTCTCCTCGACCTGTCTCTTTCTAGCAGGTAGTCATTATCAGTCTCCTCATCTTCGACAACATCTTCTGCATCTTCTTCGACTTCATCTGGGGTAAGCAATTCAGCATCAACATGCTCCACCTCAACAGGAATCTCTCCCTGTTGCAGCTCTTCGTCAGCATCATCAGTTTTCTTGAAATCCATTTCTGCTTCATTGAAAACTACATCTCGACTGGTGATGCACCTCCTGTGACCTGGCTCTAGGCACCATAGCCTATAAGCTTTTACTACTTCAGGGTATCCCATGAACATGCATTTCAGAGCTTTAGGTTCGACCTTGTTTTACCTAATATGAGCATAGGCCACACAACCAAATACTCTCAGTCTGTCGAGACTAGGTGGATGTCCTGACCAGACTTCTTCAGGTGTCTTCATTTCCAAGGCAGTCGAGGGACATCTATTTATCAGGTAAGCTGTTGTCGAAACAGCTTTCGCCTAAAACACCTTCTTCAATCCAGCACTAACCAACATGGATCTAACCCTTTCAAGGATTGTTCGATTGAATCTCTCAGCTAATCCATTTTGTTGAGGAGTACCTGCTACAGTCTTATGCCTTGCAATCCTAGACTCAACACAGTTACTGTTGAATGCTTCATTGCAGAATTCAAGGCCATTGTCGGTTCTCAACCTCTTAACCTTTCTGCCAGTTTGAGTTTCGACCAGAATCTTCCAACTTTTGAAATTCTCAAAACTTTCATCCTTCATCTTCTGAATGAATACCCATAGCTTTTTGGAATAGTCAACAACGGTGGATAGAAAATACCTTGCACCTGAGTGTGAAGGATTCATTGCAGGCCCCCAAAGATCAGCATGCATGTAATCCAAGGATCCATGTGTTCTTTATTTTCCTTTGTTAAACTTCGCCCTACAAGATTTACCAAATACACAAGATTCACAAAATTACAACTTTTCGAATTTGTCACCTCCTAGCAGGTTCTGCTTCCCCAATTCAATCGGGCCTCTTTCGCTGACATGGCCCAATCTCATGTGCCATAATTCTGTCTTCGACATAGATTTCGTGGATGCAACATTTGTCGAACCACTTACAACCTCAGCCTCAAGGGTATACAAGCCTTGTTTCTTCACGCCTCTCAAGACTTCCTTCGACCCCTTCATGACTCTTAGGATACTTTTCTCTCCTTGAAAAACATATCCTTTTCTGTCGAATTCACAAAGAGAAATCAGATTTCTCTTCAAGTCAGGTACATACCTGACTTCAGTCAATAACCTTATTGACTCATCATGGAGCTTGAATCTCACAGATCCAGTACCTGCAATTTTGCAAGATTTATTGTTTCCCAGCAGCACAGATCCATCATCTTGATCATATAGCTCCTCGAACAATTCTCTGTTTAGAGTCATGTGCCAAGTGCAACCTGAATCCATAATCCATTCTTTTCTCGAGTCGCCACTTGAAACCACAAGAACATCAGATGAGTCGAAGTCATCTTGAACAATGGCTACATTACCATTACCTCCATGATCTTTCAGGCGTTCAGGGCACACCTTTCTTATGTGACCCTCCTTCTTACAATGATAACATCGAATACTAGATGTTTCGCCACTATAAGACTTCTGTTGACTTTTACCTTTCTTCTTGTCGAACTTATCATCCTTTCGCAAGAATTTTCCCTTAACGGCCAAACCTTCGCCTTCCGTCGAAGGTTTATGCTCCTTTCATTCGTTCGAGTCCTTGGAATATAAAGCTGATTGAAGTTCTTCAAAGGTAATGGACTCCCTTCCATACAGGAGAGTTTCTTTGAAGTGATCATGTATTCTGGGCAAAGCACGCAGCAACAACAGTGCTTGATCTTCATCATCGATCTTTACATCAATATTTAAGATCAAGAATCAGCTTGTTGAACATATCCAACTGCTCAGCCAACACTTTGTCTTCACTCATCTTGAATGAATATAAAGCTTGCTTCAGTTAGAGTCGATTCACCAGAGATTTGGTCATGTACAAACTTTCAAGTTTCACCCATAATCCTGATGTTGTAGTCTCCTTTGATACCCGTCGAAGAACCTTATCACCAAGGCTGAACAATATTGTGCTGTGGGCTTTCTCGATCATGCCCGCCTTTTCTTTTGCCGTTAACGCAACGTCCATGGCTGCCTCACCTTTCAACGCTTCCAAACAACCCTGCTGAACCAATAGGACTTTCATCTTCAAGCGCCGCATACCGAAGTCGTTCACTTCGATGAACTTTTCAATCTCATACTTTGTTGAAGGCATCTTTTCCACGCTCACCGCACCAATTTGTTGTGAATCAGATGCCTTAAAACTAAGTATAACTAGTTTCTTTATGATCAAGAAACACACAAGGGTTAGGGTTAATAAAGAGGAAAACAATAAGGATTGGTTATTAAACTATTATTCTTTCCTTTCTCTTAGAACAAGATTACAAGTATACAAGAATAACAAAATAACCCCTCTCTCTTAAAATTAGGATTTTATCTTCCTATTTTTCCTTATGTCAAGATTGAGAAACTAGTATCCTATTTATAAGAAAAATAGCACACTAACCTAATGGGTTTTTTAACAATTACCCATTACAAGCTAACTTAGGGTACAAGTTAACTTAAACAATTGGACTTACAAGTAAGACCCAATTCAACATGCTAACAACCCTAGCAATATTAACTAATGCATGTTAGAACAAACTTCGACTACAACACACATTACTCATGAACAGACTTTGACCATACTAGAGTTCGATCCAACATCTCACATGTTTGGTGAACATTGGAAAAATAAGCATTCCACATAATTTATAATAAACTCAGTTGTATATATCACAACGATTTTTTATACCAACCGTTGTTAAATACTATGCAGTGAAGAATATCATAATGGTTGTTTAAATCAACTGTTGTGGTAGGTTGTGCATTGCATAACTTATAATAATGGTCGCACGATCATGGTGGAAAAAATCATGCATACAATCACAATTTACCTTACAACGGTTGGTCCAGCGTGGTGGTATCCCTTTTCCAATCATTTTGATAAGTGTTTTGTATAGTAGTGCACACAGGTACCACCATCCTTCACGCAACATGGGGAATCGCTCACCCCATATCCCACACACTTACCCACATCATCCATGCATCCTGGGGGTTTCCGCACCCCATATCCCACACATATACATGTGCGTAAGAAGCAGGATGACCGTATTTAGGAGGATGATGAGGATCGTGAGGAGAAGGCAAATCATACTTCAAATTTTGATGATTATTTTATGGTTGATAGAAGACATGTTATTCAGCCCAAGGAACCTCATAAGTTTCTAATTTATGATTTTTATTTAAATATATATGTTGCCATTTTTAGGTTTAATACTTATTCAAATTATTGTTGTTTATTTTCATTCTGAGTTAGCATGTTGCTAAATGTAAAAATCAAGTCATTCAACTAATCTATAAAAAAGCTTGGAAGACTTTTGGAGAGCTTACCTTGGAGGAGAAGGATGAATGACTTGATAAATTTAAGGTATAATAATTTTTTAAAAGTTATGTTATTTTAATTATAGTTTTATTATAATTATCTAACAATTTATTTGATTGTCATACAATATTGCAGAAAACATGTACGTGGAACATAATGGACGAATACAAGATTTAAAAAAATGGAGGCAGAATATCAGTCAGACTATCTGACATGCTTAGGCGTATTAGACTACGTTGGGAAGAGCAACAAATTCATCTTAACTTGATATGTAAGAGCATCTTTAATTAGAGTAAACTAAATGGATAAACTAAGATATTTTTTATGGACCCAAAGTGTTTTGTAGGATTTAAAAAATTTATAGTTGATTTGAATAGTTTTTACTTTAATGATGGTTGTCTATAAGAAACCAAAACTTGACCCCACATTTACAATTTTTTATTCAAATTACCATTAATTTTAATTACTTTAATGCCGTTGGAATATTTTATTAATATTAAATAATATTATAATATGTTTCCTATTGAATAGTTAACGTTAACTATATAGATGATAGAAACTAAACTTTAGTTCATTAGATGTCATGTCATCTCTACTATAATGCAAATTCTTTATTACTAAAAGCAAAAATTTTGTATAGTTTACGTTAGTAATAAGGAATTTGCATTATAGTAGAGCTGACATGACATCTAATAAACTAAAGTTTAGTTTCCATCATCTATATAGTTAACGTTAACTATTCAATGTAAAATATATTATATTATTTAATATTAATAAAATATTCCAAAGGCATTAAAGTAATTAAAATTAATGGTAACTTGAATAAAAAATTGTGAATGTGGGATCAAATTTTGGTTTCTTATAGACAACCATCATTAAACTAAAAATTACTCAAATCACTTTGGGTCCACAAAAAATATCTTAGTTTACCCATTTAATTTACTCTCATTAAGATGCTCTAACGTAAGCTATACAAAATTTTGGTTTAACAACTTTGCGTTAAAGTTGCTCTAAGGAGGTAATTAATGAAAAATTCTTGTCTATTGGGATACAAAGAATTTTAAGAGAAAATATGAAAATGCAAAGAAATTAAGAGCATCTGAAGTAGGGGGCTGCCTTAATTCAGTGAAAAATATTAGTATCGACGAACATGCTCGACCAATGATAATTATAACTATTTTTTTAAAGTTATATTTTGATTTATTATATATTTTTAATTAAAGTTAATCATTTTAATTAGACTAAGGACTTGGGGAGACCCCCCACGAATTAATGAGCTGTTTGTGAAGACTCGTACCAAAAAATCAGATGAGTTTGTTGACGGATGTTCCAGAAGAACTTTAATAAGTTGTTTATATTTAATTATTTTTATTTTATTATTGTATATAACTAAATTGTTTGAACTATATTTCATTTAAATTTTAATGTATGTGTAGGAGGCGTATCAGTGATTACTCACACAATTTCTAGTTGAAAATCCTCAGTATGCTCCGATAGGTTCAAATTCGATTGATCCAAGTGTGAATCTTTATATATGGAGTTTAGAAACTGGCGAGAAAAGAGCTAATAAGTATTTTTTTTATGGTGTTGGACATTTTGTCGCTGACTACAAAAAAGGGGATACAATTTTATTTTAACGACTTGCAGATGGGAAAGGAATGTCGCGTCCACTAGAATTGACATCTGTAATGATGGAAACAATGAGACAACTGACTTTAGCTGAGGTGAGATATGAGGCGGCGACACGCGAGGCGGCGCTAAAGACCGAAATTGAGAAAATAAAGAAGAGACAATCTGAGATGATGAGCAAATGTAATAATTTTTGTTCTCAGAAACGAACCTTGATTTAATGAGTGTAAATCAAGAGTTTGATGGAAATGGGAAAGGGATGAGCTGGTGACCAAGAAGCAGTAAATGGGGAGGATAAAGATGAAGAAGATGAGTTATTTAGCGATGATTGATTTTTTATTGTTATTTATGTTTGTGACGTGAATATCACGTGTCTAATGATTAATTTTAATGAATATAATTTTCATTTTTTGTATTTTATTAATTATTAATTTTTTTAGTGATAGTTATTATTTGAAAGCATTTTTATTAATTATTAATTTTTTATTTTATTAATTATTAATTATTTTATTTTATTTATTAAAAAAAACTATGTGAAATAGAAATAACGTGACAAAAATTCTGGAAAAATAAATCATCAGTGGTGTATTTTTCACGTCGTTGTTGACAATTTTGTAACGTGAATTTCACGTGGCTATCTAGTTAACACTAATCTACCTCTCCTCCCTGTATCTAGACGTTGTAGTCTATGTAAATGTTGTGACGTGATATTAGCGATATTTTTTGATCACATCGCTAATATTCTTTTGTGACGTGATATTTGAGTTTGTGACGTGAATTTAACGTGACAAATGACTGTTTTTTAGTGTTACAATGTATCTTTTATTGAAAGATTTAGTGTATAGAATTAAAATGATAAAAATAATAATTAAAATAATATAAAATTTTAAAATAGAAAAAATATTTAATGGATAAAATTAAAGTAATACTATAGGTAAAGTTTGTTGAGATATTTATGTCTTATAACAATTATTTTTTAAAAATATAAAAAATATAAAAAAAAAGTTCTTGATGAATATAATCTTGAGATTAATTGTTATGCATTGTCAGTGTGAAAAGTTTTACACAGTCAATGCATCACAATCATTTGATGGTATTATTTTTCAAGTGGTTACAATTAAAGTCAAAATTTTCAAACAAATCAACCGTTGTGATTAACTGACCGTGTAAAAAATCTTTACACTATGTCAATGCATATCAATTAAATTCTATAATCAAAATAATACTTACATTTTTTTAGAAGAGATTAATTGGAATACACGGTCATTGTAAAACTACTTACAGTGTCATCCAATTACAATGAATTATTTTGACACGTGAGAAAAAAGAAACATGAAAGAAGTAATTATTAAAATAATTTAATTATAATTTAATTTTTTTAATTTTTAATTACATAATTATGTGTCAATGATTCATTATAATTAGATGACGGTATAAAGTAGTTTTATAGAGTATTATAATTAATCTTTTTTGAGAAATTTATTCAAATTCAAAAACAATTTAATTTTAAAAAATTTAATGAACACGTCTTGTTACCGTTTGTTGCTGTTTAATTTTTTTTCCTATTTTATCGGATTAAGTTAAATTAACACGTCATTATCTCATAAACTAAACACTCTTATTTTTGGGCTTAGGTTGGGCCTTCCCTTTATAACAAAAAACAAAAAAGATTGTTATTATTTTAATGTGATTCACTATTTAAATAATTATCACTCCAAGAGACCCTTTACATTAGCCATCTTTTCATGCTCCTCCTACACTCAACAATACTACTTTTTTAGGTATGTCTTATTTATACTTATGAATTTTTCATCTACTTCAACACATTAACTATTTCATGAGGTTTGTATCTTCAATTATTCTACTTTTATTTTTCTCTATATTTTGTGCTGCTGTTTTTAGAGAGCATTAATAATTTTTGACCCTCTTTAACGGCGGAGACAGTGAAGAGATTTTATATTATAATTTGATTACTCGCTTTCATGTTAAGTTAATAAATTCAAAATATTTGAAGCTTGTATTCACTTACTCTTAACCATCTTAGTATTAAAGAATTGGACTTTCAATGATTTTTTACTTAAATCTGACCTAACTTGTTAGATTGAACTTGTTACATGCATGAGTCATCGGTGCCTATGATTTTGAGAAACTTTTTATGGTGATTTCTTTCATTACCAAATATAGGTTAAGAGAAATAAAATTGATATTAAATTTAGTAGAAAAAATTATGACTTAATCTTGCCGTTATCGAAAGAGAACTGAATTGAAACCACTTATTCAAACCTAATATTCAAACCTAAGCGAATTAGTCAATTTAGTAAAAAAAACGGTTGAATAATAGTAAAAAAAGGGGTTAGATTTAAAGATTTTGAAAATAGAAAAAAAAAAATCAAGTAGGTTAATAAATTGCTAATAAAAAATTAGATATATAACTTAATGGCAAATTATGTTAATTTTATATTATAATTATAATAAATTTGATGATACAATTGCTTTCTACCGACCCTTTTCTAAAACCCTACTTTATAAATATAGATCATTATCATTAATTGCTTAACAAATTAAAAAATAAATTTTTATTTTACAGATTGAGAGGTGTATCATTGATGTTTGTGCATTTAAATACATTTTTAAAAATAATTTAACACAAAATCACCATTTATATTTTATTTTATAGTATATGCTTATCATTTGACTTTAAATCTCTTAACAGGATGCAAGAAAATCACATCAACAATAACAATAATAACAACGTTGTTGTTACGCATCAAGCATGTTCAGCATGCAAACATCAGAGAAAAAAATGCAGTGACAAGTGCATATTATCATCCTATTTTCCATCAAATAAAAACAAAGAATTTCAAGCGGTTCACAAAGTTTTTGGAGTTAGCAACTTAACAAAAATGGTAAAGAGTTGTCCAGAAACAGAAAGAAAAACAGTAGTGGACTCATTGATTTGGGAAGCATTGTGTAGACAAAAAGATCCTGTAAATGGTTCTCTTGGAGCATATAAAAGAGTTTATTCTGAGTATAGAAAAGCGTTTGAAGAACTTAGATTATTAAAAGAGCAAAATCAATTATTGTACATGCAAAATAATCCAGGATTACTATCAGCCAAACCAATAAGTGATTCTATTGGAATGGATTATCAGCTTCTTCATCAGAATACTGGTGCCATTTATAATAATTATTGTTCACGTTATTTACAAGATTTTGAGAATTTGAGGACAGAAGTTGCTATTCCAATTCAACAGCACTCATCACAGAATTTGAGACAGGTACTATACAATTTATACAAGTTTATATGGTTTAGTCATTTTTTATTGTTTAAGTAGAATTTTTTTATTTATTTAAAAAATTGATATTTTTAGAATTTTTTTATTTATTTAAAAAATTGATATTTTTATTTAAATAAGATTTAACATTTTTTTAAATATTTTTTTTGGTATAATATAAATTTTTTGTATTTTTTTATGTATTTAACCACGATAAGTATCATATTTTAATATAATTAAAAAAGTGATTTAATAATAAGAAAAAAATAGTAAGTTTTTTTTTTGTTTTATAGTAGTTTAAAGAAAAATATGGGACAATCAAATAAATAATTGAGTTTGGATTGTGGATTTTTTAAAAATGAAAATCTAGACTAAATTGCATAAATTAAAAAGGTGTAGAGGTTGCAAGTTTTTTATTTAAGTCAAATTTTAAAAAATGATGCTTTTGAGTAAAATGAGGTTGAATTTGGTTCTTTATACCTAATTTTAAATTAATTTTCACTTATATATCAAAATCAAGAAAAATAGGGTTTATAGTTCTTATTCAAAAAATTTATTTTAAAAATAGTATTTAAAAACAAAATATTTTTAATAAGTAGGCTGAATTTGTTTTTATTATCGAGTTTTAAAACCGTTTCTACTAAAAATATATTTTATTGTTTTAGTTTTTTGTTTTACTTAATTTATTTTGTGTTAACTCCCAATTTTAAATAAAAAATGTTAATTATAGTTCACTTAAAGCTTAAGTAAGTTTGAGTGAATATCAATGTTTTAAAACTCGGTCGGACGGATCAAATCAGAAAACCAGTGTGATATGATCACTGAACCAGTCAAATTAATAATTTTTTATTATTAAACCATTTATTTTTATTTTTTTTAATCGGAAAAACCAAATTATTTTGGGTGGATAGTAAAAAATATTTAAAAATTGAAAGATGAAAAAAAAAGAAAATGTTATGATTTGTTGTGATATTGTTGAATGAGTTTAAACTTATTTTATTTTATAATTGTGTTATATTTTAATTTTTAAAAATATTTAAAATTTTCATTGTGTTTTGAAGTTAAAGTTTTTTTGTAAACTTGCTATTCAACTTATTTGTATAAATTTTTTAATAATATTTTCTTATAGTTTTATAATTATAGAGTTTATGTTAAAAATTTTATTTTATATTTTTAATTTATATAAATTTGATTGAAATTCATCCAAAATTCAAACTAGAGTAGTGGAACCACTTGAAAGGTTCATATAAAAAAGTGGCGAAAATTTATCAGTTTGTTGAAAGTTCTTCATAACACTTTTCAATGCTCTCTTTTTGTTTACTTAACCATACTCTCTTAATTTAAATACTGTTTTTATTTTCTCACACTAGCAAATAAATATGTGTGCATTACATTACAATATCAAGAGCATATTTAAGAATCTTTACCATTTTTATGTTTCGATATTTTAGGTGGTGAATTCAATCAGTGAACAATGGGGGGAGCATTTGGAAGAAGGCACTAGGGTTGGCAATCATGCAGTGTGAAGAAAGTTTCATGATTTGAAACTTTTTTAGACTTTTCAGATTTTAGGTGATAAATATGTCATCTTTTTAAAATTAAAGATTTTATTTTCTAGAGAAAATATGCACTAGTTTGCATGACACATTTTTCTTTCTCTTTTGATTTTATATTTTCATTTTCTTTTGTTTCTGAGTTATAGCTTATAACTCAGAAACTGGTTTGACAGTTTGTTCATGTTCTAATGTTTTTAAAAATGTATCAATCTCTTATTAAATATTCTTTGTATTTTTTCTCTTTCTTTACCATTATCAAAAATATTTTAGAAAAACAATAAAATTGAGAAAAATAGTTTAAATGTACATAATTTTAAAAGAGTTTAAAACACTGAAAAATTTAAAAATCAGGATCTAAAGAATTTGAAACATTAAAAAAATTAAAAACTAAGGATGAAACAAAACTTTTTAAAAGAAGAAGACAATTTAAAGTCTTTTCAAGACTCTGAAAGAAAAGACACTTAACTAAAGAAATTCTTTACTTCTTATGATAAATCACTACGTTTCAGTTTCAAAGAAGTAATTATAATTCAGTATGGCATACTTAATTAGTGATTGACTTTAAGAATTTCAAAGATCAGAAACTTAAATCACGCAAGGATGATTGATCTTTCATGATTCTGTTATAAAAGAAAAGAATCATTTCAATTTATAACTCAAACCGCATTAGGCATCTTACTCAATCCAATTCAAAATGAACTCATCAATAGATAAATTTTCTACCTCCCGTGTCTCAAAAGCAACCTAGGTTCAAAAGGAAGAGACCTCTAAGAAGACATTTGAACAAAAAAACAAATCTTCTTAGGCGAATTCTAGCAATCTTCTTCAAATTTTGAAGGCAAAGATAACCATAAAAAAGAGAAAATCTAGGAGGAGTTCTCCCAAAAAAAAAGTCTATTTTGATTCCGATGCTGAAAGTGACTGGATTGTGAGATGGGTTAACATTCATCAAGCTCATGGTTTTAAAGATGGTTAAAAATATCTTGTAATTAAGTACTATAATCAATCTTATTACTCAATGAATTTTTCACCAATTTCTTTAGCATATCAATATTTAGTCATAATCATTTCTTATAAAAGAAACTGACAAAGAAGTATCAGAGTCAAAACAAAACAGATAAGACTAAACAAACGAATTCTTTTGACATAATGACTTTTAATATATCCATTGATTGGAGATGTGTTCCAAGTCATACAAACTAAAATCAAGAAACAAATTATAAACATTAGATCTAAAGAATCCAACCAAAAAGAAAAGCACAAAAAAGACACTTAAGGGCATGCTGCATGCTGAAGTGAAACAAAAGGCAGATCCTGAAGCTGGACATTAGAAGAATTTGCATTATCCCAATGTCAGCTATCGACTTCTTTCCCAGATATTGAATGAAATTTAATTCATATTTAAAACATGAAAAATATAAACCTTCAATATCTGCGTTGAGAAGAAGCATGAGATCTATTTCATTAAATTCCATTAAATATGAGTTCTCAAGTGGTTTGACATCCGAAGGTGATTCTAAACTATCATTTTTTGAGAATGAAGATTAGATGTCTTTTATATATTAGAGATATTCTTAAGAAAACACATAGTTCATTTCGAAGCATGAACATCTAGGGTAACTCCATCAACTTCACAGTTAGTTGCATAAGCATAAGTGGTTGAGGTGATGATGAAATATAGGTTAGAAGCTCTGGAGAAGATGGCAAGCTTATCATCAGAAGCTTTAATCCATAATTCTTTGATCAAACTTAAGCATGTATGACCAAATATCCTTTTAGAGTAGCCATCCTAATCTTGTTTAGAAACATAACTTTAAAAATCATTTCCTGAGGCACTCATATCTTCAAGGTTGATAACTCTTTCGTTGATGACAACCAGTTGATTTATCAGGCCAAAGTTAGATCTATAAGTCATCTCAGGTTAAGAAAATGATTCAAGAGGAAGGTTTTGAAAAAAGACATATGAGTTTTTTTTAGATGAGATACAAAACGAGAAGAAGAAAGCCAATTTAAATAGAAAAAGGCCAACAAAAAACAAGAGATGAAAACTAAAGGATAAAAGAAAATCAAAAGGAAATATTTTGAAAAGAGAAAAACTCAAGATATTTTGCAAAAACAACAATAAAATAAAGCAAGTTTCAAGGAGAAAAGGACATGAGTTGATAAGGGAGAGGTTGCAAACGATTTAAGGAGATACACATTATTACTCTGTAGATTCTGCACATAAAGTTGTAGAGCATGCATGATAAATTTTCAAACACGTGAATTTTTAATTGAGACAGATGTCAACAAGATTTTTCACTAAAGTGCTATTTGAAATTTCTTATTCCTTTGCCGAGTCTTAGAATCTGATATTTTTCAGAAGCCACACATCATCAGGGACCGTTCCAATTTTTGATGAGGCTACTTCTGATCAGCATCAATCTTTGATACTCTTTATTAAAAAGCAAGCTTTTAAAATATCAAACCATCTTTTAAGAATGGTTTAGAACTTTAAACAACTAGGGGTATCAACAAATAAATGACTTAGAAGATTGCTCCTTTTGATTAGCTTTATTTTTAGACTAATCAATACTTAGTTCTGAATGGAGATCAAGAATAAAGATATACTTAAAATAGCCATAATATTTATCTAAAGGGTTGTTGAAAGTGTTTTAGGTGGGTATTAGTTTTATCGTCTCCACATAGATTGAAGTGATATTACCACCATTCTACAGTTTACAATGTCTTAAGTGAGGGTTTCAATTGGTTTTTGTTTGGAAACATTCAAATTCATAAGAGTTTGTAGCAATGAATAAAAGTTTAGAAAGATTTGTTGTTTCAAAATACATATCAAGACTAGATTTCATCAACCTATTTTGCATGTATTCGATTAATCAAGCATGTGAACTTCATTCATACTCAACATAATCATGTATCACTCATCTATATCGCTTATGTCTAAGACGATATTGTGATTTTAACCATATTGTTTAATTGATGATGTCTTAACCTATTAAAAAATACAAATAACATTTATGAACCGATACAAAGTGAATATCAAATTCCACTTCCATTTATAGACTTAGTCTTTGATAGATGATAAACTTAGATCAAGATATAAAAGATGTACGTCACAATCATTTAAACCATAAATATTTAATAAGAGCAAAGGTTATTGATCTTACTTGATCAAAAAGGAATCAGTGACCTGCCACATGTCGTTGATCTACTAGCTGTCCACCGAGGGTATGGAAGAGGAGGGGGTGTACCTGAAACACACTCTGATGCCAAAGTAAGTGACGAGCAGAGTGGGAGCAAGTACAGAGAGAGTGAGAAAGTTAAGTTACCTGACCCTCTAGTGAAGAGGGTATTTATAGTGAGCCCTCAGCGCAAGGCCAACAGTTACTTAGCAGTGGGATAGGCTGCCAGGCCCAATGTTAGTAACTGTTAGGGCTAACGTGGCATCGTGAAGTCCAATACCTGGTCTTCGCTCTAGGGTAACTGCTCCGCACTATCCGGGAGGAGGAAGACCGAATCTCTAGGACGTGGGTAGTTACTTTATGACGTGTCCCTGCGTGAGGTACACGTATAAAACATGGGGGAGGCCCGAGAAGTTCCTCGGCCAGACCGGGCCCTGCCCGACGATAGGGAGGAAAGAGGCTGGCTGGTCAGCTGTGAGGGTCCTACCCGGCAGCTGTTGGGCCTGTTCCCGACAGATCTTATGCTCATCAACATAGTCCTATTGGGCTCATCCCCTATGGGCCTTGGACCTGTTTGACTGTGGGTTAAGTGTTGGTCCAGCCCAGAACAGTAGCCCCCTAAGTCGTTGTTTGTGGTCAAGCGAGCTATGACTTGAGCAGAGAGTCGCGTCAGGCGTGTTGGTCTGTCGGAAAGGTATCTTTCGGGCGGGTAGCGACCTTGTCGGCCAGGCGAACTACCGACGAGGTGGTGCCCGCGGCCGGGAGGAGAATTTGAGAGACGTAGGGAAGGTGGAGAACCGCCATTTGTCTTCTTGTGACGACTACGAGCTAGGCACTGAAGTGCCTAGCGACACTTCGTTTCTCGTGCTAGGGTATATATACGTTGACCTTGCCCGTCTTTTTGCTCATTCGCTAATTAGTAACTGCTCCACACCCCAAGACTTCTTCCGGACACTGTTGATTGCTTCTGCCCAATGAAAAATTATCTGCCTTTGTATCAAGTAAGTTTCTGCATCTTTCTTGGTGTTTTTTGCTGTTTATGACGGTGTTTCCGGCGGCCCCGCTGGGGGTGCCGGGAATATCGCGGGTTTTTCTGGCGAATACGCCAGAGGATCCTTCAAAATTAGGGTAGAAAATGACCGTCCCCGGCCCTTGCGATGAGTGGGTCGGGGAGGATTGGTAGAATTTTGAATGTCCCGGGGACAATTGGATGAATGCCCCGGGTACAAGTGGATGAGTGTGTCGGGGATAAAGAGGGTACTCCCTGGTCTCCTCGGGGGTTAAGATTTCCCCCACCTCGTCTTCTGGGCGGTTAGGCGACCACACCCTTTCCCTTGAACTGCGGGGGAAGGGTGGATTTGATTTAGCTGTCGAACTCACCAAGCTCCTCTGCTTTTCAGGTACAAATTGGATGGCCACACTGAGGAGGAGGTGGACTGGTATCTATCCGAGGACGAGGAAGGCCTTTAGGATGAGGCCGACATGGATCCCCTAGATCGACCGTTGGAGGAATGGGTCGGGGAGGAGCCCTTAAATTATATGTCGAGGTTCGTCCATGACGACTCCGACGTTTTTTGCTGTGATCGAGGATAGGGAGGTCGAGAGTCCTCGCCAGTTTTGCTCTTGTCAACCAAGGGAGTTCGACCGTATATGCTTGTGGTATGACGACGGTCGGTTTCTGATGTACGAGTTCGCCTTCAAGGAGGCGGGGATGCGCATGCCCTTATATGATTTCAACAGGATATGTTCGACCACCTGATGCTGGCGTCGTCCCAACTACATCCCAACTCTCTGGCCTTCATCCGAGCGTTTGAGATCGTTTGCAACTACCTTGGGCTCGGGGCCACGATCCCTCTTTTCTTCTTCGTCTTTCATCTGCAGCGCCAGACGGTGTCTGGTTGGTATAGCTGGGTCTCGTTGAAGCAGCCGAACAGAATCTTTCGGCTATACACTGACTTCGTGCGGGGGTTTAAAGATAGATGGTTTGTGGTCATGCTGGAAACCGACGAGGCATACAAGACCATATTCCGGAGAGAGGAGATAATCGTGGACGGGCAGCTCGAGGACGGTTATAAGTTGAATTTTCCTTTGGAGTGGGGGGACCCGCACTTCCGTTTGGGTACAGACAGTTTTATCTACAGACCCAGCTGTATGGGTGAGGAGGACAGTCTGGCCTTCCGAAAGCTGACGAACCTCGTCGGGCGTCTTCCTCCTCGGAAGTGCGTTCCCCCCGACGGGGAGTACATCCAGAATGCAGACGGGAAGATACAGATAAAGGTCTGTTGCATCAACACCAAGGCTTTGCTCGAGTGTCGGACTGAGACCGGGGCCCATCGACTCCTGGGTATTTTGGGGAGATTCCTCGACTGATTTTGTTATTTGTTTTTGATTTGGTTCTAAGTTTTTCTTGTGCTCTTTTTGCAGGTACAATGGGTTCCGTCGAGGAGCGTGTGACGAGGTTGATGAACAAGGACCGTTGTAACACCCCCTTTCTATACCCCAAAATAATCAAATAAATCATTTAGGCACTTAATAAAAATTTCATCAGAGTTTAATTATAAAATGGTATAAAAGAGGTGCATCACATTATCCATGAAATTAAAACACATACAACACCTGCTCATATAGATATGCAACAATTGGGCAACTTACAACAATAGGAACTTAGTCCTTACCCACATATCAATATTTAGAATTAAAGCGGAAACATCTAAACATTGAACCAATTCATTCATATAAACATTGTATACATCATCAGTTTAAAATCAATTCATAAGTCATGCTTACAAAACATTCAACAGCAGATACATACACAGATGTATCACAAAAGAATCAGAATAATTCCTAACTACCCAGTGTTAATATCAGTGCCATCTGACCAAAAAGAATGAAGACTCGCTTCACAAAAAGACCTCCAGCAACCTACTCTGCAATGCCTCATAGAGCATCATAAAACAGCAGAAGGGTGAGAAACATTATCATAACCAACAATGCATAAAATTATATATATAACTATATACACAATATATAAATACACATTTCACATTTCTCACCACAATTATCACAATTGTCACAATTCATCACATACATTACAATGCACATTCACATAACTAAGCATATTCATCGACCATGCTTCACAATTCACAACATCTCTCCGTAAACATTTACAATCATGTTTACTTCAACAATTCACATAAACATACACAATTATGTTCATTTCAACAATACATCATATGAAGATGATAATGCAACTCATAGAGACCGACTCACAACTCTATGCAGATGCAAATGCGGTACCGACTCATTCAACAGGTTCAATTGAAGAACCAAATGGAACCATCGCTCGTTACCAAAATAACTCCCCGTCAGGCCTACGATGTTCACCCATCGCTCACACCCCACATGGACACACGATGTTTCAGGATTACTCACACCCCACAAGGGCACACAATCGTTCTGCAGATCCTCCTCGGGATCAAATATAAACCATCGCTCACACCCCACAAGGGCACACGAGGTTTCTGCAGATTCTCCACGGAATCAATTATAAACCATCGCATTATACGAGGTTTCTGCAGATCCTCCTAGGGATCAAATATAAACCATCGCCCACACCCCACAAGGGCACACGAGGTTTCTGCAGATCCTACGCGGAATCAGACACACAAGAATGCAATCATGATGCTTCACATGCAAAATGACTCATGACATTCTCTAAATGCATACATATTCACAAACATATCATGCATATTCACCTCATACAAGTACATACAATTTATGCACATTCATACCAATCCCATCATGCATTTCCATTCAATTCAAACAAATGCACAAAATTGCCCAACAGCCACAAATTCACAATCAATTCTAAATTCTAGGATTCACGCCTTCCGGCTACCCACATCATGCCACACAACAACAAATACATTACTTAAACAAGAAGGGGTCAATCGAAATCAAACCACAAAACACTGCAAAGGAAACAGCAGGAAAAACCAAAACTTGCTACGTTCGCTACACCATCGCCTAGCGATGTCCTAGAGAACCTTCGCTAACAGCTCGCCGAGCGAACGTGCTCGCGAGCTCAAACAGAATGCCACTAAAGGGCTTCGCTACCAGCTCGCTGTAGCGAGGTCCAAGCGAACATTCTCTGCCTCATTCACCACCAGCGAGTAACACCCAAAACCATATTGTCCCAAGTCTGGGACTGTTCGCTAGCAGCTCGCCCAACAATGCTCTAGCGAACACTCGCTACCTGCTCGCCTAGCGATGGTGCTAGCGAGCGTCTGCGGGAATCAAAAACTTCATTGTCCAACAATTTTGGAACCTCCCGATTTCGCCCGATTTTATCCCGAATCATTCCAGTAGCCTTAGTCTATCAACCCTCTGTCGCGGTGAAATTTGGATACCAAGCTATTGATTAACTTGAATCTAATTCATTTGCAACTGAACTTTGATTTGTCCAAAGGAAGGGATAAAGATTGAAATTCTCACAATGTAATGCATATGCAAAGGTTAGAGAGTTATAGGTTCGGGGTTGGTTAAACTTAGGGAAGGTGCTAGCATCCTAAGTTTTTGTAGTACTCTACAGGAACCTCTTGTTTTATGTTTGTTTATTGCTAAGGGTTTATGTGCTTAAGGGATGAAAGACCTAGGGGTTTATTTCTAAGTATACTCGATAAGATATCGCATCTTATGCCTACATATCCTTACGGGAGTGGAATCAGAGTATTTGTAGTTCCCCTAAAGGGTTTGAGGAGTTCTTTGACTGTGGTCAAAGTTCCTACGGGATAAGGTAGTTGTTTGATTTGGTTTAGGAGAAAAGATGAGTTGTCATTTTAAGGGAGATTTAACCGCCACAAATTGTAGGAAAATAGTCTTTGCATCGTCTTAAGAGAAGGGCTCAAGTACTCGAATATTGATCGACGAGTACGCCTCTGTCTCTCTTAAGGCAAAGTCCCTACATATTGATTGTATTGATGTGGGGTAGAAGTTCTATCTCTCTTAAGATGATTAGCATCTTATTCTCTAATGTTTGAATAATGTTGAATTGAGTTGAATTGTTTTCCTATGTTATAAAGTAAAAGACAAAGGTCCTTCCTATGGGTAGGATCTATATTAAAGATCGACTTGAATGGGATCAAGAATCATATGGGGAGAATGATGCAAATGAGATGCATACGCACAATTGTTTAGGTCGTGCGCAAATTCTTCCTTTGGACGTTATGCAATAATGTGATGCAATAATGATAAATACGGTAAATGTAAATTGCGAAAAATAAAGACAGATAAGTAAAGACATACACACGCATGAAAGCGCTAAAGTGTACAAGTGTGAATTGTGAATGTGGATGTGTGGATACGGGAGCGTGCACGATTGAATTGGATTTACGATGTTGATTGATTTTAAGCGGATTGCTTTTTTAAAGAAAAAGTTGTAATTTAGTTTCGTGTGAATTGACTTGTAAGAAAAGAGTTGAATTGGTTTGGTGTGGTTGGTTTTATGAGAAAATGTTGAGTTAACTTATTCGTTCAAATAAAAGTTTTAAATTCTAATGAGTGATTTGAGAAGAACGAGAGAGATGGAGTTTTATTAGTAAAATTGCATTAATTTAATTATTATAAATTCAGAGTTTAAAATTGTTTAGAAAGAGGTTTTTTCTTTTCAAAAAAGATTAAGTTCTCTAATTTTAGATAAGTGATAACTATTATTTAATTATACCAATAAATTGGTAATTAATAAGTGATAAGTTATTTAAAAGTTTTTCTAAAAAAGGGACTAATTAATGGAGTATTTTTAATAAAAAAAGGTGTTATTATTAAAGTTTAATTGAGAATTAAATGATATTATTTGTAATACCCTAATTTTTACCCCTAAGATCCCACATTTCATTTGCATATCATTCCACAAACAAGATCTTACTTTGTGTTTCTTATTTACTTTATGTTTGTTTCTGTTTACTAACATCTAACCAAAATTACCAAAAATATTTTTCAATTTGTTTGTTTCTTCTTCTTCTATGTGTGTTTAAGGTTTTGTAAGGAGATTGATGGTAAAGACATTCATTCAAGTCTAAATCAGATGGAAGTTTGGCCTCATCTTGGTCAAACTATCAAGAGTTTGCCCGTGGTAGTGGGCTATTTTCTCAGGAAACTGCTGAAGAGGCTCAAGCATATGCTCGATACAAATACCCAACCATGACCAAAACTCAAGGCAATTTCAGGCTTCGTGTAGTTGAAGGGGAATTTACGGATTCTCAGATTGTTGTGATGCTTGGTGAGAATGGGACAGGAAAGACAACATTCATTCGAATGCTGGCTGGTTTATTGAAACCTGACGTTATAGAAGGTGGATCTGAGGTGGAGATGCCTGAGTTCAATGTTTCATACAAACCTCAGAAAATTATCCCTAAGTTCCAATCAACTGTTAGACACCTGCTACATCAAAGAATTCATGATGCATATACTCATCCTCAGTTTATGTCAGATGTGATGAAACCCCTACTTATCGAACAGTTGATGGACCAAGAAGTTGTGAATCTTTCTGGTGGAGAATTGCAAAGAGTTGCCTTATGCCTTTGTCTCGGAAAGCCTGCAGACATTTATCTGATAGATGAGCCAAGTGCATATCTTGATTCTGAACAACGTATTGTTGCTGCAAAAGTCATCAAAAGGTTTATTCTTCATGCAAAGAAAACAACCTTTGTGGTCGAGCATGATTTCATCATGGCAATTTATCTTGCTGACAGAGTTATTGTCTATGAGGGTCAACCTTCAATTGATTGTCAGGCAAATTGTCCACAATCGTTGCTAACTGGGATGAATCTTTTCTTATCCCATCTTGATATCACATTTAGAAGAGACCCAACTAATTTCCGCCCAAGGATCAACAAACTTGATTCAACCAAGGATAGAGAGCAAAAGCACGCTGGTTCTTATTATTACCTGGATGGCTGAGTTTTACTCAAAAGTCTGCTCTTTTGCCAATGCAACAGCGCAACAAATTGAGTTCCCATTTTTAATTTATTTGATGCATTGACATATAAGATAGTCCTTTTTCTCAATGGATAGAAAAGTTTGATGTGGATATTGCTTACAGCAGGAGCTGATTCATCTGCTCAAGATTCACAGAATGGGAGGACAGCTTTGCATACGGCTGCTATGACAAATGATGTGGACTTGGTTCAGGTTATTCTTGCTGCTGGTGTTGGTGTGAACATTCGCAATGTGCATAGCAGTATACCTCTTCACTTGGCCTTAGCTAGGGGTGCAAAGGCATGTGTCGGACTGCTTCTAGCTGCTGGGGCAGATTATAACTTGCAGGATGATGATGGTGATAATGCTTTCCATATAGCAGCAGAAACAGCAAAAATGATACGTGAAAATCTGGACTGGCTTATTGTTATGCTAATGAATCCCGATGCCGATATTGAAGTCAGAAACCACAGCGGCAAGACACTACGGGACATTTTAGAGGCTCTACCCCGAGAATGGATATCTGAAGATCTGATGGAGGCACTCACAAATAGAGGAGTTCATTTATCTCCTGCAATATTTGAAGTGGGAGATTGGGTGAAGTTCAAAAGAACTGTCACAACTCCAACATATGGATGGCAAGGTGCTAGACCAAAGAGTGTTGGCTTTGTGCAAACTGTTCCAGACAGGGACAATCTCACTGTTTCATTTTGTTCTGGAGACGTTCATGTTCTTTCAAATGAAGTTGTAAAAGTCGTTCCATTGGACAGGGGACAACATGTACAACTGAAAGAAGATGTAAAAGAGCCTAGGTTTGGTTGGCGTGGGCAGTCACGTGACAGCATTGGGACTGTGTTATGTGTTGACGAGAATGGAAGTCCTCCGCTAGTTGGAACGGTGGAAAATTCGTGGGCAAATCAGAGCATACACCGGTTTCATTGTTAGAATCCGATGAAGAAGTTTTTAATCTTTTCTCCCTAGTTAGCTACATTCAGCCTGATGTGCGGCAATATATTATCCAGACTTTTTATGCATTGTGTCAGTCGCCTTCAGCTTCATATATCAGGAACAAGCTAAAAGAGTGTCCATCGGTTCTAGTATTGGTCAAGTTGTTTGAGAATGAAAGCCGAACTCTTCGAGCAAGTGCTGTGAAGCTGTTTTCTTGCCTGGTAGAAAGCGCTGATGAAGCCACCATACTGGAGCATGCGAATCAGAAGTGTATTGATATTTTACTCCAGATCCTGCAATCTTGCAAACCAAGAAATTCTGAAGCTAGCTGTTGGAGACTTCAATCTCTGCCAATCAGTACACAGTAAAGAGTTGAAACAACTTTCAAGGTGGGTTGTTGAAAGCAGACTAGACAAACTAGAATTTGCAAGGCAGAAACTGGCATATTGTTACTTCTCCAGTGCAGCTACTTCCTTTTCCCCCGAACTTTCTGATGCTCCGGCACTACACGAGGCGGATATTGATCTTGCTATGGGTATTGCTGGCACGGAAGTTGCCAAAGAGAGCTCTGATATCATTATATTGGATGACAACTTTGCTTCAGTTGTAAAGGTTGTCAGATGGGGTTGGTCTGTTTATGCAAATATTCAGAAATTTATCCAGTTTCAGCTGACAGTCAATGTGGCAGCTCTTGTTATCAATGTTGTTGCCGCAGTTTCCTCCGGTGAAGTTCCACTGAATGCAGTGCAGCTTCTCTGGTTGAATCTTATCATGGATACTTTGGGAGCACTAGCTTTGGCAACTGAACCACCAACTGATCACCTCATGGATCGGACTCCTGTGGGTCGAAGGGAACCTCTCATAACAAATATCATGTGGAGGAATTTGCTGATACAGGCAATGTATCAAGTGGCGGTTTTGCTTGTTCTCAATTTCCAAGGTGTACGTATATTGAGGCTTTAGCATACGGAACTGGTTATGGTGCATTAAACTGGACGGAACCACCATTAGAAGTGGTCGAAGTTTGTCGGCCTTGCGTTAAATGGGATTATGATGGACGCACCTATGCAATTGACTGCTACTTGAAGTTTCTTGCGAGGGGCTATATCAACTTCTAATATCAGTTCTGTTGTCGCCGTGTTGAGCGGTGCTAGTAGTTTGCTAAACAATGAATATCATGAAGCATTACAACAGAAAATTAGAGAGCCAAACCTTGGTGCAAAGTTGTTCTTTGGCGGTGTTGGTGTGCAAAAGACTGGGATAGATATTGCAACGGCTTTGAATAACATGGATGTTAGTAATGAATATGTTCTCAAGTTGAAACATGAAATTGAAGAACAGTATGCTGAGGTGTTTCCTGCTCTAGCTGATCGAGAAAAGGTAAAATCTTGTTTGTCTGAGTTGGGAGATAGCAGCAATGCTTTTAAGCAAGCTTTGAATTATGGCATAGAACAACTTGTAGCAACCATTGCACTACGGATACAGCCACTATTAGACAGTGTAGGAACAATCAGCTATAAGCTTGCTGAACAGTTTTTCATGCAGGCGGAGTCAATTTGCTCATCGGATCCACTTGTGTATAATGAGCTAGGAGTTGTTGCCTATTATATGAAAGAGTACAAGAAAGCAGTGCGAGCAGTTCCATGCATAATAGTTGCTCAAGTGTAAAAATGTGGAGATGGTCATTGATAAATTACAGCAAACAGCATCTGCCAATGACAAATGTGGGATTGATAACATTGAAGAGTTGCTGTCATTAGCTGCTATAATACAAAAAATTTCTAGATCACAGGAAAGCGCAACATCCTCATCACCAGTGCTCTGCCTTACGTCAACAACGTTCCTCATCTCGGCAACATCATTGGATGTGTGCTGAATGCCGATGTGTTCGCTCGGTATTGTCGGCTTCGGGATTACAATGTTATTTACATCTGCGGTACTGATGAATATGACACAGCAAAAGAGACTAAAGCATTGGAAGAGAATTGTTCTCCCAAAGAGATTTGTGACAAATACCATGCCATTCATAAGGAGGTATATGATTGGTTCGATATAAGTTTTGATGAATTTGGACGGACTTCTTCCCCTGAGCAAACTGAAGTTTCCAGGCGATTTTCAAAAAGATACACGAAAACAATTGGCTCTCTGAGGACACATTACAGCAGCTTTACTGCGATACATGCAAAAAATTCTTAGCTGATCGGCTTGTGGAGGGTACATGCCCTATTCCCGGATGCGAGTATGATTCTACTCGAGGAGACCAATGTGAGAAGTGCGGAAACCTTCTAAACCCGACAGAATTGAAGATTCCCAAGTGCAAGGTTTGTCGAAATAGTCCTCGTATTTGTGATACATACCACTTATTTCTTGAGCTCCCTCTTTTGAAAGATAAATTGGAAAAATACATTAACGAGATGTCTGTGGTTGGATCATGGAGTCAGAATGCTATTCAAACAACAAATTCATGGTTCAAAATGGGATTAAAGAAACGCTGATCTGAAGTGGGGAGTACCTGTTCCACATGAAAAAATACAGTGACAAGGTTTTCTATGTTTGGTTTGATGCACCTATTGGATATGTATCAATCACGGCAAGCTACACACGTGATTGGGAGAAATGGTGGAAAAACCCAGAGAATGTGGAGTTGTTTCAGTTTATGGGAAAGGACAATGTGCCATTCCACACTGTAATTTTTCCATCCACCCTACTCGGAACCGGTGAAAATTGGACTTTAATGAAGACTATTAGTGTTACTGAACACTTGAAGTATGAATCAGGGAAGTTTTCTAAGACCAATGGCATTGGAGTATATTCGGTAATAATGCGAAAGATACTGATATTCCAGTTGAAGTATGGAGATATTACTTGCTCACCAATAGGCCTGAGGTATCAGATACAGACTTTACATGGCCTGACTTGCAAGCAAAATTAAATAGTGAGTTGCTGAACAATTTGGGAAACTTCATCAACTGAGTTTTGAGTTTCATTGCCAAAGCCATTGTTCAAGGAACTGAAAGATGAAGAAGTGGAGTTCTACAGGAAGAAATTTGAAGGAAGTCAAGCAGGATTCAGGGTTCCCATGCTTTAAAGGTGGTATACGGATGATACAGAACTTGCGAAAGCGATTCCATCTCAGTTTAACAAAAGAGCAATGTGTCTCCTTGGTGCTTTCTCTTATCAGCAGTAGCCTTGATGCTCGAAGAACACGGCAGTATGATTATTATCAGAGAGATTTTATAAAGAAGTTCTGTCGGTATATCCATTTTTAATTATGTTGTGGAAATGTTACTATAAATTGTTTCTGTCTATAGGAGATGCGAAGAAAGATTGCTGAAGAAGCAGAGCGAAAACGGCTCGAAATTGAGGTTGAGCTGAAGAAACAATTCACCACTTATCCAAGCCATATTTCCAAGCCATGTGAATATAATCTCAGTCATGTTACATTCCAAGCCGACCCCACAAGCCTTCCACGTCACTTAAGTGAGCTGAAAGAAGAAAAAGTCCAAAACGACATAAAAAAGTAACAGTTCACGCACAACCCACATCAAATAACCAAAACGCAATGAAAATTGCAAAACGGCAACTCAACTTCATTTCTCAGATTTCACTCCTCAAATCCTATAAATAGAATTCATCCCTCACTCTATTCTTCAAGCTTTTCAAGCCAAAAAATCTCTGCTGATTTTCTTCCTCAATTCCTCAATACAAAACCTTTTGCTCAGATTCTCTTCTCATACTTTCTTCCATCAAATTAACTTCAAATCAACCTCAAACACAGATCAATTTCGAACCAGAATTCGTTCAGAAGAAGAAGAGAAGCAAGAAGAAGTTTGGATTGATTTCTTACCTGAGTTTGAAGGTAGATTGAGCTTCACCGTCATTTTCGATCCGTTACCTTTTGTTGTGATTCTTTGAATTGTTGGTACCATTGTGAAGAGCTCTTGATTTCGATTGCAACCGCGTATTTTTCGCGTCCCGCCGTTGTGATTTAAGCAAGCATCCATGGCCGTGAATGTTTTCGCGTGTGAGAGCTAGAAGAAGAAGATAACTCTGTTTCGTTTTCTCTTTCTACTTTTCAATTATACTTTTCTTTTATTTTTTTATTTTTATTTTCCTTTTCATTTCTTTCAGAACTTAACCGTGTGGATTTTTCCATATTTTTTCTTTTATTATTAAATTTGTTTTTTAATTTCATTTTTGAAAAAGCTCTTAAAAAAATTATTTAAAAATATTTTGATTAAGTGTTGATTGTTTTGGATCTTGAATTTGATAAGATTTCATCAATATCAATGGACTTTGGGTGTTGATTTTATCCACCAAGAGAGGTGATTGATATTGACGATAATTTAATCGATTCGAGATTCAAATTGTGATTTCATTTTCTTTCTTCTTCTTTTTATTTTTGATCAATGAAATCTATGGATCATAGATTGTTGATTATCAAGGTTGATTAATCTTCATTATTTCAAAACTATGGACGAATAATCATTGAGATAATTCTCCTTACTTTGGAATAGTGATAGATTACCTTTGATTAATTGATGAAAAATCTTGAATATGTTGAGATCATCACCTCTTTTCTTTTTGTGTGGCATGTTTTAGGAGAGTGATTTATATATCATTTCTCTAACATGTATTAACACTAACATTTTATTGACCGGCCTCAGATAGTCGTGGTTTCTACATAAACCCGATTACGATTGCTTAACATAGCGCTAAAGTGTCTCTTAATCGGAAAATGATCATTCGTGGCTCAAACTTACGTTTAAAAGTCCAAGTATGTTTAGTTGCTTGTCTTAACTCCAATACCTATGAAAATCATTGTTAGGAGGCTTTGATTCTATCAATCCTCTAATGAATTTTCATTAATCTTGGTCTAAGTGCAAGAATTAATCATCATTGATCATATGTTCTAACCACTAACCACTAATTCACTAACAATATCCTTGTTTAATTTTGTTTATATTCTCTTTTTACTCCTTATTTTTTACTTTTATGCTTCCATTGTATCATTTCATACCATATCTTTGTTTATGTTTATGTCATTTTTCTTTTGTCCATTTGGACCATACTTTGTTCAAAACATTAATAAAGGATAAAACATCTAAAAATTTGGTGCTATTAACTTTGTGGTTATACTCTTGGACCATTCTTAGACTTTGGACTTCATGGACCTTTGGACTTAGAATTAGGGCTCTCATTCCTATGCTTGGAGTATTGTGGATCTTAGCCTTTATTTGGCTCGCTCATTAGCTTATGCTTTAAATCGGATGGAATTCTTTTTTTTGCTTTCTATGGAGTGTGCTACAAGTCGGTTAGATCTTTCTTATCTCTAGCTCTTATTTTGTTTTTTAGGATAGTCACTTCATCTCCTCCCCTTCTTAAATTTTCAAAACTTTCTCCCTCTTTCAAAACCTTCTTGGTTTCAAACTTCAAAACCGCTTTCGCAATAAAACCTTGACTTTCGTCAAGTGATTTTTAAACTTTGTTTTTCTTAATAAAAGTCAATCAATGTTAATCATGTTTTGACCAATTTCAAAAGACATAAAAAATACAAAAACTCATCAACTCTTTTTGTGCCTTTATGCATTTTTTTTTCACTTTAAAACTTTTCATAAAGTTTAGACATGATTCATTTCTATAGTTGAGATATAAATCTCCTATTCCCCATATTATTAAGACTTTGACATTTTCCACGTTGATGTTGAGTGATAGTCTTGTTGATAATCCAAGCAAATCCTCCATCTTTATGTGACGCAAATGTTGTCTTAATACTCGTGGGTGGATAGTCGTAGTTTTCTCCTTGAAATGACGACTTGTCTTTACATCTAAAATCAATCAAAACCAACAAAATTTTGTCATTTGTACCACGAACTACGGGGTTTTGATTCCATATTGCACTTTATGGGTACGTAGGCATGAGACGATAAGTCTCTCCAAACACAAAAATATAAAAAATAATTCTCTTCTCATCTCCCCAATCTCTTTTCAAACAAACCACTTTCAAACCAAAAAGCGTAAATATTTCAAAGGGCTCCTATAGAGTACTATAGACGTTTTGGGTGCTAACACCTTCCCATTGCGTAACCAACCCCCTTACCCCGATCTCTGTCTCGTGTTCTTATTCTAGAACTCTTTGGTTTCGTTCGCTCTTTTTCCTTTCCTTTATTTGGATAAAATAAAAGTGCGGTGGCGACTCTTGTTTTCTTTGAGTTAAGTTAGTCAATAACTTACACGCACGATTTTTACCGCTACAGAAAAGTGGCGACTCTGCTGGGGACTCCAACGGTTCCTAGTGGGTTTCGCCTACTTTGATTTATTTCTCGCTTTCTGTTTGACTTGTTTGTTATTGATTGTTCTGTTTTGGTGCCTGGTAATTTGTGTGGTGAGATAAGTCCTAACCCGGACTTGAGTGCACTTATGATAGGAGGGTGGTATAGTCTTGTTGGCTTACGTGGAGTAGTCCTTACTAAGCTAACTTGAGATCCCCCGCTCGGTGGAGGCCCCTTTGGAAATTACTGATGTCTTACGAGTAGTCGTAATTGATATTACTTTTTCCGACTGGGAGCCTGAGAAGCTGAGGACCTTAGAACCCTTTAACCCATCTTGGCCTTATTAGGACGTGGTGCGGTGGCTGTTCAGGTGTAGACTTGAATTGGTCGTTACGCGATACCACACTCAGATGAGTTTCTCTTGAGAATATTGTTGGCCGACGAGTAGTCGTTTAAGCCGATAATATCCAAAAGATGGAATTATGATTCTGGGAACTTTTTAGAACCTTGTTCTACAGGTAATGATATAACCATAGTACATACCATTGTGGGTTGGTTGATTCTTACCTTTGGCTCCATGCTCGTGCCGAACCTTTGAACCTGTATGCTTTGTATGTCTTGATTGTGGGTGTTGCATCTTGCACTCATGCATTCATGAGCATTGTGTTTCAGCTGGTTTTTAAGGATCTCAGAGATTTTCTTTTGCAAACATCGCAGATATTGTTGATTATGGATATTGGAAGGAGAAACACTCAGAAGTACGGTTTTCGGGCTCCTGATCTTACAGAGTTGAGAAAGCTAGTGTCCTTGGTAGATGATCGTTCAGGCTTCTTATCTCGTTATGGGAGACTTTTATTTGTTCTTTCTACCAATATTGAAGACGGAATTCTGAATACCCTTATGCAGTTCTATGATCCTATGTACCGATGCTTCACATTTCCCGATTATCAGCTCATGCCGACCTTGGAAGAATATGCTTATTTGTTGGGTGTACAGGTTTCCGATAAAGTTCCGTATACTGGTTTGGAGGAAGCTCTTAAGCCTCAAGATATTGCTGAAGCTACCCATTTGACGAAGTCGGATATTGATGCAAATCTAAAGACTAAGGGAGGCCTCAAGGGTTTAACTGCTAAGTTCTTGATTGAGAAGGCTACTTTATTTGCTGACATTGGTCGCACATTGGCGTTTGAGGCTATATTGGCTTTACTCATCTATGGACTAGTCTTGTTTCCTAATATTGATAACTTTGTGGATGTTAATGCGATTAGAATTTTCTTGATTGGGAACCCTGTTCCAACTTTGCTTGGTGATACTTATTTTTCCATCCATAGTAGGACTTCTAAGGGAAACGGTACCATTGTTTGCTGTCTACCTCTGCTGTATAATTGGTTCGTTTCGCACTTACCTCAGACATCTGCTTTTAGGAAAAACAAGGATTGCTTAAGGTGGTCTCAAAGGATTATGTCTCTTACGCATACTGATATCACTTGGTCTTCTTCGGTTTACGATAATGTCCAGATTATTGATAGTTGTGGAGAATTCGCCAATGTTCCTCTTCTTGGAATACAAGGCGGAATTAACTACAACCCGAGTTTAGCTCGCCGTCAGCTGGGTTATATGCTGAAGGATAGGCCTAAGAATATTTTATTAGAGGGTTTATTCTTTCAAGGAGGGGATGATTCTCTTGGTTTGAGAAGAAAAATGGCTCATGCCTGTTGCACCCCAAAATTTGACCAACCGGGTCTCGCATTTGGCTCGATGTTTCGACGCATGACCGTATTCGCATCTGCATATTGCATACATTGCATTTTGCATTGATATTGATTTTATCAGGGATCACAGCTCCCGTCTCATGTTTCAGGTGTTTTTGATCAGTAGAATCGATTTTTGGGATATTTCGGTGCCCGTTTACTTTTACCGATTATTTTTGTGTCGTTCGGTGCTCATTTTGTCCCTCTGGGAATTATGGCGATTTTTCTGGATTTTATAGGATTTTTTAGGGTTTAAATAGCTTTTAAATCATTTTTTAGGATTTAATAGAATTTTTGATATTTTTAATTCTTTTTAAATCATTTAAATAGCATTTTGTAGAATATAATAGATTTTAAATTCATTTTTAGGATTTAATAGATTTTAATATTTTTAGATAATATAGTAATATAGTTTTTAGAAATTTTAAATAGAATTTAAATATCATTTTTTCATTTTAGAATAATATAGGATATTATTAGAGATTAAATAGATTTTAATATTTTTAAATAATATAGAATAGAAATTAATTGTTTTTAATTTTAGAGGTAGAATAATAATAGATTTTTTCCTTTCATTAGTGAATAGAGTTTTCCTTTATAAAAATAAATAGGTTTTATTTTCTTTTATAGATATTATAGAAAATTAATAGATTTTAGAATATTATTAATTAGGGGTTAATTAGGTTTAATGTTTGATTAGGGATTAGTTGGAGTTAATGCAGTTTTTTAGAGTTTTAAAATTCATTTTCGCAGGCCCAGAATATTTTTTTCGTTCAGCCCAGTCAGTGCAGGCCCATTGGTGTTTTTGTCCAAAAAAGGCTCAGAATTTTCAGCAAAATATCAGGAAAGTCCAAGAGTGTTCCAGCTAGCTCCAGAACGTTCCAGAATGTGCCAGCGAAATCTCAGCAATAAATATTCCCAGCCACGTGTAGAAGAGAGGGAGGCCCCACCCTGCATCACACGTTCACGCCACGTATCACCATCCACTCCTCTCTCTCAGCCACGCTACACCACACGTGGAGGGCATGCACGCCTCCACTCCACCGTCCCTCCACCACGCGTCCTTCTCCCGTCGCCTCGCCTGAGATCGCCACCGGCCGGCCTGCATGGCCGGCGGCCACCATCAAAGCCTCACCGGAAACAACCCAAACACAAGAAACTCCATCAATCTCACCAGAAATCTTCAACAAACTCCAGAAACATTCATCTATTTACAAATCTCCAGAAGATCATATCAACTGCGAACGCGTTCATCCATGAACGTTCATCATCAATATCTGATTTCCAGAAATATTCATCCTCACCAAGAACATCCATCCCCAGATTCGTCATCACCTTTCCAGATTTTGTTCTGGTTCAACAATCAACACCTCAAGAATCATCATTCAACCGTTCAAACTCTAGGATCCAACGCTCAACGCACGTCCAGGTTTCTGTACAACAAACTTCTAAGAAGAACTTCAAGCAAACAGAATTATCTTCCCAGAAATTACTCCAAGATCTCCTTCAAACAGACATCTCCAGAAATCCAGTTTTTAAGAACTCCTTGTGCAAACAAAACTTCAAGAACATGCGATCTCCATAGTTTCATCAGTAGATCTTCCAGATCTTCAATATTCATCTACCAAAACTCTATTCGGCGATCATCAAACGCGTCCGTCGCAATCCTCATGGAGGACGTTATCTCCAGATCTACTTGAGTCATTCTCAGAGGTTTGGGGGAAATTGGAATTGGAAAGATGGAAGGGATTGGGAAATAATTGTGAGGTTGGTGAAGAGATTGAACGAAGGTTGGGTGAGGCTGAGAGAAGGATTGGAAGAGGAAAGTTCAGAAGAGAAGACGGCGGCGGCGGAGGAAGTTAGAGAAGGAGATTAGGGTTTTTCAGATGGAGAGAGAGGGAAGAAGAAAGTGGGCCTCAGGGCCCAACTATTTTTTTGACACACTTACCCTCACGTTTTTGGACAAGGTCTGGGCTTTGGCCCCAATTTTTCTGGTATACCCCCAGAGTACCAACACACCCCCTGCTGCGTTTTTTTGGGAGACTTGGGCTGGGCCCAGATTATTTGTTTTTTATTTTTATTTTTCTGTTATCCCCTTATTGTAGCAGTGTACCCCCCAGCCCTCTTTCTTGTATTTTGTTATTTTTATTCTTTTAAAGAATAATAGAAAAAATGAAAAAAAAAGAAATGAAAAGAAAACATTATGAAAAAAGAATATAGAAAAAGATTGAAAAAAGAAAATAGATTTGAAAAGAAATAGGAAAAACAATAAGAAAAGAAATAAAGAAAAAAGTGAAAGAAATATTTGTGAAAAAAAGAAATAAGAAAAGAAAAGAAGAAAAATATTGTGAAAAATATAGAGAAAAATATTTTGAGAAAAGAAAAATATGTTGAAGAGAAAAGGAGAAAAAGGAAAAAATATTAAAGTGCCGATTTAATATTTTTAAAAGCATTTTCTTTTAGGGGTATTTTCATAGACTTTATTTTACGACTTTCAGGATAATTAGAGGCCCATTTGTTAGGGGGCTATTTTCAGTCGATTTTTCAAGATAGAATAGGATAGCGTTTCCTAGGAGATTTATTTCAATATGCACCCATTGTAACCATTTTTTCAGAGATTAATAAAACGAGATTTGAGCTGTGGTCCGATAGTAGCCGAACTACAGCTGCTCTGATTCTTCGTACCAGACGAAGATATGTAGGCATAGGATGCGATATCCTAGCGAGCACACTAACGACTAACTTTTGTTCTCTCGCGGCTGTGCGATCGAGACTTTCCCGCTGACGACTAATTGAGTACCCTTTTTCTCTCTTGCCCAAGTGCATTTGAGACTCAGCCATAGTTTTGACCGTAGGTTCCCGACCCTGTGAAACCAGTTGCTTTTCTCACTGCTGTGTGAGAATGTTTTGTTTAGCCGTAGTTAGTCTGAACTACGTAAAGCTCTGATCTTCCATCCAGTGGAAGTACGTAGGCACAAGACGCGAGGTCTTGGCGAGCCAATTTTCCCCGTAGTCCCGAACTACGTTGACTCTGACTTTCTCTCTCGAGAATACGTAGGCATAGAGTGCGACGCTCTATCGAGTCAATTCCCTTCCGTTTAGATTTAGCAACCGTAGATAGATTGTTTTGCATCCAGTAGACAACCCAAGCAAGCGTGGATCCCGTCGAGTACGACGGACGTGAGGGGTGCTAATACCTTCCCCTTGCGTAACCGACTCCCGAACCCAGGCTATGGTTGCGATGACCATACCTTTTCCCCGTTTTTTGCGAGGTTTACTTCGAGCGTTTCCTTTCCCGCTCTGAGGGATAAATAACGCACGGTGGCGACTCTTCTGTCAGCCGGCGCCGATTTTCGCAGTAGCGACAGCTGGCGACTCTGCTGGGGACTGCGATAGTTCCCCATGCATGCGGGATCCAACGTCCCCTAAGAGAGAGTCAATCCTAGCGTTTGTTTGCTTGTCTATTAGGTGTTTATTTATTGATATTATCTGTTGCTGTTGGGCTGTTACGGGTATTCTATGATTGAGATAAGCCGGACCTGGGCTCGAGTATGAGTATACACCTAGATATAGTTGCGGAGAAGTAGTAGACGAACCTGTCTGCTGAGCAGGCGCAGTTCCCTACGAAAATTCGCACTCGGACGAGGTTCTCACAGAGGTGCTCCTTTCCGGTCCTGAGGATATGAGGGGAGTCCAGACGTGAGGATTGTCGACTCTGGGAACCGATCAATTGGAAGTTAGCTAAGTGAGGCCTCTTCAGGACTTGATGATGCCACTCCTTCTGGGAATTGTATCGTCAGTTCTGAAAGTTTGTGACGCTGACGACCGCATAGGATGCCATACCTTGTCAGATATAGGTCCATACCTGTGAGTGGGGGGGGGGGGGGGGTTTTGTGCAGGAAACTTGACTTCCAACCTACCCGTTATTCTGGTCTTCTTTTCAGAGAACGTCTCCGTCAGTAGCGCAGCAGTATTCAGATTTTGTGTGGGGCTGTGGTCCCATTGTGTGCTGCATTTTGCATATCATATGCATATCAGTGTTGCATTGCATATCATCCTCCAGCTAGCCAGAGTTCTGATCCAGCCTTTGTTTCCTGAAGGTGATTACCCGGAGTTTGGATTGAGCAGCTGTTGATTGACAGAAGACCGACCTAGGGGTTGAGTAAATTTGAGCAGAATCAAGTGTCGAAGTCAGCTGAAGATTATTGGTAGCCATGTCTGAAGGCAATTTCCAGTCTCCTAACACCTTGACAGGGTTCACTATGGCGTCCAACCCTCTGTATGATTCCATGGAAGATTCCCCGCAAGTGAACAACGTTGCTGCAGACCAAGTTGTACAGCCTTCTGTTGAGAACCGAGATCGACATGAGCAGTTTGTTGCCCAGAATGAGCGTCCTCCTCCTGTCAACAATCAAGGTGTTGCTTTCCCTGTGATGAATTACCGAAGAGATATTCCAGCAGCTGGGATGGTAGATCCAAGAGCCCTTGACGATGGTAGAAGAGTCCGAGTGTTGGAAGAGCAAATGAAAGCTTTGAAAGCCAAAGATGCTGTCAACCTGGATGCTGTAGGCATGTGTTTGGTTCCTGACCTGGTGTTGCCTTACAAGTTCAAAGTGCCGAAATTTGAAAAGTACACGGGAGATAGCTGTCCAAAGCTGCATTTGATGATGTTCTGTCGAAGAATGACTGCGTTTGCGCAAGATGATAAGTTGATGATCCATTGCTTTCAAGATAGTCTGACTGGGGCATCTTTGAGGTGGTATATGCAGTTAGAGAGGAATCAGATTCAGTCATGGATGGATTTAGCCAGAGCTTTTCTGAAGCAGTACGATTACAACCTAGACATTGCTCCTTATCGCATGCATTTGCAAGAACTGTCTCAAGAGATCAATGAACCTATCAGGAGGTATGCTCAGAGATGGAGAGAATTTGCTGCTAGAGTGCGTCCCCCGCTGTTAGACCAAGAGCTGGCAAGCATGTTTGTGGATTCCCTACAATATCCGTACTTCAAAAGATTGCTCGGAATTCCGGCAAGTTTCTCTGACGTGGTAGCATTAGGAGAACGCCTGGAGTACTCCATAAGAATGGGGAAAATTCAGATTACTTCATATGATCAAGCTGGTGAAACTGAATACCCTTGTGACTATCAGAGTGAAGAAGAAGTTGTGATTAACTCAGTCATGCCAAGGGTTGAATATCCTCCAAGCGAATCAGTGAATTTTGTTGGTTCATCATCTTATCAGAGATCAGTACCTCCCGTGGCTTGTTATACTGAACAGACAGCCGTGCCTGGGGCACCATATCAGGAATCTTATGTCGCTTCCATTGCAAATCAGCGAACTCGTGGCCGAGGTTATCAGAATCAGCGTCAGAACCAGAACAGACCTCGCAACAACTTAGAACGAAGGAAAGCTCCTTCTCACCCAGTGCCTATGCCGTATAGCCAGTTGCTACCATCTTTGATCCAGAAGTCTTTGGTGGAGCCGAAAGCTCTTAAGCCAGTTCCAGAACCTTACCCTCCTGGGTACAATCCCCATGTTCAGTGTGGTTATCATGGTGGCTCTCCAGGGCATTCAACCGAAGATTGTAAAGCATTTCAGGCGAAGGTACAGCAGTTGATTGATCAGGATCGCATTTCCTTTCGAGAAGGATTTCTGTTTGTTCATCCCTAACCGCTCAGCTGTCTAAGCTCATAGACTCAGAAGGGCGTTCCCCAGCAAAAGCCAGTGGTTCAGACAGGCAGGCGCCTCAGCATTAGCAGTTCTCAGACCTTTTATATCATTTGCATTTGTAGTTTCTTTCTCTGTTAGTTACTACCTGCTTTTACGCATTGTATGTTTTGAATGGTGATAATAATAAAGTGACTATGCATTTTTCTGAATTAATCATGTCGCTGTCGCTCATTTATGGCATTGCACTGACACTTGCATTTTATTCACTCCATTTTTTTCACTGTGACTAGCAAAGTTAGGAGGGAGGATGACGAAACTGAAACTCATAACCAATGATTGTATGCTTTCAGATAAGACCGTACCGATGACGTACAAGGCATTGTTTCAAATTCCCCAAACACTGGAGATATAAGGAGTTAGTCCCTTGTTAACCACTTCGAGCCAGGAAGTAGAAGTTTTTTCGGACTTATAAACCCTCACATCTTAACCCGGGGCAGGGTAGTTGACAGTTAGCTTGACCAAGCATTCAAGTCTTGCAGAGGAGTGTTGTCTTCCGAGGACCAATCAGTTTATACCTTTCAAGAGGTCAAACCTCACCAATCAGGAGTGAGACAGTTACAATCCTTTCGGAGCAATCAAGACAACCAGTGTCGCACGACTTTGTTCCAAAAGAAAGAAATGAGAAAGCCCGCTAAGTAAAAAGAAAGAAGAGCTGGAAAACTAATACTTAGGCAAAAATCAGGGCATCCCGCTGGACTTCAAAAGAAATCGAAAAATCGAGAAAAACTCAAAATGAGTCAGTCCAGGCAAAAGTCAGGGAGAATGGAAAAGAGGGATTAAAAAGAAAATTTTCCCCAGCAAACCACAAAGTCGTGTACACAGACACCGAAAGCGAAGAAGGAGTAACTGTCACTCTAGAAGAAAAGCTTGTGAATTCCTTAACTGTGGTTCTTACCATTCAACATACTTCTCGAAGAGGCGAGTGCTTGTGCCAGGTTAACTGAACCTTAGGATCGGAGATCATCACGTAGAAGGGGTGGGTACAAATCAAAATTTGAGCCGAATATCCTTTGTTTCACGAACCGTGAACCCGACCACGATACAACCCTTAAAAGACCTAATTGAGGTAGGGTTATTCTGAAGCGCATTACGATAAGGTTGAGTAACCTGACTCCTTCTTGACTTGCTAGTCACATCTTTGTTGTATTTTTCACTGACCACGTAAGCACTGCGTTTGAACTTTGGTTCATTCGTCACTCTCAATCATATGCATGTAAATGAGTGACAGCTCAAAATTTTTTCAAAATCTGCATAACCATTGCATTAAGATTACCATTCGTGAACAGACAATTCTAATTGCAGGTTAGTAGTTGGCATGAAAGAAATTCCAGCAGGAATAATCAAATAGGACTGAGTAATTCAGTAGTCTGAACCAGAATGGGGTATGTTGTGAAGACCCGTGAATCAGGGGCATTATCTTCCAGTAAGTTCAGTATCAGTCAGTCTGAGGACAAGTCCCGAAGCCTCAGTTGAGCAGGGGCAGTTATTTGAGAAGTAGTTGATCAGAAGTGAGTCTTCTTGAGAGCCATTCAGGGGCAATTATGCAGAGCGCTGAGATTTGAAAGCAGATGCTTCCAATGGATAATCAGATCGGGTTGAGTCGCTAGAACGCTCATTCAGGGGCAAGTCATCGCAAGGAAAGTTGAAATCAACGGGGTTGTTAGGTGTTTAATTGGAGATTGAATTCTTTTGTCATACAGATGTCGGGGCAAGTATTCTCGAAGTATTCTCGTAGCAAGTTGTTCGGAGCAGGTATTCCCAAGAGTTAGATTGGGGCAAGGTGCATTGTAATGGGGCAAGTTGTGCAAGCCAGTCTTTTATCCCCCAGCTGAGTGTACCAGGGGCAATTTATTCAAACCAGCTTGTTTATCCCCAGCCAGAGTTGAGTATCGGGGAATCATGTCAATACCATTATCGAAAACCTTTCAAATAAGAAGATCTTGTTGTCGTTGGATCATTATCCTGCAGTTTAAACCTGTTGCGTGTCAGTAACCAGTCGTTTCCAAAGTCCAGTTCTCGCCTGGCAAATCGGTAACCAGTTCTCGTCTGGCCCACCCTTCCGTAAGCATCAGTTCCCGTCCTGGTGCAGTTTATTGTAAGCAGCAGTTCCCGTCCTGGTGCAGTTTATTGGTAATCAATTCTCGTTTGGTCACCGTTTCTTCAAGTGTTATGCCAGTTCTCGCCTGGTGTACGATAGCTTTCAGCCAGTTCTCGCCTGGTTGTCTATACCTCAGCTTGTTGTCCAGTCAGCCCGTCTGGTTCAAAAAAACCAAAAATCAATTTACCTAACCTATTTTCCTATCAGTTCTCGCCTGGTAGTCTACCTTTGAATGCTAGTTCTCGTCTAGTATTTTCCACATCTTTCACTGTGTACATAGTCCATGTTTATTCTAAACCAAAAAAACAAAACCAAAAAAAACCTAAAGGTATCTGACACAATGTTTCCCAATGACTCGCGCGTTGTCATGTTCCCCGATACGAAGCTCGACGGAGGCCAGCGCTTCGAGTAATGTTTGAATTCCTCGCAGATGTTGTTAAATCAGAATTACTATTCTTCAGCAGATGAAAGTTGCTTATTATCCCCGGAAGAGTCGAGATTGTCTTTTACCCCGCATCAGAGTAGGATCAGGAGTATCTGCAGCAGATTAAGAGTGATGTCCTTGATAGTAGGAGTATTTCCAGCAGTGTGCTGCGCGTAATCAACCTCAGTTTGGGTCAATCCCCGCGGAGCGCAATCAGTGGCCAATGGTTTGAAGAAAGCATCCCCGAGCAGAGTTCTCTTTCTTTCCCCAGTGAAGTCGTCAAGCAGGGTTGCCTTTTCATTTCTCCAGCAGGGCAGTTATCCCCAGCGGATTTGATTTCCCGTTTCCAACATTTATTTTGCTGAGATGGTTCTGTGACTTCAGGTCATCCCCAGTAGAGTTGACGTTTCCTTCGGCATTTATTTTGCCAAGTGGTTTTCAGACCTGGTGTTCTCTGGCAGCTAGAGCCTGCATTAGCATTCGCATATATAGTCATAGCATTTATACAAGCATATAGCATATCCATGCCGTCTGGGCCTTGCATTTTCAAACAAAACGCGTAGCATATACATGTCATATAGGGCATTGCATCATTTCAAGCATACGCATGTCGAAACATAGACCAAGATGGTTACCTATTGGATTTCAAGTTTGTTCACCTGCAGAGTTGTGTGGTTCAGCTTCTCGTCTTCGCCAGCGGAGTGATTCTTCATTTGGTTATTGCGTCAGCATCGGAAAAAACAACAACAACAACAACAAAGATTGACATATATCAGACTTCTGAAGCTGCCCCCTTTGTCAAAACAGGTGCCAGGCAGTTCCATTCAGAATTCCCCAGGAGAATTGTCCTCAAGTTCGCATTGAACTGTGAGTTGACCAGATTTGATCCCATGAGAGAGATGGGAATCAAGGTGTTTGCTTTACGAAGCGTTATTTCAATACTTGTGGCGTCACACAGGTGTTGAAAAGGAGAAGAAAATTTTATCAGAAAATTGACCAGATGTTGCCGTTACAACCAAACTTCAGTTTATTGGAAGCTATTCCTCAAGCAGCTTTGCAGTATATTCTTGCGGTTGGCAAATTTCAGGGTTCCATTTGTATTCAACCGTCATCTACCTTGAATGTTCGAAGGCTGAGCGCTCTTCACCCATTCAGGTCGAAGCCGCTTGAATAGGGGCAGCTGTTGCACCCCAAAATTTGACCAACCGGGTCTCGCATTTGGCTCGATGTTTCGACGCATGACCGTATTCGCATCTGCATATTGCATACATTGCATTTTGCATTGATATTGATTTTATCAGGGATCACAGCTCCCGTCTCATGTTTCAGGTGTTTTTGATCAGTAGAATCGATTTTTGGGATATTTCGGTGCCCGTTTACTTTTACCGATTATTTTTGTGTCGTTCGGTGCTCATTTTGTCCCTCTGGGAATTATGGCGATTTTTCTGGATTTTATAGGATTTTTTAGGGTTTAAATAGCTTTTAAATCATTTTTTAGGATTTAATAGAATTTTTGATATTTTTAATTCTTTTTAAATCATTTAAATAGCATTTTGTAGAATATAATAGATTTTAAATTCATTTTTAGGATTTAATAGATTTTAATATTTTTAGATAATATAGTAATATAGTTTTTAGAAATTTTAAATAGAATTTAAATATCATTTTTTCATTTTAGAATAATATAGGATATTATTAGAGATTAAATAGATTTTAATATTTTTAAATAATATAGAATAGAAATTAATTGTTTTTAATTTTAGAGGTAGAATAATAATAGATTTTTTCCTTTCATTAGTGAATAGAGTTTTCCTTTATAAAAATAAATAGGTTTTATTTTCTTTTATAGATATTATAGAAAATTAATAGATTTTAGAATATTATTAATTAGGGGTTAATTAGGTTTAATGTTTGATTAGGGATTAGTTGGAGTTAATGCAGTTTTTTAGAGTTTTAAAATTCATTTTCGCAGGCCCAGAATATTTTTTTCGTTCAGCCCAGTCAGTGCAGGCCCATTGGTGTTTTTGTCCAAAAAAGGCTCAGAATTTTCAGCAAAATATCAGGAAAGTCCAAGAGTGTTCCAGCTAGCTCCAGAACGTTCCAGAATGTGCCAGCGAAATCTCAGCAATAAATATTCCCAGCCACGTGTAGAAGAGAGGGAGACCCCACCCTGCATCACACGTTCACGCCACGTATCACCATCCACTCCTCTCTCTCAGCCACGCTACACCACACGTGGAGGGCATGCACGCCTCCACTCCACCGTCCCTCCACCACGCGTCCTTCTCCCGTCGCCTCGCCTGAGATCGCCACCGGCCGGCCTGCATGGCCGGCGGCCACCATCAAAGCCTCACCGGAAACAACCCAAACACAAGAAACTCCATCAATCTCACCAGAAATCTTCAACAAACTCCAGAAACATTCATCTATTTACAAATCTCCAGAAGATCATATCAACTGCGAACGCGTTCATCCATGAACGTTCATCATCAATATCTGATTTCCAGAAATATTCATCCTCACCAAGAACATCCATCCCCAGATTCGTCATCACCTTTCCAGATTTTGTTCTGGTTCAACAATCAACACCTCAAGAATCATCATTCAACCGTTCAAACTCTAGGATCCAACGCTCAACGCACGTCCAGGTTTCTGTACAACAAACTTCTAAGAAGAACTTCAAGCAAACAGAATTATCTTCCCAGAAATTACTCCAAGATCTCCTTCAAACAGACATCTCCAGAAATCCAGTTTTTAAGAACTCCTTGTGCAAACAAAACTTCAAGAACATGCGATCTCCATAGTTTCATCAGTAGATCTTCCAGATCTTCAATATTCATCTACCAAAACTCTATTCGACGATCATCAAACGCGTCCGTCGCAATCCTCATGGAGGACGTTATCTCCAGATCTACTTGAGTCATTCTCAGAGGTTTGGGGGAAATTGGAATTGGAAAGATGGAAGGGATTGGGAAATAATTGTGAGGTTGGTGAAGAGATTGAACGAAGGTTGGGTGAGGCTGAGAGAAGGATTGGAAGAGGAAAGTTCAGAAGAGAAGACGGCGGCGGCGGAGGAAGTTAGAGAAGGAGATTAGGGTTTTTCAGATGGAGAGAGAGGGAAGAAGAAAGTGGGCCTCAGGGCCCAACTATTTTTTTGACACACTTACCCTCACGTTTTTGGACAAGGTCTGGGCTTTGGCCCCAATTTTTCTGGTATACCCCCAGAGTACCAACACACCCCCTGCTGCGTTTTTTTGGGAGACTTGGGCTGGGCCCAGATTATTTGTTTTTTTTTTTTATTTTCCTGTTATCCCCTTATTGTAGCAGTGTACCCCCCAGCCCTCTTTCTTGTATTTTGTTATTTTTATTCTTTTAAAGAATAATAGAAAAAATGAAAAAAAAAGAAATGAAAAGAAAACATTATGAAAAAAGAATATAGAAAAAGATTGAAAAAAGAAAATAGATTTGAAAAGAAATAGGAAAAACAATAAGAAAAGAAATAAAGAAAAAAGTGAAAGAAATATTTGTGAAAAAAAGAAATAAGAAAAGAAAAGAAGAAAAATATTGTGAAAAATATAGAGAAAAATATTTTGAGAAAAGAAAAATATGTTGAAGAGAAAAGGAGAAAAAGGAAAAAATATTAAAGTGCCGATTTAATATTTTTAAAAGCATTTTCTTTTAGGGGTATTTTCATAGACTTTATTTTACGACTTTCAGGATAATTAGAGGCCCATTTGTTAGGGGGCTATTTTCAGTCGATTTTTCAAGATAGAATAGGATAGCGTTTCCTAGGAGATTTATTTCAATATGCACCCATTGTAACCATTTTTTCAGAGATTAATAAAACGAGATTTGAGCTGTGGTCCGATAGTAGCCGAACTACAGCTGCTCTGATTCTTCGTACCAGACGAAGATATGTAGGCATAGGATGCGATATCCTAGCGAGCACACTAACGACTAACTTTTGTTCTCTCGCGGCTGTGCGATCGAGACTTTCCCGCTGACGACTAATTGAGTACCCTTTTTCTCTCTTGCCCAAGTGCATTTGAGACTCAGCCATAGTTTTGACCGTAGGTTCCCGACCCTGTGAAACCAGTTGCTTTTCTCACTGCTGTGTGAGAATGTTTTGTTTAGCCGTAGTTAGTCTGAACTACGTAAAGCTCTGATCTTCCATCCAGTGGAAGTACGTAGGCACAAGACGCGAGGTCTTGGCGAGCCAATTTTCCCCGTAGTCCCGAACTACGTTGACTCTGACTTTCTCTCTCGAGAATACGTAGGCATAGAGTGCGACGCTCTATCGAGTCAATTCCCTTCCGTTTAGATTTAGCAGCCGTAGATAGATTGTTTTGCATCCAGTAGACAACCCAAGCAAGCGTGGATCCCGTCGAGTACGACGGACGTGAGGGGTGCTAATACCTTCCCCTTGCGTAACCGACTCCCGAACCCAGGCTATGGTTGCGATGACCATACCTTTTCCCCGTTTTTTGCGAGGTTTACTTCGAGCGTTTCCTTTCCCGCTCTGAGGGATAAATAACGCACGGTGGCGACTCTTCTGTCAGCCGGCGCCGATTTTCGCAGTAGCGACAATGCCTGGACTAAGATTCACAGGTTGGGTAGAGGGGAGCTTGGAAGACAAGTTTGCATTGCTTTGGAACCTTACACGCTTTGGGTGAAGAAGAGGGCTATGGAGCTTAAGATGCCTTACCCTATTGAGAAACCTCTGACTACTGTGATCTCTACGCCACTCCCTACGGCAATCCCTGTTTCTTCTGATGATGTGAAGACACTTCAAGATGCTTTGGCTAAGATGAAGGAAGAGAAAGAGATGTGGGAAAGTAAGTTTCAAGCTTCTGACAAAGAGAAGATGGAATTGCAAAAACAGATGAAGGAGAAAGATGACTTGATAGAGTTACTTGAGCGGCGCGCTGTGAAGAGGCATGCAGAGGATTTATTTTCCTCTACTACTCCATCATCACATCCTCCTACTTCTGGTGCTTGGAAGGGTATTGTGGATCAGCTTGTGCTAGAGAAGATCACCATGAAGCACAACTATGAGAAAGAGATTAAGAGACTCCGAAGGAAGTATCAGCTTGGATCGTCATCAGATGTTCCTTAGGACCTAGCTTTTTCTTATTTTGATATTATTGTATTTTGTACTTCCAAGTGTAACTCTTTCCAATATTCAATGAAATGAGATGTTTATCAGTATTTCAAGAAGTGTTATTTTTTCTTTATGATGTTTGTAATTGCTTTATATTTTAAAGATCCTTGAAAACTGGTTGAAACACCTGCATTTTGCATTTGCATTCGCATCATCGTGCATTGTGTGTTGCCTTTTCCAGATGTCTTATTTGTTTCTTTTGGCCTTCCTTCAGTCAAGCTGTCGCATCACTACAACACCCGGGCTAACTCTAAGAAAAAGATGGATCAGTTGTAACAAGAGAACCGCGAGCTCCGTGAAGAGGTATCAACTCTGAAAGATGGTTTGGAGAGACTGACTGCCGCGATGGAAGCTCTGGTGGCTGCTCAGAATCAGCCACCACTACCTCCTCCTTCTCCTGTCCAAGGAACTGTGATTTCTGAAATCGGATCAACGCCCATTTCTGTGGCCCCGATTAATGCTTCTCAATATCAAATGCCTGTTGGTTTCCCTTGGGGCATGCCTAACAATTATGTGCCAGAGGGATATCGACCTCCTGTTCCCGAAGGTTCTAGACTCCCTGCTGTCATACCTGTGCCACCTCCTGTGGTTAATGTTGTTCCTAATGCTGAAGTTCCGGTTGTTCCTACTGTCATACCTGTGCCACCGCCTGTAACTCACGCTATGCCTTATACTGAAGAACAAATTTTCCATATTGCTCCGAGCGAGAGTTTGGATGTTATGGATCGAATAGATGACTTTCAAGATCAGTTTGCTGAAATGCAAAGAGAAATCAGGGCTTTAAGGGGAAAGGAGTTATTTGGAAAGAATGCTCATGAGCTTTGCCTTGTTCCAAATGTGAAGATTCCCGCTAAGTTCAAGGTTCCGGATTTTGAAAAATACAAAGGGAACACTTGTCCGCAAAGTCATTTGATTATGTATGCTAGAAAGATGTCTACCTATACTGACAACCATCAGTTGTTGATCCACTATTTTCAAGATAGTCTTACTGGTGCTGCGCTGAAATGGTATATGGGACTCGATAGTACACAAATCAAGACATTCAACGATCTTTGTGAAGCTTTTGTTCGTCAGTATAAGTATAATCTCGATATGGCGCCAGACCGTGATCAGCTTCGCGCAATGTCTCAAAAAGAGAAAGAAACTTTTAAAGAATATGCGCAAAGATGGCGTGAGATTGCAGCTCAGATAAGCCCTCCGCTTGAAGAGAAAGAAATGACCAAGATTTTTCTGAAGACTCTGGGTTCATTTTACTATGAAAGGATGGTTGCGAGCGCTCCTAGTGATTTCACGGAAATGGTTAATATGGGGATGAGATTAGAGGAAGCTGTCCGTGAGGGACGTCTGATAAAAGAAGGAAATTCTGGAAGTACAAAAAAGCCTGGTGTTGGGTTCCCTAAGAAAAAAGAGGGAGAAACTAATGCTATATCTCAGGAAAGGTCTAGAAGACGCAGAGTTGTGAACAACAATGGTAGTCGTCGTCAGCAACAAGTAGCATTTGTTATGCCTGTTGTCAGTAACACCCCTACCGCTCAAGCTACTGCAAGTTATCAACCACGTTTCCAAGAGAAGACAACTCAACAAGGTCGTACACAGAGGAAAACACAATTTGATCCCATTCCAATGACGTATACTGAGCTCTTTCCGGCTTTAATAAAGAATAATTTGGTTCAACCTCGTGATCCGCCGGCTGTTCCAACTGAAATTCCATGGTGGTATAAGCCAGATGCTCATTGTGCATTTCATCAAGGTGCCCCGGGACACGATATCGAAAATTGCTATCCTCTGAAGCATGAAGTTGCAAAGCTCGTAAAAAGCGGTATTCTGTCTTTTGAAGATACCAACCCTAATGTGCAATCAAATCCGTTTCCTAAACATGGTAATGCAACTGTTAATATGGTATATGGTTGTCCTGGTACATACCGTATTTTCGACATTCGCTGGATTCGGAGATCGCTTGTTGAAATGCATGCTACTTTGAGTGAGTTCCATGATATTGAGCATGATTATGCCGCCTGTTGTATTTGTTCTGTGAACCCTCGAGGGTGTGTGATTGTAAAAAGGGACTTACAAAAGATGATGGATGAGAATTTGATTCAGGTTACTGCAAACAGAAATGAAGTGGAGAACGAGGTGAATGTCATAGTCCCACGTTTCAATATTCCTGAGCGGGTTGTAATTTCTTACAACAGTCAGAAATCTGCTGTGACGCCTTTGGTTATCCGTTTGCCTGGCCCGACGCCGTATGAATCCGATAAAGCTGTTCCCTACAAATACAATGCTACTATGTTGGAGGATGGAAAAGAGGTTCCCATTCCTTCTCTTCCCTCAGTTGTGACTATCGCTGATGTCGGACGTGTAACCAGAAGTGGTCGAGTATTTGATAATGTGCCTTCAAAGACAAGTGAAGATACTGGGAGTAAGCAAATTCAGTTGAAGACTTCTGTAGAGTCTGGTCAATCAATTGATGTAAATCAAAAGTCAGATAATGATGAGGTATTGAAATTGATCAAGAAGAGTGAATATAATGTGGTGGATCAATTGTTACATACACCGTCAAAAATATCTGTTTTATCTCTGTTAATGAGCTCTGAGGCTCATCGTGAATCGTTGCAAAAAGTATTGGAACAAGCTTATGTAGATCATGATGTGACTGTTAACCAGTTTGATAGCATTGTTGCCAATATCACTGCGTGTAACAATCTGATTTTTTGTGATGAAGAGTTGACCGAACATGGAAGAAATCACAATTTGGCTCTCCATATTTCCGTGAATTGCCAGGAAGATGCTCTATCCAATGTGCTGGTTGATACTGGGTCATCGTTGAATGTGATGCCAAAATCTACTTTGTCCAGATTATCTTATCAAGGTACTCCTATGAGGTTCAGTGGGGTCATTGTGAAAGCCTTTGATGGATCGAGGAAAACCGTGATTGGAGAGGTTGATCTCCCTATCAAGATTGGTCCGTGTTTTTTCCAGATCACTTTTCAAGTCATGGATATTCGTCCTGCTTACAGCTGTCTTCTAGGACGCCCATGGATCCATGAAGCTGGAGCTGTTACTTCGACACTGCATCAAAAGTTAAAATTCGTGCAGAATGGTAAACTTGTCGTTGTTGGTGGAGAACAGGCTATGTTGGTAAGCAGTTTGTCGTCTTTTTCTTATATCGATGCGGAAGAGGATATTGGAACTCCGTTTCAGGCTCTTTCTGTGGTTGATAAAGATGTTAAGAAGGATGGGGTGTCCATGTCTTCTTTAAAAGATGCACAACATGTAGTGGATAATGGCCAAGCTCATGGATGGGGCCGAATCATTGAAGTTACTGAGAAAAAAGATAGAGCTGGTTTGGGTTTTACATCTGGTTCAACCCAAAAAGAGCTGAAGAGTATTCATGAAGTCTTTCGAAGTGCTGGGTTCATCCATTGCAAAGATCATTCTACAGCTGCAATTCTTGAAGATGACCAAGAGGAAGAAATGCCCAACTTTGTGACACGTGGATTGATATGCCAGAATTGGATCGCTGTTGATGTTCCTACTGTTGTTCATGTTTCAAAGTAATTTGTTTTTGTTTCTTTCAAAAATCCTTTCACTCTGCCCAAGGTGAAAGTGAATTTGTGAGGGCTTTGTTTCAACTTTTATCATCATCAATAAAATGTTTTTCTGTTTATCCATATGTTGTTTTCCTTTTTTGCTTTACTTCTGAAAAATGGTAACATAAAAAACCGAAAAAAGTATAATAATGTTATAATCACTCTTATCTGCATAATATTTTCATTTTTTTTGTTCATATTCTAAAATCAAACATAAAATCATTGTGCAGATTGATTGTTAAACCCATTGGAAACAATGACCATATGCCCCCTCCCAACTTTGAGTTCCCTGTGTTTGAAGCGGAAGAGGAGGATATTGAAGAAATTCCTGATGAGATTTCTCGATTGCTTGAGCACGAGGAGAAGGCCATTCAGCCTCATGAAGAGCCGGTGGAATTGGTTAATCTGGGTTCCGATGATGATAAAAAAGAAGTCAAGATTGGGGCACTGCTTCAGTCAGATGTTAAGAAGAGGATGGTAGAGCTTCTTAGAGAATATGTTGACGTGTTTGCTTGGTCCTATCAAGACATGCCTGGTCTTGATACTGGTATTGTGGAGCACCATTTGCCATTAAAGCCTGAATGTTCACCCGTGAAGCAGAAATTGAGAAGAACTCATCCTGACATGGCAGTGAAGATTAAAGAAGAGGTTCAAAAGCAGATTGATGCTGGTTTTCTTGTGACAGTAGAATATCCTCAATGGGTGGCCAATATCGTGCCTGTTCCAAAGAAAGACGGAAAAGTCCGAATGTGTGTTGACTATAGAGATTTGAATAAAGCAAGTCCAAAAGATGATTTTCCACTACCACACATTGATTTGTTGGTAGATAATACTGCTAAGTTCAATATCTTTTCATTTATGGATGGATTTTCCGGTTATAATCAAATAAAGATGGCACCTGAGGATATGGAAAAAACAACATTCATTACACCCTGGGGAACATTCTGTTACAGAGTGATGCCCTTCGGTTTAAAAAATGTTGGTGCAACGTACCAGAGAGCTATGACCACTCTGTTCCATGATATGATGCATAAAGAAATTGAGGTCTATGTGGATGATATGATTTGTAAGTCGAAGACTGAAGAAGATCATATTAAAAATTTATTGAAGTTGTTTCAACGTTTGAGAAAGTTTAAGCTCTGTCTGAATCCTAATAAATGCACTTTTGGTGTTCGTTCTGGAAAATTGTTAGGCTTTATTGTCAGTCAGAAAGGCATTGAAGTTGATCCTGGTAAAGTTAAATCTATCCAGGAGATGCCTGCACCCAGAACAGAAAAACAAGTAAGAGGATTCTTGGGACGTTTGAACTATATCTCTCGATTTATATCCAATATGACTGCCACATGTGCACCGATTTTCAAACTTCTCCGCAAAGATCAGGGTTGTGTCTGGACAGAAGATTGTCAGAAAGCTTTCGAAAGAATTAAAGAGTATCTGATTGAACCTCCTATTTTATCTCCTCCCGTAGAAGGAAGACCTTTGATCATGTATTTGACCGTGCTAGAAGAGTCTATGGGTTGTGTTCTGGGTCAACAAGATGAATCCGGGAGAAAAGAATTTGCCATTTATTATTTGAGTAAGAAGTTCACTGATTGTGAGTCTCGGTACACGATGCTTGAAAAGACATGTTGTGCTCTAGCTTGGGCTGCCAAGCGCCTCCGTCAGTATATGTTGAATTGTACAACTTGGTTGATATCTAAAATGGATCCAATCAAGTATATCTTTGAAAAGCCTGCTTTAACTGGGAGGATTGCTCGTTGGCAAATGTTGTTATCAGAATATGATATCGAGTATCGAACTCAAAAGGCGATAAAAGGAAGTGTTTTGGCTGATCATTTGGCACACCAGCCAATTGATGATTATCAACCTATTCAGTTTGACTTTCCTGATGAGGATGTGATGTATCTAAAGGTTAAAGATTGTGAGGAACCATTACATGAAGAAGGACCTGAGCCTGGATCCCGTTGGGGTTTGATTTTTGATGGGGCGGTTAATGAATATGGCAGAGGTATTGGTGCAATTATTGTTACTCCTCATGGTTCTCATATTCCTTTCACTGCAAGGTTGGTTTTCAATTGCACAAATAATGCGGCTGAGTATGAAGCGTGTATTATGGGCTTGGAAGAAGCTATCGATTTAAGAATCAAGATTCTGGATGTATATGGAGATTCAGCTTTAGTGATTAATCAGATTAAAGGGAAATGGGAGACACGTCAACCTGATTTGATTCCTTATCGTGATTATGCAAGAAGGTTGTCAACTTTCTTCAATAAAGTTGAGTTTCACCATATACCAAGAGCAGAGAATCAAATGGCAGATGCTTTAGCGACTTTATCCTCCATGATTGTGGTAAATCATTGGAATGATGTGCCAAAGATTAATGTGATGCGTCTTGATAGACCAGCTCATGTGTTTGTAGTTGAAGAGGTTGTTGATGATAAACCATGGTATTATGATATTAAATGCTTTCTTCAGAATCAAGAGTACCCACTTGGGGCATCCAAGAAGGATAAGAAAACTTTGAGAAGATTGGCTGGTAGTTTCTTCTTGAATGATGATGTGATGTATAAGAGAAATTATGACATGATCTTGCTCAGATGCGTGGACAGACACGAAGCGGATATGTTGATGAAAGAAATCCATGAAGGATCCTTTGGCACCCATGCCAATGGACACGCGATGGCTAAGAAGATGTTAAGGGCAGGTTACTATTGGCTGACAATGGAATCTGACTGTTGTAAATATGTGAAAAAATGCCATAAATGCCAGATTTATGCTGACAAGATTCATGTGCCTCCAACTCCTCTCAATGTTATCTCTTCTCCATGGCCTTTTTCAATGTGGGGCATTGATATGATTGGAATGATTGAGCCTAAAGCGTCGAACGGACACCGTTTCATATTGGTGGCTATTGACTATTTTACCAAATGGGTTGAAGCGGCATCATATGCAAATGTGACTAAGCAAGTAGTGGTCAGGTTTATCAAGAATCAAATCATCTGTCGGTATGGTGTTCCGAGCAAGATCATCACTGATAATGGGTCGAATTTAAATAACAAGATGATGAAGGAATTATGTGATGAGTTTAAGATTGAGCATCATAATTCTTCTCCTTATAGACCCAAGATGAATGGGGCTGTTGAAGCTGCTAATAAGAACATTAAGAAGATTATTCAAAAGATGGTTGTTACATACAAGGATTGGCATGATATGCTTCCTTTCGCTTTGCATGGGTATCGTACATCTTTTCGCACTTCAACAGGGGCAACCCCTTTTTCTCTTGTTTATGGCATGGAAGCAGTGCTCCCGATAGAGGTTGAAATCCCTTCTATGAGAGTTTTGATGGAAACTGAGTTGAATGAGGCTGAATGGTGTCAAAGTAGATACGACCAGTTGAATCTGATTGAAGAGAAAAGAATGACGGCCTTGTGTCATGGCCAATTATATCAACAAAGAATGAAGAAAGCATTTGATAAGAAGGTTCGACCCCGTGTGTTCAGAGAAGGTGACCTCGTGCTCAAAAAGATCTCGACTTTTACTACTGATTCTAGGGGCAAGTGGACTCCCAATTATGAAGGCCCATATGTTGTTAAGAGAGCCTTCTCTGGCGGTGCATTAATTCTTACAACTATGGATGGAGAAGAGTTCGCTCGTCCTGTGAATGCTGATGCACTCAAGAAATACTTCGCCTAAAAAATAAAAGAACAGCTCGCTAAGTTGAAAACCTGAAAGGGCGGCTTAGGCAAAAATGAGCGTCTCGGTGGATTGAAAACCCGAAAGGGCGGTCCAGGCAAAAATTAGAGACAAAAATAGAAATAATCATCCCGGTAGATTGAAAACCCGAGAGGGCAATCTAGGCAAAAGTTAGGGATCATGGCAAGTAACTGCATCTGGCCAGTCTTGATCGTTTGAAGCAACATTTCCTATCAAAGGTTTTACTTCGGATATTCTCCGCTGAAGTCTCAAACACAGTTGGAATTCAAAGTTGTTAGGGAGAATAATGGTCATTGTATTTCAATGTAGAACTTTCCATTGTACTTACCATTTTTCAAACTTTGTAATGATCCATGGAGTTACGCCATTTGCGGACTACCATTCTATCAATAGAATTTGGGCCTTTGTCCCTTTGTTTGCAATTCTTATTTTGTTTCTGTTTACAGAATTTCATTTTATTTTTGATGATGATTTTTGAAACAAATGTGAATAATTGATTTAAGTTTTGAAAATTATAAAAACATTTTTCTTTGATTTGTGAAAATAAAAGAAAGAATGTCAACAGTAATCCCAAGAATGGTAGAATCTTGAAGCGAAAAGCGTAAGTGTTCTCTTCAGCAGGGTTCTTTCTTGCCTCTCTGGTAGAATTTATTAGCAGCTCCCCAGTAGAGTTGTGTTGATGTTTCCCCATTTGGGCTATATTGAGGTCTCTTCAGTAAAGTTTGCTGATATTCCCTTAGCAGAGTTTTGTTTCTTTGGATAAACCAGACGAGTGTTGAACGGTTTTCCACAGCAAAGTCTTGATTCAAATGATAGGACAGTTGAGAAATTTGAAGACCACTTCTCCTTGATGTTTTTGCCCAGGCGGAGATTTGTCTTTGATGATTCCTAGCGGAGGTTATGCATTTGCTTTGGATTATTCCCCAAGTAGAGAACAAGGTTGAGAAGTGTTGACATAGCAGTCACCTGTCGGGTTTTCTCTCACCTTGTGATTGGGTGTTGATTTAAAATCCCCCATAGTTTGACTTTTTGCTATGATTTTAACTTCTTATTCCCCTGGCAGGGTTGGAAGATTTGTGTTGCTATGTTTTTCTCCAACAGTTTTTTTTCTCAAAGCGGAGTTCATATTGTTGTTCCCTTTTGTTGAGTTATTGATGGTTGAAGATTGATCTTTGGGGTCTTTTCCCCAAGCAATATCTCCATTTATTCAGCAAGATTTAAGCCTTGTAGTAGGATTTATTTTCCTTTGATGGCTCTTGTGTATCTCTTGCAGATTTTCTGTTGCTGATCCCCAGCACGATCTCCAATGATATCTCTAACTCGCAGAGATTAGCCGAGTATTTCAGTGGTGTTGTGGTGTTTTGTTCACCCTCTGTTTGCCCTTTTTGTCTGATTTATCAGCATATTCATACTCATTGAATGCGCATTCATTTTGGTTGAGCATAGCATGTCTTTGTTGCATTGTGCATCCTGCATTTTTTGTTGGTATTTCCCTTTTCCCGATGTTGTTATCTCGCAGAATGTGTGTGTCCTCTCTTCATTAGAGTGTCGACCCCTAAGCAGAAAATACCTATCATTTTTAATTCCCCACTGAGTTTATGCCTCGTGGAAGATGTTTTGTTTAGCTTTCATCCCCGGCTTTTATCTGGATGGAATTGTTCCCCAGTTGAGTTATTTCCTCATTGGGTCGAGTCTTGTTTGACCGTTTCTTTCCAGTTTGTTCCTGGATTGAACTTTGGTCTCTTGCAGCAGTTACTTTAGTTTTCTCTGAGCTGTGGAACCGGGATGACGAGAAGGTAATTTTGAGGACTTATTTTCCTCAGCAGAATCTGTTATTGATCCCCATCAGAAGATGAAGATTTGATTTCCCCAGTAGTGTTTTGATAACACTCTCTTGGTAATTAATTATGCAACTTCATGTGGAAGCCTCTTTATTTGAGCAGCTTGTGTAATCTCCAGAAATTTACCTTCTCAATAAATAACATTTCTCTGGCTCATCCTCAACAGAGAAGCTTATTGTGAAATGATGGATCTTTATCCGACCAACTTTTCTGTCAATTGGAATTTATGTGGAATAACTCCCGATAAGAATTCTATTGCATGGTTCAACCTGCTTGTATCTCTTTTAAAGATCCTCGCCAGAGTTGTTAATATCTTTTTCCAACAAATGGTTGTCTCTTTATTTGAGAAGTTTGTTGTGTGCTGCTCAGTAACAAGTAGCTAATGATATATCTCTTTCTCCTACCCAGTGACAGGTAGTCGAGTATGGTTGTCCTACCCAGTGTCAGGTAGTTGACCTTTTATCTTTTTCTCCTACCCAGTAACAGGTAGTCGAGTCTGTCCTACCCAGTACCAGGTAGTTGACATGTTGTTTACCCTATCCAGTAACCGATAGTTGGTAACCCCTTTTATTCAAGTTTATTATTCCCGCTAAACTACTCAGTAACCAGTAGTTGGCGTTGCTTCTTTTCCTACCCAGTAACAGGTAGTTGATTATATCTCAACGAGTGGATTACTTTTTATCCAGTAACTGGTAATAAGTAATACATTTCTTAGTTTTCTACCCAGTAACTGGTAGATAACAATTCTCTTGTGTTTTTTGCACTTATTTTCTACTCAGTAACCAGTAGAAAGTATTTTACCTGTTCTCTTCGGTTCGAATATCTTCGCCCAGTAACTGGCGGTTGGTATCTCTTTCCCCATTGAGTCGTTTCCTTTCCCTTATCGGAATAGGATCTTGCTCTTTTGTTTTCTCATGTGGAGTCTCTCTTTTTCTCCCGAGCTTTTGTTTGTCTCCTGTGGCATTATTTCCCCACAGAAGTCTTATGTTCGCATATCATTAGTATAATCATATCATTTTGTGGTCTCTTAGGGCTAAAAATTGGGTTAATTGTTATATTTAAGTCTCTTCTATCTAGTCGAGACAAAGATGTCAATCTTCATATCTCCGGATAGAAGAATCTTAAATAGGGGCAGCTGTAATACCCTAATTTTTACCCCTAAGATCCCACATTTCATTTGCATATCATTCCACAAACAAGATCTTACTTTGTGTTTCTTATTTACTTTATGTTTGTTTCTGTTTACTAACATCTAACCAAAATTACCAAAAATATTTTTCAATTTGTTTGTTTCTTCTTCTTCTCTGTGTGTTTAAGGTTTTGTAAGGAGATTGATGGTAAAGACATTCATTCAAGTCTAAATCAGATGGAAGTTTGGCCTCATCTTGGTCAAACTATCAAGAGTTTGCCCGTGGTAGTGGGCTATTTTCTCAGGAAACTGCTGAAGAGGCTCAAGCATATGCTCGATACAAATACCCAACCATGACCAAAACTCAAGGCAATTTCAGGCTTCGTGTAGTTGAAGGGGAATTTACGGATTCTCAGATTGTTGTGATGCTTGGTGAGAATGGGACAGGAAAGACAACATTCATTCGAATGCTGGCTGGTTTATTGAAACCTGACGTTATAGAAGGTGGATCTGAGGTGGAGATGCCTGAGTTCAATGTTTCATACAAACCTCAGAAAATTATCCCTAAGTTCCAATCAACTGTTAGACACCTGCTACATCAAAGAATTCATGATGCATATACTCATCCTCAGTTTATGTCAGATGTGATGAAACCCCTACTTATCGAACAGTTGATGGACCAAGAAGTTGTGAATCTTTCTGGTGGAGAATTGCAAAGAGTTGCCTTATGCCTTTGTCTCGGAAAGCCTGCAGACATTTATCTGATAGATGAGCCAAGTGCATATCTTGATTCTGAACAACGTATTGTTGCTGCAAAAGTCATCAAAAGGTTTATTCTTCATGCAAAGAAAACAGCCTTTGTGGTCGAGCATGATTTCATCATGGCAATTTATCTTGCTGACAGAGTTATTGTCTATGAGGGTCAACCTTCAATTGATTGTCAGGCAAATTGTCCACAATCGTTGCTGACTGGGATGAATCTTTTCTTATCCCATCTTGATATCACATTTAGAAGAGACCCAACTAATTTCCGCCCAAGGATCAACAAACTTGATTCAACCAAGGATAGAGAGAAAAAGCACGCTGGTTCTTATTATTACCTGGATGGCTGAGTTTTACTCAAAAGTCTGCTCTTTTGCCAATGCAACAGCGCAACAAATTGAGTTCCCAGTTTTAATTTATTTGATGCATTGACATATAAGATAGTCCTTTTTCTCAATGGATAGAAAAGTTTGATGCGGATATTGCTTACAGCAGGAGCTGATTCATCTGCTCAAGATTCACAGAATGGGAGGACAGCTTTGCATACGGCTGCTATGACAAATGATGTGGACTTGGTTCAGGTTATTCTTGCTGCTGGTGTTGGTGTGAACATTCGCAATGTGCATAGCAGTATACCTCTTCACTTGGCCTTAGCTAGGGGTGCAAAGGCATGTGTCGGACTGCTTCTAGCTGCTGGGGCAGATTATAACTTGCAGGATGATGATGGTGATAATGCTTTCCATATAGTAGCAGAAACAGCAAAAATGATACGTGAAAATCTGGACTGGCTTATTGTTATGCTAATGAATCCCGATGCCGATATTGAAGTCAGAAACCACATCGGCAAGACACTACGGGACATTTTAGAGGCTCTACCCCGAGAATGGATATCTGAAGATCTGATGGAGGCACTCACAAATAGAGGAGTTCATTTATCTCCTGCAATATTTGAAGTGGGAGATTGGGTGAAGTTCAAAAGAACTGTCACAACTCCAACATATGGATGGCAAGGTGCTAGACCAAAGAGTGTTGGCTTTGTGCAAACTGTTCCAGACAGGGACAATCTCACTGTTTCATTTTGTTCTGGAGACGTTCATGTTCTTTCAAATGAAGTTGTAAAAGTCGTTCCATTGGACAGGGGACAACATGTACAACTGAAAGAAGATGTAAAAGAGCCTAGGTTTGGTTGGCGTGGGCAGTCACGTGACAGCATTGGGACTGTGTTATGTGTTGACGAGAATGGAAGTCCTCCGCTAGTTGGAACGGTGGAAAATTCGTGGGCAAATCAGAGCATACACCGGTTTCATTGTTAGAATCCGATGAAGAAGTTTTTAATCTTTTCTCCCTAGTTAGCTACATTCAGCCTGATGTGCGGCAATATATTATCCAGACTTTTTATGCATTGTGTCAGTCGCCTTCAGCTTCATATATCAGGAACAAGCTAAAAGAGTGTCCATCGGTTCTAGTATTGGTCAAGTTGTTTGAGAATGAAAGCCGAACTCTTCGAGCAAGTGCTGTGAAGCTGTTTTCTTGCCTGGTAGAAAGCGCTGATGAAGCCACCATACTGGAGCATGCGAATCAGAAGTGTATTGATATTTTACTCCAGATCCTGCAATCTTGCAAACCAAGAAATTCTGAAGCTAGCTATTGGAGACTTCAATCTCTGCCAATCAGTACACAGTAAAGAGTTGAAACAACTTTCAAGGTGGGTTGTTGAAAGCAGACTAGACAAACTAGAATTTGCAAGGCAGAAACTGGCATATTGTTACTTCTCCAGTGCAGCTACTTCCTTTTCCCCCGAACTTTCTGATGCTCCGGCACTACACGAGGCGGATATTGATCTTGATATGGGTATTGCTGGCACGGAAGTTGCCAAAGAGAGCTCTGATATCATTATATTGGATGACAACTTTGCTTCAGTTGTAAAGGTTGTCAGATGGGGTTGGTCTGTTTATGCAAATATTCAGAAATTTATCCAGTTTCAGCTGACAGTCAATGTGGCAGCTCTTGTTATCAATGTTGTTGCCGCAGTTTCCTCCGGTGAAGTTCCACTGAATACAGTGCAGCTTCTCTGGTTGAATCTTATCATGGATACTTTGGGAGCACTAGCTTTGGCAACTGAACCACCAACTGATCACCTCATGGATCGGACTCCTGTGGGTCGAAGGGAACCTCTCATAACAAATATCATGTGGAGGAATTTGCTGATACAGGCAATGTATCAAGTGGCGGTTTTGCTTGTTCTCAATTTCCAAGGTGTACGTATATTGAGGCTTTAGCATACGGAACTGGTTATGGTGCATTAAACTGGACGGAACCACCATTAGAAGTGGTCGAAGTTTGTCGGCCTTGCGTTAAATGGGATTATGATGGACGCACCTATGCAATTGACTGCTACTTGAAGTTGCTTGCGAGGGGCTATATCAACTTCTAATATCAGTTCTGTTGTCGCCGTGTTGAGCGGTGCTAGTAGTTTGCTAAACAATGAATATCATGAAGCATTACAACAGAAAATTAGAGAGCCAAACCTTGGTGCAAAGTTGTTCTTTGGCGGTGTTGGTGTGCAAAAGACTGGGATAGATATTGCAACGGCTTTGAATAACATGGATGTTAGTAGTGAATATGTTCTCAAGTTGAAACATGAAATTGAAGAACAGTATGCTGAGGTGTTTCCTGCTCTAGCTGATCGAGAAAAGGTAAAATCTTGTTTGTCTGAGTTGGGAGATAGCAGCAATGCTTTTAAGCAAGCTTTGAATTATGGCATAGAACAACTTGTAGCAACCATTGCACTACGGATACGGCCACTATTAGACAGTGTAGGAACAATCAGCTATAAGCTTGCTGAACAGTTTTTCATGCAGGCGAAGTCAATTTGCTCATTGGATCCACTTGTGTATAATGAGCTAGGAGTTGTTGCCTATTATATGAAAGAGTACAAGAAAGCAGTGCGAGCAGTTCCATGCATAATAGTTGCTCAAGTGTAAAAATGTGGAGATGGTCATTGATAAATTACAGCAAACAGCATCTGCCAGTGACAAATGTGGGATTGATAACATTGAAGAGTTGCTGTCATTAGCTGCTATAATACAAAAAATTTCTAGATCACAGGAAAGCGCAACATCCTCATCACCAGTGCTCTGCCTTACGTCAACAACGTTCCTCATCTCGGCAACATCATTGGATGTGTGCTGAATGCCGATGTGTTCGCTCGGTATTGTCGGCTTCGGGATTACAATGTTATTTACATCTGCGGTACTGATGAATATGACACAGCAAAAGAGACTAAAGCATTGGAAGAGAATTGTTCTCCCAAAGAGATTTGTGACAAATACCATGCCATTCATAAGGAGGTATATGATTGGTTCGATATAAGTTTTGATGAATTTGGACGGACTTCTTCCCCTGAGCAAACTGAAGTTTCCAGGCGATTTTCAAAAAGATACACGAAAACAATTGGCTCTCTGAGGACACATTACAGCAGCTTTACTGCGATACATGCAAAAAATTCTTAGCTGATCGGCTTGTGGAGGGTACATGCCCTATTCCCGGATGCGAGTATGATTCTGCTCGAGGAGACCAATGTGAGAAGTGCGGAAACCTTCTAAACCCGACAGAATTGAAGATTCCCAAGTGCAAGGTTTGTCGAAATAGTCCTCGTATTTGTGATACAGACCACTTATTTCTTGAGCTCCCTCTTTTGAAAGATAAATTGGAAAAATACATCAACGAGATGTCTGTGGTTGGATCATGGAGTCAGAATGCTATTCAAACAACAAATTCATGGTTCAAAATGGGATTAAAGAAACGCTGATCTGAAGTGGGGAGTACCTGTTCCACATGAAAAAATACAGTGACAAGGTTTTCTATGTTTGGTTTGATGCACCTATTGGATATGTATCAATCACGGCAAGCTACACACCTGATTGGGAGAAATGGTGGAAAAACCCAGAGAATGTGGAGTTGTTTCAGTTTATGGGAAAGGACAATGTGCCATTCCACACTGTAATTTTTCCATCCACCCTACTCGGAACCGGTGAAAATTGGACTTTAATGAAGACTATTAGTGTTACTGAACACTTGAAGTATGAATCAGGGAAGTTTTCTAATACCAATGGCATTGGAGTATATTCGGTAATAATGCGAAAGATACTGATATTCCAGTTGAAGTATGGAGATATTACTTGCTCACCAATAGGCCTGAGGTATCAGATACAGACTTTACATGGCCTGACTTGCAAGCAAAATTAAATAGTGAGTTGCTGAACAATTTGGGAAACTTCATCAACTGAGTTTTGAGTTTCATTGCCAAAGCCATTGTTCAAGGAACTGAAAGATGAAGAAGTGGAGTTCTACAGGAAGAAATTTGAAGGAAGTCAAGCAGGATTCAGGGTTCCCATGCTTTAAAGGTGGTATACGGATGATACAGAACTTGCGAAAGCGATTCCATCTCAGTTTAACAAAAGAGCAATGTGTCTCCTTGGTGCTTTCTCTTATCAGCAGTAGCCTTGATGCTCGAAGAACACGGCAGTATGATTATTATCAGAGAGATTTTATAAAGAAGTTCTGTCGGTATATCCATTTTTAATTATGTTGTGGAAATGTTACTATAAATTGTTTCTGTCTATAGGAGATGCGAAGAAAGATTGCTGAAGAAGCAGAGCGAAAACGGCTCGAAATTGAGGTTGAGCTGAAGAAACAATTCACCACTTATCCAAGCCATATTTCCAAGCCATGTGAATATAATCTCAGTCATGTTACATTCCAAGCCGACCCCACAAGCCTTCCACGTCACTTAAGTGAGCTGAAAGAAGAAAAAGTCCAAAACGACATAAAAAAGTAACAGTTCACGCACAACCCACATCAAATAACCAAAACGCAATGAAAATTGCAAAACGGCAACTCAACTTCATTTCTCAGATTTGACTCCTCAAATCCTATAAATAGAATTCATCCCTCACTCTATTCTTCAAGCTTTTCAAGCCAAAAAATCTCTGCTGATTTTCTTCCTCAATTCCTCAATACAAAACCTTTTGCTCAGATTCTCTTCTCATACTTTCTTCCATCAAATTAACTTCAAATCAACCTCAAACACAGATCAATTTCGAACCAGAATTCGTTCAGAAGAAGAAGAGAAGCAAGAAGAAGTTTGGATTGATTTCTTACCTGAGTTTGAAGGTAGATTGAGCTTCACCGTCATTTTCGATCCGTTACCTTTTGTTGTGATTCTTTGAATTGTTGGTACCATTGTGAAGAGCTCTTGATTTCGATTGCAATCGCGTATTTTTCGCGTCCCGCCGTTGTGATTTAAGCAAGCATCCATGGCCGTGAATGTTTTCGCGTGTGAGAGCTAGAAGAAGAAGATAACTCTGTTTCGTTTTCTCTTTCTACTTTTCAATTATACTTTTCTTTTATTTTTTTATTTTTATTTTCCTTTTCATTTCTTTCAGAACTTAACCGTGTGGATTTTTCCATATTTTTTCTTTTATTATTAAATTTGTTTTTTAATTTCATTTTTGAAAAAGCTCTTAAAAAAATTATTTAAAAATATTTTGATTAAGTGTTGATTGTTTTGGATCTTGAATTTGATAAGATTTCATCAATATCAATGGACTTTGGGTGTTGATTTTATCCACCAAGAGAGGTGATTGATATTGACGATAATTTAATCGATTCGAGATTCAAATTGTGATTTCATTTTCTTTCTTCTTCTTTTTATTTTTGATCAATGAAATCTATGGATCATAGATTGTTGATTATCAAGGTTGATTAATCTTCATTATTTCAAAACTATGGACGAATAATCATTGAGATAATTCTCCTTACTTTGGAATAGTGATAGATTACCTTTGATTAATTGATGAAAAATCTTGATTATGATGAGATCATCACCTCTTTTCTTTTTGTGTGGCATGTTTTAGGAGAGTGATTTATATATCATTTCTCTAACATGTATTAACACTAACATTTTATTGACCGGCCTCAGATAGTCGTGGTTTCTACATAAACCCGATTACGATTGCTTAACATAGCGCTAAAGTGTCCCTTAATCGGAAAATGATCATTCGTGGCTCAAACTTACGTTTAAAAGTCCAAGTATGTTTAGTTGCTTGTCTTAACTCCAATACCTATGAAAATCATTGTTAGGAGGCTTTGATTCTATCAATCCTCTAATGAATTTTCATTAATCTTGGTCTAAGTGCAAGAATTAATCATCATTGATCATATGTTCTAACCACTAACCACTAATTCACTAACAATATCCTTGTTTAATTTTGTTTATATTCTCTTTCTACTCCTTATTTTTTACTTTTATGCTTCCATTGTATCATTTCATACCATATCTTTGTTTATGTTTATGTCATTTTTCTTTTGTCCATTTGGACCATACTTTGTTCAAAACATTAATAAAGGATAAAACATCTAAAAATTTGGTGCTATTAACTTTGTGGTTATACTCTTGGACCATTCTTAGACTTTGGACTTCATGGACCTTTGGACTTAGAATTAGGGCTCTCATTCCTATGCTTGGAGTATTGTGGATCTTAGCCTTTATTTGGCTCGCTCATTAGCTTATGCTTTAAATCGGATGGAATTCTTTTTTTTGCTTGCTATGGAGTGTGCTACAAGTCGGTTAGATCTTTCTTATCTCTAGCTCTTATTTTGTTTTTTAGGATAGTCACTTCATCTCCTCCCCTTCTTAAATTTTCAAAACTTTCTCCCTCTTTCAAAACCTTCTTGGTTTCAAACTTCAAAACCGCTTTCGCAATAAAACCTTGACTTTCGTCAAGTGATTTTTAAACTTTGTTTTTCTTAATAAAAGTCAATCAATGTTAATCATGTTTTGACCAATTTCAAAAGACATAAAAAATACAAAAACTCATCAACTCTTTTTGTGCCTTTATGCATTTTTTTTTTCACTTTAAAACTTTTCATAAAGTTTAGACATGATTCATTTCTATAGTTGAGATATAAATCTCCTATTCCCCATATTATTAAGACTTTGACATTTTCCACGTTGATGTTGAGTGATAGTCTTGTTGATAATCCAAGCAAATCCTCCATCTTTATGTGACGCAAATGTTGTCTTAATACTCGTGGGTGGATAGTCGCAGTTTTCTCCTTGAAATGACGACTTGTCTTTACATCTAAAATCAATCAAAACCAACAAAATTTTGTCATTTGTACCACGAACTACGGGGTTTTGATTCCATATTGCACTTTATGGGTACGTAGGCATGAGACGATAAGTCTCTCCAAACACAAAAATATAAAAAATAATTCTCTTCTCATCTCCCCAATCTCTTTTCAAACAAACCACTTTCAAACCAAAAAGCGTAAATATTTCAAAGGGCTCCTATAGAGTACTATAGACGTTTTGGGTGCTAACACCTTCCCATTGCGTAACCAACCCCCTTACCCCGATCTCTGTCTCGTGTTCTTATTCTAGAACTCTTTGGTTTTGTTCGCTCTTTTTCCTTTCCTTTATTTGGATAAAATAAAAGTGCGGTGGCGACTCTTGTTTTCTTTGAGTTAAGTTAGTCAATAACTTACACTCACGATTTTTACCGCTACATTATTATTAAAAGAAATGGGTTTTAATTAAAAAAGTTTGTGAGATATTAATAAGTTGTTTTTAAAAAAAACTGAAAAAAAAGCAAATTAATTAACTAGTAAAATAAATGGGCTAAAGGTTATTAGAGATTGATTTATTAAAACAAAACAAAATATTAGTCAAAAAAGTTAAATAAAGGGTTAATTAAAAGGATTATTAATAAATATCTAGTTTAAAAAAAATAATTTTATTAATTTATATTTTAATTTAAAAGATTGATTAAAGTTAATTAAAGTTGATTAGTTGCAGTTTAAAAGGTTAATTAAGTTTAAGTGGGTTAATTAAAGGATAATGGTGGGATTAACGGTTGGTTAAGAGGGATTAGGGGAGGACCCAGAGTTCGTATGTGGTGGGCTTACGAGGGTTTACGGTGGGCGTTCGTTGCGGGACGTGGGATGTGGATCCGTTGGAGATCCCAGGGTTACATATGTGGTGTACCGTAGTTGTGGTGTGCGTGTGTGCAGGTGATTACATTACAAACAAAATAACCAGAAAGTACAAAGAAAGAAAAAAAAACCTAATCCCAAATCGGTTTTCCCCTCTCCAACTTCAATTTGTCCTCTGCGATCTCCTCCTCCTCGCTAGCTTCTTCTTTGATTTCCTCCTTCTTTGACTCCTCTCTCCACGCTCTTCTCTCTGCTTCGTTCTTCAATCTCACGTCTCCGGTTTCTTCTTCCTATGATTCTGCTTCTTGTTCTTAGATTACTTCTGACCTAGCAGATTCTCACAAAACAAAACATCAAGCATAAATAGAAAACGTCAATTGAAAGGAGCTTATGCATAATGAACCATGAAGAGGGCTCGCCGATAACTTGTGGTAATTTTACGAGAACTCCGACGGCGTGCGAGGGTGGTATGCGCGACTTGAAGGTGACGACGATGATTTCGGCTGCGGACAGTTTGAAAATAGATAAGTTTTATCTCTTTTGCGGTTTGATTTTGGATTGTGATTTTTGAATGGATCTCTTCTGCTTCTGTTAGGGTTCTGTGATTAGGGGACTTTATGAGATTTGTTTGCGAACTGTTGTCCTCTTCTCATCCCAATTTCTTATTCTTTTATAGGTGCTCTGAGAATCTGAAAATTGATATGTCATTAATGGTATGTCGCAGCTTGTTTTGGAATGAATGATCCTGATGGTAAAGTCTCCTTGTTTTCGTTGAACATGTCTGGGCTGTTTTGGGAAATGAATTAAATTTGCTTTAACGTGTTCAAAACCTGTCTCGAAGGTATGGTAATTGTCCTTTTATTTCCTCTTAGATATATTCGTATTTTGGTTCTTTCTCTTTTCGTTTTGAGCATGTCTAAGTCTATTTGGGGAAGGTTTTAAAATAAACGTTATTTGTTGCTTTAACTTATCATACTTGTTAATGTTCTGCTCTTCTGGTGGTTCAATGTTATCTTATGCAGGTTGAGGTTTTGGAGAAGCCTGAGGAATTGTGAGGTTGCCGGAGTTGCGCTTCAGATGAATGACGGGTGAAGTTGGTAAGAGAAAAAAATCACCATGTAAGCTTTCTTTTGGAATTATCTTGACTTTCTAAGTTTCAAAACTTGAAAATTCAAAAACCTAAATGCTCAAATTCCAAGTGTGCTGACTTAGCTTGAAAGGTTTGAAACTGACAGACTTCCTCATGCCGCAGGTTTAGTTCACAATCTCATTACTGCTGTAAAGTGGAGTGAGCTCAGAGATTTGGATTTTACTACCAAGGTTACTGGTAAGTGTTGTTGTGATCCAAGAAGAAGTTGCCATGAAGAATGTGCTTAATGTTTTCCGATTGATATGGATTTACTGCTGCCTGAAAAGTAACTCAGGATTCCTTTCTTGACTTATTCTGATCAGGGTGACAAGGAGGTTGTAACGGGCTGTTAGTGAAGTAATGGCGGGAAACTATTGTTGCGCATTGGGAAGTTCATCATGGGACCTCAATTTGAAGATTCACAACGAACATTTTGCAGCTCAAACATTGCATTCTACTCAATCCATTAGGGCCTCTTGGAAATCATGTTTTTACGGTTGCCTTTTGAAGGTCGTGCGGTAAAGAATTCATTTGAACATAGCCTCAGTATGAAGCGAGACCGTTTGAATTGCGTCATGCATAGCAGCACTTAAATTCTTTGGTGTTCTGCAGGGATTCACTTGCCGAATTTGACCTACAGGTGACGGAACGTAGTTGTGATAGGGAGGGGGTTCTGCTTTGATGATCATGGACTCTCGCCTTTGCGAAAGTAGTAGCTGACCCGGTGCTGAAGGTGCATATCCAGCCTTAAATTAGAGGGATGAATGTCTTGAAGGGAACCGAGGTAGAAAGAGCTTCCACTTGATCAAACCGGAATCTTTGGTAAGTGGCCAACATAATTCCTAACTTGTCATTTAATCGTTTCGCTAATTCTTTTCCTGAAAAGACAGCAAGATGAAGAGGATCTCCAAGGAGTCGTGTTGGATATTCGGTACTGGCTTTGGTTGTGTAGGAATTCTGAGGGTGTAACCGTTGTTGAAGCCTTAATGAATTCCAAATGACAACTCCACAAAAATGCAAAAGCTTGGTATAATGGTAGGCCCATTAATTTCTGTAGACTTGCTATGACAGTGATCAGGTGCTTTTTGTAATAGATTCATAACATGGACATTGTGCAGGTGG
>OZ012741.1:535914430-535956930 GCA_963859935.3 Lathyrus sativus
TGCAGAGGCTGAATACAGGAGCATGGCACAACTTGCTGCAGAGATATTGTGGGTTTAGTCCCTGCTAAGGGAGCTTCACTGCAACTTTCAAACTCCTAAAATTATGTGTGACAACCTCAGCACGGTTACACTTGCTCACAATCCAATCCTCCACAATAGAACCAAACATATGGAGTTGGACATTTTCTTTGTCAGAGAGAAGGTGGCTCAGCAAAAATCTTGTTGTAGCTCATGTTCCTGCTCATGATCAGTGGGGAGATGTGTTCACCAAGCCCTTATCAGCTGTGAAATTTCTACCTCTTCGTGACAGGTTAAGAGTGGTCAACAAACAAAACTTGATTAACACACCCTCAACTTCTAAGGGGGAATGATAGAGATATGATATAGTGTTATCAGTTAGCAGTGGCTAAGTTCTGAGCCATTCAGTTATGCTGAGCTGGCATAGTTTGTTATAGTTTGTTATGTTGAGCTGGCATAGTTTGTTATGCTGTATGCACTATATAAGTGACTCTCTTGTATTTCATTCATTTAAGAAATACAATATGAAATTCCTAACTACCCTTTCCAACAGATTCTTAGATTCTATCACTACCAACCGGTTTTGTAGGGTTGAGTTAGGTCCAACCACATTTATTAACAATTAAGAGAGACGACTTTAGAATGTTCTAGTCTAGAATAGACTGGACAGCCACATAATAGAAACTGGTACAAAACGATGATATTTAATATTACTTACAATTAGTTTCCAAGAAATTTAAGAGTCATGGTTCTTTCCCTCCAAGAATTCGAGAGCTTGGTCTCTCCTTTTGTTATGCTATATGCACTATATAAGTGACTCTCTTGTATTTGCATTGGATGTATTCGTTGGAGTTTAATACAACTTTTCATATCTAAAAAGAATTAATATGTGTGAAGTTAATGCAATTTTTAAAATGATTCATACTAATCTCTATGTCAGCAAATCAATAATAAATAATTAATAACTAAAGTTATAGTTGGAGCATAAAGAAGAAATTAGGGTTTCGGTTGTTCCATTTTATATAATAAAGATGAGTGCATATAGAATCAAACTACTCATCTTTTTTATTTCCCTTTTCATTAGTTATATAAAGAGCATCACTTTTGTCTTAGAATTTGTTGATGTGATATTCAACCATTGCAGGTCAATCAGCTAAACTACACCACACACACCAGCTTTATCAAAAGTGCTGCGCTTCATCCTGATATAGCCAGATTCACCCCAATCAGAACCCCATGAATTCTTCACAATCCAATACTTGTCTCTATTTTATTCTCCATACCCAACTACAGTCATAGCATGATTAAGCTGCTTTCCACAAATGCCAGAGAAAACACCTTCTGAATAAAGTTGAAATGAATAACCATCCGCGTCAATTCCAACAGAGACGAGTTGTTGTAGCTTTAAGCTTAGCCTCATTATCAGCAGGAACTTTTTCATATCCACTTATACTCACATCATAATGTTTAGCTTTTTCTGTGTCACAGGTACCATCTACCCCTTTGTAAGGATAGTCTTTCTCAGCGGATATTCCACCTTTGTTTACGATGAATGTAAATGCTGTCTCCATTAAGCCACCTCCGCAGCCTTGGTTATCACTTTCAACATCATAATTTATCAGTTCTTATTCCGATAGAGAGACCATACCTGAATCGCGGAAAAACACATACAATCTCACAGATAATAAGTTTTTCTGCGCGTTTTTGCACTTCATTTGCATTTCATTTGTACGCGCGGAAAAACTCATACAATCTCACAGATAATAAATTTGCAGATCTTACAAATGAAGAATTTAGAAGTACTTACATGGGTCTTAGAACTAGGTCGTCGCATTCACATACAGGATTCAGGTATGATGAACATGGTGATCTCCCAGAAAGCAAGGATTGGAGTGATCTCCCAGAAAGCAAGGATTGGAAAAAGGAGGGAGCAGTGACTAAAGTCAAGAATCAAGGCCGATGCGGTAATGTTTCTTGTAATACAAGTGCATAGCTTTTAGGTGTTTCGGAATATGTTTTTTCAATTTCACTGTATTATGCAGTTCATGCTATGTCTTCATGCAGGAGGTTGTTGGGCATTCTCTGCAAATGCAGCTGTAGAAGGCCTCCACAAAATAAAATCGGGAAATTTGGTCTCTCTATCGGAACAAGAACTGATAGATTGTGATGTTGAAAGTGATAACCAAGGCTGCGGAGGTGGCTTAATGGAGACAGCATTTACATTCATCGTAAACAAAGGTGGAATATCCGCTGAGAAAGACTATCCTTACAAAGGGGTAGATGGTACCTGTGACACGGAAAAAGCTAAACATTATGCTGTGAGTATAAGTGGATATGAAAAAGTTCCTGCTGATAATGAGGCTAAGCTTAAAACTGCAGCTGCTAATCAACCCGTCTCTGTTGGAATTGACGCGGATGGTTATTCATTTCAACTTTATTCAGAAGGTGTTTTCTCTGAAATTTGTGGCATTTGTGGAAAGCACCTTAATCATGCTATGACTGTAGTTAGGTATGGAGAAGAAAATAGAGACAAGTATTGGATTGTGAAGAATTCATGGGGTTCTGATTGGGGTGAATCTGGCTATATCAAGATGAAGCGCAGCACTTTTGATAAAGCTGGTGTGTGGCATTGCCAAGTTAGCCAGCTACCCTGTGTAGTGTAGTTTAGCTTATTGACCTGTAATGGTGGAATATCGCATCAACAAATTCTAAGACAAAAGTGATGCTCTTAATATAACTAATGAAAAGGGAAATAAAAAAGATGAGTAGTTTGATTCTATATACACTCATTTTTATTATATAAAATGGAACAACCTATGAAACCCTAATTCCCATCCTTTTTCCCTTCTTTATGCTCCAACTATTTCTTAAACAGAGATTAGTATGAATCATTTTAAAAATTGCATTAACTTCACATATATTAATTCTTTTTAGATATGAGAAGCTTATATGTGCAATACAAGCAAAAGCTAGATGAAACAGTATAAAGTAATTTAAATAGAACAAATTTTTAAACAATGATCCAGAAGGAATGTATACTATACAACATATAAGACATGAAATAGCATAAGGGATTGGCTCCTACCTCCATTCCAGGAGATACAAAAAGAGTCCCACGAGCTTCTAAGCTCATTAATGCATGAGCTGTGATTGGACCATAACCCACTGACACCTGTTCAGTTAGAGGAACGTCATTCAGTAGGACGCTCAATACAGCTTTATGATTTATAACAAATATATCATGTGAGTATTAACTCTGTGATTAATAATAAACATACCCGTACTCCTTTCCTCACATTACCAAGAGGGCCTCGAAATTTTTCATATGCTGCAAGTTTACAATAATGCAGATTATAAAATATATTGATGTAGGATGTGGGTATAAAACAAGTCTAATAATAGTTTCATTGCAAAAATCAAAGTGCTCAAAAATAGTAGAAGTTATTCAAAATTCAAAGAAGCATGCATCATGATCCACAAACATAATGAGCATAAACTAAATAATGGGGGCAGCTAAACAGCATGATTTGAAAAACATATAACAATTATACTGAGAATCAACATCTTTGCATGCTAGATGGAAGAAGAAAGTTTTTAAGCAGAACGTTCATACTGAGGAAAGCACGGTGCATGAACCCAGTTCCACGTGTCTCACTGCTGAACACATTCCTGTAACCAACCAGGCCCCTGACAAACAGTAACAAAGAAATTACTAGATTTGTTGCACATCTGATTTCACTAACTGTAATGCTTGTTAGAAAATACTAATGTTATAATATCTTGATTTTATCCTCAATTAGTTTCTTATCTCAGTGTATCTTAGAGTATCCCTTAGGATTAGTTTTTATATTTCTATATTATTATCATAATTTGTTTCCATGTTTAACTAGGATAATTAGGATTAGGTGTATTAATATAAATAAAGGCTAGTGCTTCTTTTTTTTTAGGGGTGTTCGCGGGCCGGTTTGGTTCGGTTTTGAGCGAATCCGATGCCCAAACCGATCAAAAATATATGGATTGATTTGTATTGGATTTTCACATTTTTCTATAAAACCTAAACCGAACCAAACCGAAAAATAATTGGTTGGTTTGAATTGGATTGATCGGAAACATTAGAAACAAATATGCGAAAATATTTTTAAAACTTTCTTATTTTCGTCAACTAATTTTCTATAATAATTATTTTTTTTTAATTTTTTGTTTTAATATAGATTGTGAATGTCACAAATGATGTTTCACTTTTCTCTTCTTAAAGTTGAATATCTTATACTAGTTTCCATTATAATGATATATATCATATGAATTAATATGATTAGTTTGGGTAGACAGGCTCGCGGGTAGAATTTTGAAAATTCGTGCCCGAACCAATTAACATCGGGTTTCATTGGTTTGGTTCGGTTAATGCCCGAACTAAAAAAATGCCCGACCCAAACACCATGGTTTGGTTTGATTCGGATTTGCCCGAACCAATAAACGCCCCTACTTTTTTTTATCAAAATTCATAGTTCAAAGTTTTCATTCCTGCACTTCTTTCTTTACCTAAAACCCCTATTACCATCAGTCTGGAAAAACCAGATATACAAAAAATGTGGCAAAAAGAGACTTAATGGACATGTGCTGCTAGGCTCAGATATGTGTTTTGTCCAAACCCAAATGTGCTTATGTTTCTCACTAGGATGTTATTCAAAAATTTGTACTACATTTGAAACTTTGTTAAAATATCAGCTTTGAATTTGATTGGTTTACTTAATATAATGCATATTGCTAATATAATACACAATGTAACTTAATCAAGTTTTTGTTCAAAAAATGGAAAATGTTTTTATAAAATATAATTTTCCCATGCACCTTACAGTTTCAAGATCCAGTACCTTCAATATGATATTGGAAGTCTACTATAATAATCGTATTCATAATTCTTTTAAGAACATTGTTGTCCTGTCGCTCTTTGGCAATCAGGTTTTTGTTTGTCAGCATGTGAGGTTCACATGCCACCTGCCTATCGTCTGTTCACAGTGGTCGAGTTTTGTTTGCCAACCCTACCTGTTCAGACAACTTTTTGCTTGTGAGTCTCTCATTTGAGTTTCATTTCAACGCTGTTCGCAGCTCACGCGGCACCTCCTTGGGACCTCCCCCGATAGATCCTTGTTTCTTCAATCCAACCTAGATTGAATGTGCTTCTCTGAAGACATTGGTTTTGTCTAAGGTACAGTTTGCCACTGGTTGTATCAATTGTGGTTTGGCATTCAGTTTGTCTTGGTTGCAGTTTTACAGTGGTTTTTTCTCAGTTGCGCTGTTGAACCAGTTGCACTTTTGCAATGGGTGCCACAGTAGCGGTTTAATACTGGTTTTGTCTCAAGTGTGGTTTGCCACCTTTTATTCACCCTCTCAATACTCATGTAATGCAAACAAGAGCCAAAAGGGGCATTACTCAACCAAGACTTAACCCTACCCTTTTACTTACACACGTGGAACCAACTTCTGTCAGACAGGCCTTGGCTGTCCCACACTGGTTTCAGGCAATGAAAGATGAATTTCAGGCTCTTTTGAAAAATCAGACATGGACTCTGGTGTCTCCATCTGACTCAAGGAAGCCCATTGGTTGCAAATGGGTATTTCGGGTCAAGGAAAATTCTGATGGCTCCATAAACAAATACAAAGTCAGGCTTGTGGCCAAAGGCTTTCACCAACAAGCTGGTAGTGATTTTCAGGAAACATTTTCTCCAGTTATCAAGCCTGTTACAGTCAGGACTGTTCTCACTCTTGCTGTTACTCGTGGGTGGATCATTCAGCAAATAGATGTGAACAATGCTTTACTTAATGGCAATCTTGAGGAGGAAGTTTACATGCAACAACCCCCTATGCTTTTCTTAATGGCAATCTTGAGGAGGAAGTTTACATGCAACAACCCCCTGGGTTTGAAGCATCTGATAAGACTCTTGTGTGCAAGTTAAACAAAGCCATTTATGGTCTTAAGCAGGCTCCTAAGGCCTGATTTGACAAGCTCAAAGGAGCTTTACTGCAACATCAGTTTAAGGCTAGCAGGTGTGATCCCAGCCTGTTTTTCCTCCACACCAACAGCTTTCATCACTGGAAACTCTCCATCATTTATCACTTCCTCGATTAAGAGCTTAAATGCTGCCTTCTCTCTCACAGAACTTGGAAAGTTGGATTATTTCCTAGGAATTGAGGTCTCTCATCTTTCTAATGGTTCTTTGTTTCTCTCTCAAAACAAGTATGTGAGTGACTTGTTGGCTAAAGTCAATATGCTTAATGCAAATGGGATGCCTACTCCTATGATCTCTAGCAGCAAGCTCTCAAAGGTTGGCTCTGACAATGTTTCTGATCCTGCTTTGTATCGGTCAATTGTTGGGGCACTGCAGTATGCAACTTTGACAAGACCAGAAATCTCCTTTCCTGTAAACAAAGTGTGCCACCATTTTATTTGTTCCATGGAGTCTTTTTGTCCTAGCCACAATACGGTCTGAACTATGTTCTCTACCTATTTTAAATATCAAATTATATTATTAGGTTTTCAAAGGGTGCATTTGTAACAAGCTTAAGCATAAGTCTTAGCTCAAGAGTGAGTGTTACGAAATATGGCAATATCTTCTAATATTCTTTATATTATTTGAGTATCTTAGATAATCTCAATGGATTAGTTTCTTATCGGTATTTTAGAATATCTCCTTAATATTAGTCCATATTTCTTGTTATTATCATGATTTGCTACCCTATTCAATTAAGATTTTTGAGCCTTGAGTTAGTATAAATATAAGAGTTAGTATTTGGTCTTTTTGTATCAAATAGCATAATCATCAATCATATTATGGACCATTCTCAGAATTCAAAATATCCATTCTTTCTTTTCTCTCACCGTCTCTCCATCGATACAAGATAAATAAAGGATAATAGTGAGATGAATTCCCAAAGCTCAAGTTATTCAATTAGCTCTACGGGACCAAACAGTAAACAAGAAATCTTGACTGAGTTAATAAGATGTGCCGTCTGCAAACAATCATGAAGCCGAAAGCAAATTTTTAGTGAGAGAAACTAGAAAAATCATATTAATTGTCAGACATCTAATTATTGAAGAGACGCTTAAATTTATCCCGTTTTCCTTTTAATAATCTCAGAGCAAAAAAGATGTACATCTAAATTTCTCTGTGATTTATTCGGTACACAAGGTTACAAATCAAAGAGATAAAGTCAATATGGAAAAAGAGACAACAAAACCAACCTTGATGGACAAGTCAAGGACAATCTAGTTCGACCAATAGCTCCCGCGACAGGACCCATGTCGGTAACCTCAGCTCGTGTGTGAGACAAAGCCTCCATTACAAAGCCAACGTGCTCATCATTTACCTGGGATAGATCCATTGTGATGTTAAAAGTCCAAACCCATGAACAAGCATACTATGAACACAAAATTGAATTATTACCTCGATTGTAACTTCTTCTATTGGCTCAAGTTTCTGACCTTTGTCGGTTTTATACCTAATAAATTCATAGCAAAAGGACATTAAAATGGAGTAACAACAATAATCAAGCTTTATCCCACTAAGTATCATATAACTTGACCAAAGTCTCAGAACTATCAACCAATGTACAAAACTTGGCCAGTTCAAACATTTTAAATGGGTAGAACTTTCAAGAGTATTTGACATGAAGTTAAGATAAGTATGAATACAAATAATGCAAAAATAAAAGACCAGCCTTCAAAACTCTACCCAGGGGTCAAGGGACACCAGCTGTGTTTATTCATTTTTATTTATTCATGAACATTTGCATCTGTTATTAAAATCATATTGACTTAGGAGTCTTATTATGTTATTAGAGCTATTTCCTAGACTTGTCTTGGATTTAGAATAGTGGTGAAAATATGAGCACAAGGTTAAGGTGATGCATCACATTACTATTTCTCTTGTGTTTTTCAATCTTTTCCCAATAACTTCTGTACTGGGGGTATCAAACCAGTCCTGAGACTCCAACTTAACAAAAAACTAGGTCCCTGACATGGTATTAGATTTTGCCATAACAAAGTGTTTACGAGAACAATTTTTGCAGTCTATTATTTAAAAATTAATTTAAGTATATAGAAAATGAATTTGAGCATTAATCATTCTTCTCTAATATCTATATAGCTTAAGCTTTATAGGAGACCTGGTCCTTGAAAAATTCAATAGTCTCTGTCAAAATCTAAGCAATAATACTCAAGACATACACAGGAAACTTAAAGTATTTACTCAGCATTATTAAATAGCATGACAAACTCAAAAACAATGCTAAGCAAGCAAAACCACATCAAGTCAAAACCAATAATCACACTAAAATTTCAGAGCTTCAGTCCTCAGAAACTCACATGACTTTAGGTGGAGAGACAGATAGCTCAAATCCCTCACGCCTCATATTCTCAATTAAAATACCTGTTAAAATAAATGCATTGAGCAGCTGCCTAATCACAAAATAAATCGTAGACATTTAACTTGTATGCAGTTTCAGGAAAAAAGAACAGACCCAGCTGTAGTTCTCCTCTTCCTTGAACTTCAAACGTTTCTGACAAGCCGGGAAGCACATTTATGGCAAGGTTGGTTTCAGCTTCAGCCGTTAATCGATCACCAATTCTTCCACCAGTCAACTAAAAAAAATCCAGCATTAGCCTGTTTACTTGATAGAAACAATAACTACAAACTTAATAGCATATAAAAACAATTTATGGAAAAACTATATAATGCAGCTTCAATGATGACCATAAGTTATGTCTGAGTTTGGATTTGGGAATCTCCAACGAAACTTTTCACACAAGCAAATAAAGTAAAAGTAAAACACAACTTACATGAGTACCATCACGGCCAGCTAATGGGGAGTCGTTTACACCAAAGGTCATAGAAATTGTTGGTGGATCCAATTCAAGTGTGGGTAATGCAGACATAATCTAAGGCATAAAAACACAATTACTCCTGTAGCCAATTCCATTATAGTAAAATTCTCAAAATATAGGACATTAGTTACATATAAATTGATTGTTAAACATAAATAAAATAAACCAGCAAGAGCTTACTGTTTATCTCAACCAACAACAAATGGATATTAGGGTGATATTAAACTATTTGGTTTAATTATTTTATCCTGGTTTGGATAATCTTATTCTGATTTCTAACTTAGAATAGGAATAGATAACTAGGGTGGTTGGCTATATTAGTAGAGTAAACATTTGAGACACTTTAATTATTTTAAGATGTTGAATTTTTAGTCAATCAGATAATCAGGTGAGCATTATGCGTTAGTGAAGTACTCTAGACTCATCCTGACTCCTGCGTACCAAGACAAGAGGACTACTCTTTGATTGCCCTACATTAACTTCGGTATTTAAGAGCCAAGTTTGACATCATTATAGTTTGGCACTCTTGTTTGAACTTTGAAGTTATCTGCAATATTCAAGAGCCTAATTTAAGCATGTATCTTGGTTTAAAACTTGTATTAAAATGAAAAGGGGAATCGCAAAGGTCACATCAAATGACACATGGCCTTTTTCATTAAACTATAAAAAAGGAGGATATGAAAACTTAGAAATACCTCCACACTAGTGACTGTATGGCCGATAGATGGACTTGACAAACCAGCAATTGAAATTATATCACCAGCTCCAGCACTGTCCATTACAACCATGGCTGTACCTTTCTTTTTCATCAGTTTCACCACCTTTTAAATGAAAACACGTGAAATTAGTGCTTCCAGTAGAAATTCAAGTTATATTCATCTCATAAAGGCTATTGAAGAGACAACGCTAAGGATTAAGGACTTCAACACTTCAGTTTTTACGTTAGCCATACGGAATAATTTGTATTGAAGGAGCTATTTAGTTTCCATAAATGATTTTTAAATGAATGATGGAGATATATTTTTAAGCGCTGTCTATACAATGAACAGTAAGAATGTGTAGTGGATAGTTTAATAAATTACACATTAACTGAAAACTATTTAGCTTGTATCATTTACCACCATAGTATTAGACCAAATTACAATTCTATCCAACTACAAAATGTAATTGAGGTCATAGATCTACAAACCTTTCCATCTTCAATCTTTTCAGCACCAGAATCTTTGTTACGTAGTCCGTGAACCCTGTCACCAACACGAACAACTCCAGAATACACACGTCCAGTCAAAATCCGCCCAAGATAAAAGTCCTTCTCCATTATTGAAACCTGAAAATCACTATTAGGCATGGTTTTTCACTGATCTGAAAATATTAAACCCAAGAACAGTATGGAGAAATAATAACAATAAAGAGGATTTATACAAGAACAAATGAGACCGGACTTTCCTAAAGCCATTGTGCTTTTGTGATCTCTTATAATTAGTTGTGACTTGTTATTGTAATTATTTGAATAGGGAAGCAGACTTTGAAGTAATGAACCATGAATATTCATTTTGCATTCAAAATTCAATAATTAATAGGATCAGGCCACTGAATCCTCTATATAAACTGCACTTGATAAAAAAGGGAAAAGTGCATTGGCAGCGAAAGAAAAGAAACACTTTATCAATAAGACAATTAGCACGAACGGAAGCTTATCAGATAAAGAGACACAATAACAAATTCATCAATATTTCAAATACCAACCAGCATTTGGAAAGGTGCATCAATGTTTGCATTTGGTGGAGGAACATGTGTTACGATGGCATCAAGCAACTGTGACATATTTTTGGCCTCGGCAGGAGGGTCCTTTGTATAGGTGGTGGATGCCCATCCTTCTTTAGCAGAAGCATAAAGAACTGGGAAGTCAAGTTGCTCCTCTATATATACAAATAAAACATTAAATTTCAGAAAACAGAGTTTGAATTACAAAACAATCAAGCATAATTCTCATATGTCTTCTTTAATGTACCTGTAGCACCCAGGTTTGCAAATAGATCAAACACCAGACTCTCAACCTCATCACATATCTCCTCAGTAACTACATGAAATAAAAATCACAAGGTTTAGGATCTGTGAGATTTGTATAAGAGGAGGATTGAAAACAATAACTTTTTTATCCCTCTCACTTATCGCTCTTCTTTCTATACTTATTTACATAAAAGTATAATAACATTCAAAATGATCATTATACGCACAAAAACACTAATATATATTAGTAGTATCTAACAAATATAACAATTAAGCCCTCTAACTCACATTTCACATATGTAAATATACATGCATATATTGCAATGTTTAGCATGAAATAAAGGTTGCAAAACAAAAATATTGATGTAGATTTCACATTATTTTGTTTATAATGTGTTTGTGCTATTCTGCTTGTTTATGCCTGAGTGTGCATCAAATGCACCAATAGATCACAACAACAGAAAGTCTTAAGATCAACATTAATTTTTTACCGTGTGGGATGTGGCATGAGGGAGAAAAGAAACAATGTACTCAAAATTATTAATGTTGGACTTTCCGCCTTAATTGTGGTCCGCCCCTAATCGCCTTAATTGTGGCACTTTGACTTACCTCATTGCAGCCCCTAACACCTTCATTGTGTTAGCTTGTGTTAGCTTTGAAGGGTGGATTTAGTCTCACATTGCTTAGAGATATGGCCCGTGTTGTGTTTATAAGTGGGGGCAATCCTCACCTTACAAGCCAGTTTTGTGGGGATGAGTTAGGCCCAACTCAAATTCTAACATGGTATCAAGAGCCTCGTTAAGATCCGGTAGACCCTTAGACCCACCATTTATTTCCACACTCCAGATGTCCAGTCCTGGGCGTGAGGGGGTGTGTCTTCACTCTACCTGATAGAGATATGATATAGTGTTATCAGTTAGCAGTGGCTAAGTTCTGAGCCATTCAGTTATGCTGAGCTGGCATAGTTTATTAACGCTTCGTCGCTGTACCAGTTGTTCCACCACAGTTCTCGTCTAGCTCTGACGCTGCACTCACCGGAGCTAACTCAGCTTATCTAGATTGGGAGCAACAAGATGCACTTATCTGCACTTGGCTTCTTTCCACAATTTCTGATTCTCTTCTTCCCAAACTAGTGGATTGCCGTCACTCTTGGCAAGTCTGGACTGAAGTTCACCGGTACTTCGCCACTCTTCTCACCACCAAAGCACGTCAACTCCGGTCGGAATTGTGTCGCCTCACGAAAGGATCACTCATGGTTACGGAATTCATGGTCCATGTTCGCGAAATCAGTGATTCGCTGATTCCTGTTGGAGATCCAGTTCCGCTGCATAACCTAATTGAGATCGTGCTTGATGCACTACCGGAAGAGTATGATCCTATTGTTGTTGCGGTTAATAGTAAAGAAGATCTCAGCTCTCTGGATGAGCTTGAATCGAGTCTTCTTGCACATGAATCGCGCCTTGAGAAGCACCGTAAAGCTGTTCTCCCTGAGCCGGCGACGATAAATCTGACTCAAGCAGCACCGGTAGGTTCACCAAGTGTCTCTGAGCAATCCGTCACTAGAACGGAGTCGTTTCCTCAGGGCACCGGTAGGTTCACCAAGTGTCTCTGAGCAATCCGTCACTAGAACGGAGTCGTTTCCTCAGGGCACTAGTCATACTACTGCGCGCGCTGAAAATCACGGTCAAAATCCAAGCGGAGGTCGTTTTGGCCGTGGTAGTGGTCGTTTTGGTCGTGGTGGAGGTCGTTTTGGTAGATCTCAATGCCAGATTTGTCACAAATCAGGACATGATGCCTCCATCTGCTATCATCGTTACTCTGCAGCTTCGTTTGCTCCTCAACGAGCTTCCTTCAATCCCTTTATGCTGCCTGCGCGTCCTGTGTATCAACCATCCTTTGGTTATGCTTCTCCTAGGCCACCACCTCAACGTCCTACTCAGCCTCAAGCATTCTTCACTGGTATGGATCCCTCATTCAGCAATCAATGGTGGTATCCTGATTCAGGTGCGTCTCACCACGTCACACCTGATGCTTCAAATCTGTCTGACTATTTCGTTGCCGGGATCTGAGAACGTGTATATGGGAAACGGCCAAGGTCTGTCTATAAACTCTGTAGGCTCTATGTATTTTCCTTCACCTACTTGCCCTGACATGCCTCTCACCCTACACAATCTATTACTTGTGCCTAAAATCACTAAAAACCTTATCAGTGTCAGCAAGTTTGCACAGGACAATAATGTTTTCTTGAGTTTCACCTTAAATTTTGTCTTGTAAAATCTCAGGATTCCTCTAAAATACTTATGCGTGGCTGTGTTGGTGCTGATGGTCTATACAAATTCTCCAATCCGTCTCCTCAAATGTCTCAGTTGTGTCCTAGTCGCAGTTCCTCAGTACATTGTAATCTAAGTACATCATAGAATAGTGATCTGAGGACCATTACTCATAATGATAGTACTCATTCGTGTACTGCTAACTCATCTATAAATAAAATTGATTTAGTTTGCCGTACTTTTCCTGAAATTAATGTTGTTACTCTCAATACTTCATCTCTTATTTCCAATAGTAAGTATGCCCTCTGGCACTCTCGTTTAGGCCATCCTCATCACCATGCACTTACAGAAGTGTTAAAACTTTGTCACATTCGTATCCCATCTAAGCCTATTGGTGATATCTGTCATGCATGTTGTTTGGGCAAATCTCACAGACTGCATGCACCTTTATCCAATACTGTGTATAGTCATCCTTTTGAACTTGTTGTTTGTGACTTATGGGGGTCTGCCCCTGAACAATCTTCAGGTGGCTTTACTTATTTTTTGACGTGTGTCAATGCCTACTCTAGGTTTGTGTGGGTCTTTCCTCTTAGGCTAAAATCTGATACACTGACGCAATTCATTCATTTCAAATCTATGGTTGAGCTGCAGTTTAATTGTAAAATCAAAACCGTTCAAAGTGATGGTGGGGTGAATTTTAGGCCTTTTACCAAGTATCTCCAAGAACTAGGTATCCTCCATAGGCTCACATGTCCCCATACTCATTATCAAAATGGCTTAGTTGAACGTAAACATCGTCACATTGTAGAAACCGGACTTGCTTTACTTGCACAGTCTACACTTCCCTTAAAATTCTGGGATCATGCCTTTGTAACTGCTGCCTACTTGATCAATAGGCTCTCAAGTCCTACTCTTGAAAACTCCTCACCTTATTTCAAACTTCTCCATAAATATCCTGATTACGCATGTCTAAGAGTCTTTGGTTGTGCTTGTTTCCCTTTCCTTCGTCCCTACAATGCTCACGAACTTGATTATAGGTCTAAGGAATCCATTTTCCTAGGGCCGTTCATAAGGGGTACAAATGTCTGGCTGCTAATGGACATGTCTATATTTCTAAGGATGTCCTTTTTCATGAAACAAGATTTCCCTATTCCTTTTTATTTCCATCTTCTACTTCTCTTCCCACTACTTCCCCTACCTCTACTGCTTCTGCTTCTTCCTGGTTTATGGCAACAGCAGCTGCTCCTACTCCTAGTTCCCTCAACTCTTCTAGTCCTCCACACTCTCTTTCTCCCACTCCCATGTCCTTAGTCAGCCCTACTGAGTATGTTGTCTCTTCTCCTCTCACTGGTTTATGGCAACAGCAGCTGCTCCTACTCCTAGTTCCCTCAACTCTTCTAGTCCTCCACACTCTCTTTCTCCCACTCCCATGTCCTTAGTCAGCCCTACTGAGTATGTTGTCTCTTCTCCTCTCAGTCCTCTTCCAAATTCTGCTGCTGTTAGCTCACCTAATACCCTTATAGCCTCATCTTCTCCTGACCTCATTAGTTCTGACATAGCTGAACTAAGCACATGTCAGAACTAAGCACCATATCTCCCTCTTCCTCTACTGCAGCATTTCCTGCCAGTCCTATTGTCATCCCTTCTAACCCCTCCCAGCCTTTTATTCACCCTCTCAATACTCATGTAATGCAAACAAGAGCCAAAAGTGGCATTACTCAACCAAGACTTAACCCTACCCTTTTACTTACACACGTGGAACCAACTTCTGTCAGACAGGCCTTGGCTGTCCCACACTACTTTCAGGCAATGAAAGATGAATTTCAGGCTCTTTTGAAAAATCAGACATGGACTCTGGTGTCTCCATCTGACTCAAGGAAGCCCATTGGTTGCAAATGGGTATTTCGGGTCAAGGAAAATTCTGATGGCTCCATAAACAAATACAAAGCCAGGCTTGTGGCCAAAGGCTTTCACCAACAAGCTGGTAGTGATTTTCAGGAAACATTTTCTCCAGTTACCAAGCCTGTTACAGTCAGGACTGTTCTCACTCTTGCTGTTACTCATGGGTGGATCATTCAGCAAATAGATGTGAACAATGCTTTACTTAATGGCAATCTTGATGAGGAAGTTTACATGCAACAACCCCCTATGTTTTTCTTAATGGCAATCTTGAGGAGGAAGTTTACATGCAACAACCCCCTGGGTTTGAAGCATCTGATAAGACTCTTGTTTGCAAGTTAAACAAAGCCATTTATGGTCTTAAGCAGGCTCCTAGGGTCTGGTTTGACAAGCTCAAAGGAGCTTTACTGCAACATCAGTTTAAGGCCAGCAGGTGTGATTAAGAGCTTAAATGTTGCCTTCTCTCTCACAGAACTTGGAAAGTTGGATTATTTCCTAGGAATTGAGGTCTCTCATCTTTCTAATGGTTCTTTGTTTCTCTCTCAAACCAAGTATGTGAGTGACTTGTTGGCTAAAGTCAACATGCTTAATGCAAATGGGATGCCTACTCCTATGATCTCTAGCAGCAAGCTCTCAAAGGTTGGCTCTGACAGTGTTTCTGATCCTGCTTTGTATCGGTCAGTTGTTGGGGCACTGCAGTATGCAACTTTGACAAGACCAGAAATCTCCTTTCCTGTAAACAAAGTGTGTCAGTTTTTATCTAATCCTCTTGAGGAACACTGGAAGGTAGTCAAACGTATTTTGAGGTATCTAAGTGGCACTTTGTACCATGGTCTTCTTCTCCAACCGGTTCAAGCTCATCATCCTCTTTCCTTGCTTGGGTTTTGTGATGCTGATTGGGCTTCTGATCCGGATGACAGAAGGTCCACTTTTGGTGCTTGTGTTTTCCTTGGTCCCAATTTAATATCTTGGTGGTCTAAAAAGCAGCAGTTGGTTGCTAGGTTAAGTGCAGAGGTTGAACACAGGAGCATGGCACAACTTGCTGCAGAGATATTGTGGGTTCAGTCCCTGCTAAGGGAGCTTCACTGCAACTTTAAAACTCCTAAAATTCTGTGTGACAACCTCAGCACGGTTACACTTGCTTACAATCCAATCCTCCACAATAGAACCAAACATATGGAGTTGGACATTTTCTTTGTCAGAGAGAAGGTGCTCAGCAAAAATCTTGTTGTAGCTCATGTTCCTGCTCATGATCAGTGGGGCAGATGTGTTCACCAAGCCCTTATCAGCTGTGAAATTTCTACCTCTTCGTGACAGGTTAAGAGTGGTTAACAAACAAAACTTTATTAACACACCCTCAACTTCTAAGGGGGATGATAGAGAATGATATAGTGTTATCAGTTAGCAGTGGCTAAGTTCTGAGCCATTCAGTTATGCTGAGCAGGCATAGTTTGTTATAGTTTGTTATGCTGAGCTGGCATAGTTTGTTATGCTGTATGCACTATATAAGTGACTCTCTTGTATTTCATTCATTTAAGAAATACAATATGAAATTCCTAACTACCCTTTCCAATAGATTATGAGATTCTATCACTACCAACCGGTTTTGTAGGGTTGAGTTAGGTACAACCACATTTATTAACAATTAAGAGAGACAACTTTAGAATGTTCTAGTCTAGAATAGGCTGGACAGCCACATGATAGAAACCGGTACAAAACGATGATATTTAATAGTAATTACAATTAGTTTCCAAGAAATTTGAGAGTCATGGTTCTTTCCCTCCAAGAACTCGTGAGCTTGGTCTCTCCCTTTGTTATGCTGTATGCACTATATAAGTGACTCTCTTGTATTTCATTCATTTAAGAAATACAATATGAAATTCCTAACTACCCTTTCCAACAGATTCTGAGATTCTATCACTACCAACCGGTTTTGCAGGGTTGAGTTAGGTCCAACCACATTTATTAACAATTAAGAGAGACAACTTTAGAATGTTCTAGTCTAGAATAGGCTGGACAGCCACATGATAGAAACTGGTACTGTTAAGAGTCCCACATCGGACAATATATGGCATGAACATGTGTTTATAAGTGGGAGCAATCCTCACTCTACCAACCGGTTTTGTAGGGTTGAGTTAGGCTCAACCACATTTCTTAACATGGTATCAGAGCTTCGTTTAAGATCCGGTGGGCCACCTTCTATGGTTTCCGCTATCGGGCCACCCACCATTTATTTCCACGCTTCAGTTGTCCAATCCTGAGCGTGAGGGGGTGTGTTAAGAGTCTCACATCGGACAATATATGGCATGAACATGTGTTTATAAGTGGGAGCAATCCTCACTCTACCAACCGGTTTTGTAGGGTTGAGTTAGGCTCAACCACATTTCTTAACAGGTACAAAACGATGATATTTAATAGTAACTACAATTAGTTTCCAAGAAATTTGAGAGTCTTGGTTCTCTCCCTCCAAGAATTCGTGAGCTTGGTCTCTCCCTCCCATATAACCTCTTCTAAATTTCCGAAATAACCCATACGGTTTCCTCATTTCATTCATAATCCCCAAATAAATACCGAATAACTGCTACTAAATGTTAATACTAAAACAGTAACTGTAATTCAGTTAACAATCATAATATACAAACAGAAGAGAAATTCAGTTGAGAATTCTCTCAACCAGTTATGAATTTTAACAAAAATCCAGAGGAAGAGGATACATGGAAAATCAAAAGGAAATTGGAAAGATTGAAAAAAGAAGTTGGTGTTGTTTCTTGGTCTGTTTTTAATTTTTCTACGTATCATGTCATCAACATAAATTATATTCTTTGTTTAAAATCGTATTGAGATATTGTGGCGGAAAAATAGGGAACTAACCTGCAGGCCGGTCTATTTTGTTTAAAAGAAGAATAGGCCGCAAACCATACTTTAAGGCTTTCGCAAGAACAAACTTAGTCTGGGCAAGAGGACCTTCTCCAGCATCAACAACCAAAACTGCCCCCTCAACCATACCAACTATACGTCCAACCTAGTAATAAACCAAACACAAAAATAATAATCATAGAAGTACACCACAACCAGTATGCATTTTTCACTAACATGCATCAAAAACAAAAATTGATCATCAAATAGCAAAAGAGTATGTTCCATCCTATTAGGTCGCTCTGTTTTAGATTAGTTATTCAAGTTTCTCTATTGGCATAGACACTTTTGAAACTATTTGGAATAGTCATGGAAGCAACTTGTGATATGTTCATAACTTGTTTTCAGCTTATTTTCATAGACTCTTTAGAATAGCTTATCAAATTCGACTTTACATTTTTTTTAATACAGATATACTAGCTTACATCATATGCACTAATGCTATAAGCATGAACATTTAATAAGTTTTCTATCTTAAAAAGCATTTAATAAGCACTTATGGCACACTTTATTTTAATAGCAAAACCATTTGTTAGAAATCAATACAGTTAGTGTAACCCTATGCAATTAGAATTTCAATCCAAGTATACAGTTTCTACGATTTGAAAGCCTAAATTTACCTCACCACCAAAATCAGCATGTCCAGGAGTATCCACCATATTGAGCTCATTTTCTTTCCACGCAATAGAAGTAACCTAAAAACTCAACAATTCAATTTATTGCAGCTCTCAAAAAAGCATCGGATTAAAAAAGGAGAAACAAACCTTGGAAGAGATAGTGATGCCGCGCTCGCGTTCGAGAGTGATGGAATCCATGGCGCGCTCGTGCAGGATATCAGCGCCGCACTGGCGGAGCAGACGGTCCATGAGAGTTGTCTTACCGTGGTCGACATGAGCTATCACCGCGACGTTACGGAGGCGGCCGGGGTCGAGTGATCCGGTGGGATCGGAAGAGGAGGCGGCGGAGAAGGCGCGGGAGAAGTAACGAGAGGGATGTGGAGTGGAAAATGATTTTCTGGTGGAAGACCAGAGAGAACGGAGTAGAAGAGGACCCGCCATTAGGAAGGGTCTTTGGTTGGGACTGTGATGCGAGGGTTTTAGCGTTTTACTACTACCACTGTGATGCGAGGGTTTTAGCGTTTTACTACTACCATGAACCAAAGTAGAAGCACTAGCGTGTGTTTTTTTAATTCTCACGGTTCCTTTCAGAAGAGGTGAAATTTTGCAAAAAAAAAAAGTTGAATTCGCCCCAGGTAGGGGTTGAACCTACGACTTTCAAAAATCTTTTGTTTTCAATTCTCAATCACACTGGTATAATCCTGGTGTTTATTCATTTGTAGTTAAGCAGATACACAAAGGCTTTACACTCTTGAGCAAAATACAAATTGATTGCTCCTAGGTGTAGAATAATGAAGTCTTCGTTCTTCTTCTCTTCTTTCACATATTTTCTTTGTTGTTGTGTCTTTCTGTTCTGTTGATCTTTTTGATCATATTCACATATTCTTTCTTCAAGTAATTTGTGAATATGTCTCACTCTACTCTCACACACTTAACCCTTCTAATTATATTTCTTTTTGCGTGTGTTTCTCTCACCTATGTTTTTCAGGAAGCACAATCTCTCTCAATCCATTTTCGTAAACTGGTATCACACCTTCTTGTGAACACAATCACGTATTCTTCAACCCCTATTCATTCTCTTTCTTGAATATCTTCTATCTTCTTCTTATATACATGCTGTGAATATATTTGTTGAAGATTGAAACTACCCATGGTATAAGTAGCCGTTGAAGATCTTTAGCTAGAGTACATAAAGTGAACTATAAACTCAGCTAGCATAAAGATGTTGAGAGGATCAAAGTAGAGTTTGGAACAGTTGAAGAGATAAGACCCTGACAACGTTACTTTTTTACTTGATTATACATAAAGTAATATACCGTTGTCACGAGATCTCATTTAGATAACTTCTTGCTGTACCAGGGAAATTTATGAGTATAAGCTATTGAGTTCTAAAACAAGAACAAATAAACAGAGACTGGGTAAGGGGGTTGGTTACGCAATGGAAAGGTGTTAGCACCCAAAATGTCTATAGTACTCTATATGATCCCTTTGAAATATTATGCTTTTTAGTTTGAAAAAAAGTTTATTTGAAAGGAGATCGGGAAGATGAGAAGAGAATTATTTTTTTAAGATTTTTGTGTTTGGAGAGACTTATCGCCTCATACCTACGTACCCAGAAAGTGCAATATATGATCAAAACCTCGTAGTTCGTGGTACAAATAATAAAAGTTGTTTGTTTTGATTTATTTTTAAATGTCAAGACAAGTCGTCATTTTAAGGAGAAAACAACTATTAGTCGCCCACAAGTATAAGATAACATTTGCATCACCTAAAAATGGAAGATTTTGCTTGGATTAAAATCAACAAGTCTATCACTCAACATCTAAGTAGAAAATGTCAACATCTTAAATACTATGAGGAATAGGAGAATTATATCTCAACTATGAAAATGACTCATGTCTAAACTTATGAAAAGTTTTAAAATGAAAAAGTGCATAAAGGCACAAAAAAATTTGAATGAGTTTTTGTATTTTTTTTAAGTATTTTTTAAATTGGTCAAAATATGATTAACATTGATTGACATTTATTAAAGAAAACAAAGTTTAAAAATCACTTGACAAAAGTCAAAATTTTATTGTGAAAGCGTTTTAAGTTTGAAAACAAGAAGCTTTTTGAAAAAAGGAGAAGATTTTAAAAATTTAAGAAGGGGAGTAGATGAAGTGACTTTCCTAGAAAGCAAAATAAAATATAGAGACAAGAATAATCTAACCAAATTGTAGCACACTTCATAGCAAGCGATATAAGAATTTCATCCGTCTTGAACCATAAGCAAATAAGCAAGGCAAATAAAGGCAAAAATAAAAAATACTCCTAGCATAGGGAAGGAGACGTAATTCCAAGTCCAAGGGTCCAAGAATAATCCAAGAGATCCAAGGTCTAAGTCCAATACAAAGTATAGTAACCATAGTCCGAGAACAATTTTTTTTAGCGGTTTAAGCCTTTATTAGTGTTTTTGGTCCAAATGGACAAAAGAAAAAGAGCATAAACATAAACAAAAGGTCCAAGTGGACAAAGGAAAAATGGCGGAAGTATAAATAATAATATGATATGAGATGATAATAATGGAGCATAAAAATAAAAGAGAGATAGGGAGCAAGAAAGAAACATAAACAAAATTGGTATAATAATATTGTTAGTTAGTTAGTTAGTGATTAGTTGTTAAAACAAATGATTAACGACGGTTAACTCATGCACTTAGACCAAAGTTAATAAAAACTCATTAAGGATTGATAAAATCAAAGCCTCCTAACAAAAAGTTTCATAGGTAATGGACCTAAGACAAATAATCAACCATACTTGGACTTTCAAACACAAGTTTGAGCCACAAATGATCATTTTTCGATTACGGGATAATTTAGCGTTATGTTAAGCAATTATAATCAGGTTTATGTAGAAATCACGACTATCTGAGGCCGTTCAATAAAAATGTTAGTGCTAATGCATGCTAGATAAGTGATATGTAGATCACTCTCCAAAAGAAATACCGCACGAAAAGAAAATAGGTAACAATCTCATCTTCATCAAGAACTTGAAATAAGTTCAAACGATATCGAAGATTTTTATCGATCAAAAGAAGAAAAAAAAGAGAAGAAGAAAGGGGATGCAAAATTGAACTACATTTTCAAGATCATTCCATCTTTAAGTTCATCACTCATCTTGGTGGATTAAAGTATTAAACATATCATTAACTCAAAGCACCTAAAATAAATTGAACAATTCACTTTAAAGATAAATTTGAATTTAGTGAATGTTTATCCAACTTCATCTACACCCTAAGTCCAATGAATTTAAAGAGGAAAAAGACCTTTAAAAGTGTATTCCAAGGCAAAAATCAAAAGAGAATGGAAGAAGAAGAGGAAAGAACCAACATTCCCAAAACAAGCAAAAATCACATTCTGGACATTGGTTAACAGATTAACCATTTGCAGTGCAAAACTAGTTAATCAATTAACTAGTGTAAAATTGCAACTTTGGACGCAGAAACCAATTGTTAATCGATTAACCAGTTTGTGTCTGTTTTTGGTTAATCGATTAACACTATAAAAAAATAGAAAATCAATTTGAAAGTTGCAAAATCCTTGATCAATAATTTCTTCAAGCACCTCATGATCAAGATGCAATTGTGCTAAAAAATTCAAGTAAAACAACAACAAATACCACCAATAAAACACAATTTGTAAGATCTAAAGATCAAGCAACAAGAATTAATAATAGATCACATTGTGAAGAATGAATCAAGAACAACAATGGTGCATCAAGAGATTACCACTTCAAATCTGAAAATTCTTCAAATCAACTCCAAGAACCACACTCCAAAGCCTTGATCTAATGAAATTAATGATGAAAAAGTGAATGGATGAAGATTTAGCTCAAATATTAGTAAGTTCTAATGATGAACTTACTAACTTTCAAAGGAAGAAAGAGCTTTGGTGAATTTGGTAGTTGGAGAAAAAAGATAGTCAAGAAGGAATCTGACAAGGTGATTTTGGCTATCAAAAGCTTATGAAATGAGAGAAGTGAAACCTCTATTTATAGGAGTTAGGCTGAGAAATTTGGTGGATTGGAATTTAGTTTGGAATCAAAATTAGGCTTGGAATTTGAATTTGGAGGGAAATTAATGATCAAGTGGTGATTGTCGCTACTGCGAAAATCGGCGCCGGCTAGACAGAAGAGTCGCCACCGTGCGTTATTTATCCCAACGGAGGGAAAGGAAACGCTCGAAGTAAACCTCGCAAAAAACGGGAAAAGGTATGGTCATCGCAACCAAAACCTGGGTTCGGGAGTCGGTTACGCAAGGGGAAGGTATTAGCACCCCTCACGTTCGTCGTACTCGACGGGATCCACGCTTGTTTTCTAGTCGAAAGGGTTGTATTCTATCTACGCTAAAAGGTCAAGGGTTGAAAAGAAAGAAAAGAGTGACTCGGCAAAGTATCGCACTTTATGCCTACGTATTCCCGTCTGGAACGAGAAATCAGAGTCAACGTAGTTCGCCTACCTACGGAAAAGGAAGGGAAGGTTGCTCGCTAAGACATCGTCGTCTTATGCCTACGTACTTTCATCTGGTATGAAAGATCAGAGCAAACGTAGTTCGGGCTACGTGGGAACACAAGCTGTTCAAGTGTTTTTTTTTTATCCTGAGTAGGGTTAACAATCAGTTCAAGCAGTTTGGCGTATGCAGCTCGACCATTGGAGACTTAGGCGTTACCGTTTGCGAGAGAACCGAGAGTTAATGAAACTCTCTTTAAGAAAATAGTTTCTCCTGATTAAAGTCCAAGGGGACAAAAAAGCAGTTTTGATTTGTTCGCGTTCTTTTACGGAAGAAGTGTCTTTTATTGTGTTTGAAATTTGTTAGTGTGTTTTTCTGTTGTTTTGAGATATGAAGGGAAACGGCAACTCTAAAAATCTATGGTTGAACAGGGGAGGAAAACTAACCTAGTGTTATCATGCATGGGTTAGATCCTAACGTATGTCATATTCCTCCCTTGCACAGAGAGAAACAGAGCTCCTAAGGGATAAACGGAAAAACAACAACGTATATACAGTAAACAGTAAAACAATGCATGAATGCAGCAAACCAGCAAGGCAAGGGAGACAAACTCAACCTTGAACCTAAAAACAATAGGCAAAAGTGAAACAGTATTCACTTTCAACCTAAGGGAATTATTCACAAACAGCAAAGCAAATGACCCCCAAACCCTGGCATCAGCTCTGAACAGCTTCATCTTCAAACAACAGTGAACCCTGGCTTTAGCAGTTGTATAGCTTTCTCCTTGACAATCTTCATGGCAATGTTTTCATATTCAATGGCTTTAAGCTACAAGAAAGCACTCCAAGAGAGATGAACTGATAGAGGGAATTGCAATGCTAAACATCTCATTGGCAACCAAAGGAAGCCCCTAAGAATTCAGCATAAAGAGAGGCTGGTTCCCTCAAAGTTCTATCTTCAAGATGGGCCACTGGTCCCTCCAAAGGAGAGAGGTGAGCATCTCAAAATAACTATTAATCATAGGGAGGAATGGAGGTGAAAGATACCATCCATGTTTTAGAATCAAATCTTCTAATCTAGAGCTCTGCCTAGCTCCTACCTCCTATGGTCTTCATCAGCTACAAGCAAACCACAAGCTCATCAACTCCTTGATCTTGGTCTTCAAGCTTTCTCCTGATTATGCTCCTCTAGCAAGGTTCTTAACCCATTCCAAGCCCCAAAAGAAATCTCCCAAGGAAACCCAAATGAAGCCAAATAAACAAGATGAACATTACAACAGCACACCATACAAGCAAGCAATTTGCAAAATATCCTAAAAATAGTAAAACAAAGGGGAAAATTCTAACATTTATTCTAGGGGAGCTATGATATCTACCCTTACTATCCCTATAGTCCCATGCCCCAAAATCACTACAAAAATCCCTAAAGAAATGATTTTGTACACCTATGCTATCCTAAAACCCTAATTTGGTCACCTAAATGCCAATTACTCAAACCAACTCAAAATTAACTTCTAAAACCTTGGTATAAAAACCAGAGAGACCTAACATCTATATCTAATGGTGCCAAAAAGAATGATGTCAAAATGTTATGGGAAGCACCTAAAAGAAATTCTGCAAAATCAAGTACAAACTAAACACAATTAAAAACCTATTTAAATAGAAAATACATCAAAAATAGCAAATAAAAATAAAATGGAATTTTTATTTTGTGATAATTTTCTAGGCATTTAAATGAGATTATGAAAAAAACAAGAAGTGAAAAATCATTTGTTTTCATTTTTTATGAATTTTAAAAGAATTGATGAAATTAAAAGAAATAAAAAAAAAGGGAAAGAGAGAGAGGGGTGCAAATAGAAAAGGAATCAGTTCAAAGTGATTGGGCCAGCTGCGTGGGGGGTGATGATAGTGTGCTGAGCCCAAAGGATGGTTTAATGGAACGCTGTGTTCCATAGCTTTAGATTTCCCTCCGTTTTTTTAACTTTGAATGGTAGTCGTGGGATGAAAGGTCTGGTCAAACGTTTCAGCTTAATCCAACGCGCAACATTTCATCTTCTTCCTTGCTAGGGTTTTCTGCCACGAAAGAAGCTTCAAACGTGTAACTTCCATTCACTCAAACTCCATCATTTTTCCATCAAAATTAGTTTTGTAAAATGCTAACCCGAGCCATTTTTCAAGTAGAACAAGAATACACCATTGGTTTCCACTAAGGCTACCTCTAATACAAAACCCGATAACCCCATCCTCCATGAATACTCAACCTTCGACCTCAATATTCTTCCAGTTTCTTGCCACTAAACTACTTAACTCATGGTGCTGATCAACCTAAGCTATAGCACTAAGATTAAGACTCCATATCTTGTGAGTTCTTGCTCATTAAAGAATCATGTCAATTTTCCAAACTTCTCAGAATGTGCTCAAAGTTCCCAGGATTATTCCCTATTAGTCTCTAACCATGTTTACCCTAACCACATAAGCTAATGACGCATAAATAAGGAGCTTCAAGAGCTTTTTCAAACCTGGTGTTTGATGATGGCAGGTGCAGTAATTCTCCAATTCAATGCTTGAGACTTGCCAAGATTGATCCTTGATTGATGCTAAGTCTTCTGTATGCAAAAGCTTTGATGGATAGTGCTTGTATCTTGCTGCTCGAACCAAAATGTTTTTCTTGCACTTTTACTACCACAACTTCAATACTCCATTGATGAACCCTTGAATCAACTTGAATACACTCAATAACATCTATGGAATGAGGGTGAAGAAAAGGAATGAACAGAAATGGTGTGTAATGATCAATTTCACTCTTTCTTGAAATGGAAGTAACCATGCAATGCTCTCTTTTCTCTCACTCTCCTCACCAACCATCACCACAAATGGCTTCTCCTCTATTTATAGATGATGATGGACCATTCTAGAAACTTCTGGATCCATCTAGGAATGTTCTAGAAATCTCATGAAATGACATTTTGAATTCATCCTATCCCATGTAATTCTCATGACAAACCCTACATCTCATGCATTACCCTTCAAAATATCCCCATATGAGTATTTGGTGTGTTAAGAGTGAAAAGCAAGCTTGTACAAGGCCTTTTCTTAGTTTTGTATTTGGTGCCTTAAGATGCAAGTAACAACTTTCCAAAGTAACCTCATTTTTTAAGCCTAAACTCAAAAATGTGGCTAAACCATTGTTTTTAAAATGTTGTTTCTAGTCAAAATCATATATCATGACCCATTTTGGATTTATAGATTGGTCAAACCAAATTTCAATTCAAACTTTTTCAAGTTATATGCCATTTTTAAGTCATTTTTACCACTTTTGGTCAAAGTGAGTTCCATGCATTTCCAAACCTTCATGACCTCTTATCTAGCCTTAAAATGTCATTTTGAGCAACTTTGATGTTGGACATTTTTCCATTTGAAGCTTCCTTGTATGAGTTTTAGGCATTGGTTAAGAATGACATGTAATTCCAAATGACCAAAATACCCTTGTCTTGCACAAACCATAAGTAGAGTTACATAAATCAGATGAAGGCATACCATACCTTTTTGGAAAGGGGAGACAATGAGGAACAACTCCCATGCCTGTCAAGAATTCATTTAAAACCTCCTTGAGGGCCAAAAGTTGGTTGGAAGACAGACAACTTTTACAGACAAGATTCAGTGCCATCTGGTGACCCATAACTTGCAAGAGCCATAACTTGAGTTCTAGAAATCTTCTCAAGGACTTCCACCACTCAAATTAAAGCTAACAACATCCTCTACAAGTCCCATGACCATCATTAGGTGAGATGGGGCTTGAATTTCAACTTATCTTCCTTGAAAATTCAGTGAAAAACAAGGGATTTTACCCTAGGAACCTTGCCTTATCACCCTTGTTTCTTCTTGATTCTCTTTGAGCATTCTTGGCACAACACCATATGGACTTCATCACATCATATCAAAGCTAGAATGATCTAGAGCTTTACCTTGAGGCCTTTCAACCATCTCCCTTGACCTAGGGTTATCCAGACAAAACCCTAATTGCACTCCTTCCATTCAAGACCCTTGCACCTGATTTCATGGCTTGCCTGAGCTCTTCCTTGGCCCTCCATGATGTCTATATACATTCCATGCTCTCCATTCATAGTCCACCCCTTCTCTAGTGAACTTCAAATATCCTCAAGAGAGAAACCACTAATTGATCTGCTGACTCCCCAAGGCTCAAATTCTCTTCTGATGACTTAGATGGCCTTGAATTTGAATAAGATCCTCTTGATAGGCACCCTTCTCTCATATTTCCCTCAATCCCCTATTAATGGTAATGCCATGATATGCAAATGCACTATGTACAAGATGACAATGCATAAACCTAGGTTAGAAAAGGTTGGGCAAATTTTGGGGTGCAACAGCTGCCCCTATTCAAGCGACTTGGACCTGAATGGTTGAAGAGCGCCCAACCTTCAAACATTCAAAGGTAGATGACGATTGAATACAAATGAAACTCTGAAATTTGCCAACTGCAGAAATAAACAGCGAACTCTGATTGGGATAAAATATCCGAGGAAACTGAACATAACGAACACCTTGAACATCCCACAAAGGGAAAGAGCAACCTGCCGAATCGTCGGAATCTGGATACTCAACGCACGATAGGACCGCATCAAAATATGTCGGAATCTGGATATTCAACGCACTAACCGGAGCCTGGACGCTCAATGTAATGAACGGAGCCTGAATGCTCGACGTAACTAGCGACTTCACTAGGGATTTACCGGAGCCTGGATACTCTACGGACGAAGCAATACATCGCAAACCGAACGTTCACCGGAATCTGGACATTCAACGGAGAGAAAGTATCAACACAGCATTTACTAGGATTCGTACACCCAAACTGCCTGTATCGGACAAAGCAAAACGTTACAAATTGAAAATTTCACCGGAATCTGGATATTCAACGGAGAGAACCGGGCCTGAAAGCTCAACGAAACAACAAATGCATCGGAGCCTGAATACTCGACGAAACAAACGTACCGGAGCCTGAAAACTCAACGGAACAACAAACGCATCGGAGCCTGAATGCTCAACGAAGTAATAAACACACCGGAGCCTGAATACTCGACGGAGCAACCGTACCGGAGCCTGAAAACTCAACGGAACAACAAACGCATCGGAGCCTGAATACTCGACGGAGCCAACGCATCGGAGCCTGAATACTCAACGAAGCTACAAACACACCGGAGCCTGAATACTCGACGGAGAAACAACGCATCGGAGCCTGAATACTCAACGGAGCCAACGCATCGGAGCCTGAATACTCAACGGAGCCAACGCATCGGAGCCTGAATACTCAACGAAGCTACAAACACACCGGAGCCTGAACACTCGACGGAGAAACAACGCATCGGAGCCTGAATACTCAACGAAGCTACAAACCACACCGGAGCCTGAATACTCGACGGAGCAAACGTACCGGAGCCTGAATACTCAACGGAACAACAAACACACCGGAGCCTAAATACTCAACGGAGAAGACGCATCGGAGCCTGAATACTCGACGAAGCAGCAAACACACCAGAGCCTGAATACTCGACGGAGCAAACGTACCGGAGCCTGGATACTCAACGGAACAAGTCGGATGAAAAGAGAATACTACAAATTCTTATCAAGATCACCTCACAAAATCTTTACTGGAGTCTGGATACTCGACGAGAGAAAGAATCAATACAAACTGGAGATTATCGGAGCCTGGATACTCGACGGAATAACCACGAACACTAAATAGGGGTCTGGACCCTTGCTTGATTTTACCGGAGTCTGAACACTCAACGTACTGACCGGAGCCTGAATACTCGACGTACTGATGTCTGAATATTACAACTCCATGCCGGGGAGAAGAACTCTGAGAACCTTTGGAAGATACGAACCCCACTCTGCTGAGGGGCATACTAACAAACCTGGAGTTACAAACTTTACTGGAGATGAACAAATCTCGGTTGGGGATGAGCAACTCTTGCTGAGGGACGGGGTAAAGGTCCTGCACACCTTACACTGCTGGAGTCCCGAACGACTTGTTGGAGGATATTCCACACATGCCTGGTGGAGAAACATCTGATCTCGACTTGCTGGGGAAACCCATGCTCGCACTCTGTGGGGATTGCCCCTGCCCTAGTCTGATTGTTGGGACACTGAGAAGAAGATAACCTGCCATAAGAAGACCCCGAGATGGCTTGCCCCTGAATTGGGGAGAGGAACACTTCTTTTCCTTGTAGGGGGACATGCCCCAGCCTTGCAACGGCTTTGCTTCGGATTGACTGATTCGTGGAGCAGTACCCCCGATTGCGAGAGGTTTGTCAAATCTCGACCTGATTGCCCCAGATTAACCAATTCTTGGATGGCTGACCTTACTGGGGGTTATCTGATATAGCTGGCCACAGCTCAACGGATAGTCGGGCGTTCTCCATTTTATCCTGATCAAACTTTCCACTGTGGAAACTTTCCTGCGGTCGAGCGCTTACTCGCAAGTAAAACAAGTTGTTCTGCAAATAAGATATGTTAAATGCAATGCATATGACAGTTTTTTCAAAACCCAATCCTGTTAACTGGAAAAACATTTATGACATATAATGAATGAATCAATTATCAAAGTGTCAAAATTAATACAACGCTGTGAGAGGAATCCTTTTTAGGAGTCAGTTTCGATGCGGTATTTACCGAAGTACGCTCTCGAACTAAACCTGTTTCAATTAGGACTTTTTCAGGTTGTAACATGGCCAAGTTCACGGTTAACAAGGAAGGATATAAGTCTCAAAATTCATTTTTAACCCACCCATTCTTCGTGATGTTCTCCAATCCTACGTCTAGCTAATTCGACCTTAGCGTTCACCTTTCAAAGGTGGAATGATAAGAGTGATGGTTCGGGAAATCACACGCTTTCTGAAGTGACAGTCATTCCCTTTCCGTCTTTGCAGTGCCTGGAGTCACACGATTTCGTTCTTGTTTGAGGATTTTTCTGTTGTAATCCTTTTCGTTTCTTTCGCTTTTTCCGTTCCCTAGTTTTTGCCTGGACTAACTCTTTTGAGTTTCTGATTTTGAAGTCCAGCGGGATACCCTCGTTTTTGCCTAAGTCGCTTGTTTGCAAGATTCGACTTAGCGGGTTTTTTCTTTTGATTTTTTTCTTTTTGAACAAATCATGTGACACCAGCTTGTCTGACTTGGTAAAAGAGATCGTGACTGTTTCACTCCTTATCGGCAAGGTTTAACCATTGTGGTCCCTTAGGCACGACCTGAATAGGTGTGATTGTTCCTCGAACGGACACTCCTTTTACAATTTGAACGCTTGGTCAAATTAACTGACACCTACCCTGCCCCAGGTTAAGATTTGAGGTGTTTTCCATTTTCAGAAAGAAACTCCTACTACAAGGCTCAACGGGGTTGACAAGGGATTATCTTCCTTATATCTCCGGTGTTTGTGGATTCGAAACAATGCTTGTATATCGTCAACAGGTTTTTATATCCAAGAGCATACAATCAGAAGCTTACACGTCTTTCGATTTCGTCATCCTCCCCGGATTCCACTTAAACAAGCGTATGAAATAAAAGAAAGCAGTAAAGTGAACACGAATGGATTAATTCAAAACATGCATATTTATTTCATTATCAATATCCATCGAGAAACAACAAGTTTTACAAGCGTAAATTGCACATAGACAGGAAAGAAACTACAAATGCAAAGAAATAACATGATAAAATGAAAATTGCCAGCTTCTAGGAACTGGGCTTTATCCATGAATCTGAGTTACGGTCGATGTCTTCGTCTTCAACATCGATCACAGCATTGATCCGCTCAAACATGACTCCTCCTGGAGTGAACACAATCGGCCCCTTGAATCGTGGCGTGTTCTGTGATGACGATGCAGGACAGTATCCTAAACCGAACTTGTCTTGCTTGTTGGGGATGTCCGGAACTTGACCCCAACCTTGCGCTGCCCCAGTCTGAACCACTGCTTGGGCTTCTTTGAACGACGACATTGCTACCTCTGGCGTTTTGCTTGAAGCTGGAGACTTATCCTTAACTCGAACCTCCTCGAAGGCCTGACACAGAGTTTCGTGGATCTCGCCGTCCACTTCTATATACTTGAATGACGATAAGTGGCTCACCAATATGTCATCCTCTCCGCATACGGTGACAATGCTACCACCGACCATATACTTCAGTTTTTGATGAAGTGTAGACGTCACGGCCCCCGCTGCATGAATCCAGGGCCGTCCCAGCAGACAACTATAGGCTGGCTGTATATCCATTATGTAGAAAACCGTATCGAAAACTTCAGGTCCCACTTGGATGGGTAGAGTCAACTCTCCAAACACTGAACGACGCGTCCCGTCGAAAGCGCGCACCACCAGGTCGCTAGGTGTACAAAGGATACCTCGAGTATCTAGCTTCATTAGGGCCTTCTTGGGCAGCATATTCAGAGAAGATCCCGTGTCAACCAAAACATGGGACATGACTGTGCCCCTGCATTCGACCGAAATATGGAGTGCATGATTATGGTTACGGCCTTTAGGTGTCAGGTCAAGATCCGTAAAGCCGAGCCCGTGTCCCGCATTCACATGGGCTATCACCCCCTCAAGCTGATTGACGGAGATCTCTTGGGGTACATATGAGGTGTCAAGGACTTTCAATAAGGCATTCCTGTGGGCCTCAGAACACAGTAGTAGTGATAGTATGGAGATTTTAGACGGCGTCTGCTGCAAGTGCTCGACTATCTTGTAGTCGCTTTTCCGAATTAGTCTCATGAATTCCTCCGCGTCCTTCGTCAAAGGCTCTTTCCCCTTCTCTTGAGGATGGCTTTCTTCTGTAACCTTACCCTTTCCTTTTGCAGCTCTCTCAGCCTCTACTTCTGGTGACGCAAAGATCCTGCCGCTGCGGGTCATGCCACTTGTACCCACCAGATTATCCACCGCGTCTGTTGAAGAACCTTTCAACTCCACCTTCTCCCCATTACAAAAGACTTCTGCTCCGTAGTTCCACGGAATCGCCTTAGTACTCTCATAAGGGATTGACCCAACTTTAGTTATGATGACGATGGGCCTTTTGGGAGGCACATGTATTGTAACTGTTTTATAAGGGATTGAAATTGTCGCGACTTCATCCCGCTCCTCTGTCACTTCCTCAGCAGGTCTATCTTCCATAGTACGGTTAAACTGTAACGTTCCTTCGTCTATCAAAGCCTGAATGTGCCTCTTCAGATCTTCGCACCCTTCTGGATGGTCCACACAATTGGCACAAGTCTCAGAACAACCGGGGAACACTCCCCCTCTCAACAGTTCTTTCTTCACTTGACCCAGCGGAGTCTTCAACTCTTCGACCCTCGTCATAAGATTCGAGCCCTCCTCTTCTAGAATGGCACTAACTCCTGCCGGTTCGTGATTCGGCATGGGACTTTTCACGATGTTGGGCGCTTCATGCGAGAAGTTTATGGCTTTACTGTCGATCAAATCTTGCAGCTTGTGCTTGAAAGCCTTGCAATTATCAATGTTGTGCCCAGGTGCCCCTGAGTGGAATTCGCAGCGGGCATTTGCATCATAACCAGGTGGTGGTGGACCTGTCACAGGGGCCAAGGTCCTCTTCTGAATTAGTTGCAATTGTAGTAACGCCTGAAGCATCTGGGAGTACGGCATTGGCGGCGTATCAAATACTCTGTTCGCCCTTCTCGAATTCTGGTAATTCCCGTAGCCCTGTTGATTCCGTTGTTGCTGTGGTTGTTGTTGTTGCGGAGGTGGTATCAGAATGACAACACTGACAGCCTGATGATGATGACACTGATCTTGATAGCGGCCTTTGCCTTTACCCCGAGAGCTTGATACAAAATTAGCGTCGCCTTCACGCTTCTTGTTCCCGAACACTTTCTTTGCTCCACCTGACGAAGGTACTTCTACAGCCTGAATTTTCCCAATCTTAATGCCGTTTTCTATACGCTCACCGGTGATCACAAGGTCAGAGAAACTCCCAGACATACAGTTGACAAGCTTTTCGTAGTACGTTCCAGATAATGTTGATACGAACAAGTCAATCAGCTCTCTTTCTACCATTGGGGGTTGCACTCTGGCCGCAAGCTCACGCCACCTCTGGGCGTACTCTTTAAAAGATTCCCCGCTATTCTGGACGACATTCTGAAGCTGGACTATGTTAGGAGCAAGGTCACTGTTATATTGGTAATGCTTCACGAATGCTTCAGCCAAACCCTTCCAACTGCGAACCTGAGAGGGTTCCAAACCCATATACCACTCGAGTGACGGCCCCGACAGGCTATCTTGGAAAAAATGCATGAGCATCTTCTCGTCATTTGAATAGGCTGACATCTTTCTGTAGTATGATCGTATGTGCACCTTTGGGCAAGTGACACTTTTGTACTTATCGAAGGTAGGAACCTTAAACTTGTACGGCACCCGTAAATCAGGGATCAGCCCTAAATTGGCCATGTCGAGCCCCATGGGGTCCTGATTTGCCATGTTCCTCATTTGTTCCTCCAACATTCTAAATCTGCGATCAGCTTCAGCGGGCAGTTCAGCGCCTACATCCCTCATAGAGAACACGTCGTCCTGACGATCTTCATTGCATCGTTGGTCCCCATTGCCATACCCAGCGTAGGCACCCTCCGGACCACAGAAGTTTCGATTGACAGTGTAACCATAACCAGTGTGACCGAGACCATGGTTAGCAGTACCAGGTCCAAACCCAACATTGTGAGCACCGTTACCGCAACCCAAGTGAATTGTATTACCCAGACCTGTATTACCAGCAGCATTACCCGGACCAGCATGGCAAACACCAATATCACTACCATTCCCGGCCCCTGCAGCAGTTGGGGTGCACCCGGTAGGCCCGGCGGTGGCGTTAGGAATTTCTGTATCGTTGCGGGGAGGATTAGCAGCAACACCTCCGTGAAGAACTCCACTAAGATCAATCCTAGCAACCAGGGGCTGAACCATTGTTCTCAGTTGCTCTTGTCCTTGAGCCATCCCCTGCACAACCTCCATGAGCTGAGTCATGCGCTCCCTCATCTCTTGCATCTCAGTCTGAACGTGATCCATTACTTTCTTGAGATTGTTTCTGGTAGGATACCGGTGAATCTTCAAGTCAGCAATTCTGAAACAACTCTCTCTCTGAAAATAGGGAACAGAACATGAGAACGAGGCTTAAGAAGGTACCTGCAAATGCAAAGAATGATATGCAGAAATGCTAACAATGTATATATGCATATGGAACATTTCCCTTGATTCTAGTTCCGGGTGCAACGCACGACAGTAGGAACCCCTCAAACGGTAGTAGTAGAAAACCCTTCATATATACAGATGGAAAACCACACTGGCAGTTGCAAGCACAAGCATCTGAGTACGAATAATGGCGGGCGAGATAGCTAGAATCAAAGGAAATGTATATCTGCAATGCAATGTCGTGTGATGTGATCGATGCAAATGATAAATGCAGAAATGCAAGGATGCTACATGGGATCAAGGTAGCTGCTGTAGCAATAAGAATCAGAAGCCGTTGTTCTGTAACTTGAGAATAACCAGAGCTTCACCTTTGCATAGATCACTGATACCTTTGATATCAAACCCACAAGTTCACACTGTAGAGAAAACCGGGTAATCTGGAGATATGGTTTCCTGCATAACCCTAACCCACTCACAGGTATGTACTTATCTCGCCGGCGAGGGTATGGCATCCTATGCGGTCGTCAGCGTCACATACTTTCACGAGGAATGATGTGATTCCCAGAAGGAGTGGCATCGTCATCTCATGAAGAGGCCTCACTTAGCTGACTTCCAATTGGTCGGTCCCCAGAGTCGACAATCCTCGGGTCATACAACTTGTCGAGCCCAAAGGGCCAGGCAAGAAGCATCAAAGAGAATCTCGTCCGAGCGCAGATTTCGCAGCAAGCTGGTACATGCAAGACATGTAGGTTTTACCACTACTATCCACTTCTAAGTCTAAATGTACACTCAAGCCCAGGTCCGGCTTATCCCTCAATATCAGAACACCCACCAAACCCCACAAACAGCAATAATGGCAATAATATAATGCTGAAAGTAAATGACATAAATATAAATCCATACAAAACCCTCGACGGGAAAACAAACGCTAGGATTGACTCGCGTAGGGAACCGTTGGAATCCCCTATGCATGGGGAACTATCGCAGTCCCCAGCAGAGTCGCCAGTTGTCGCTACTGCGAAAATCGGCGCCGGCTAGACAGAAGAGTCGCCACCGTGCGTTATTTATCCCAACGGAGGGAAAGGAAACGCTCGAAGTAAACCTCGCAAAAAACGGGAAAAGGTATGGTCATCGCAACCAAAACCTGGGTTCGGGAGTCGGTTACGCAAGGGGAAGGTATTAGCACCCCTCACGTCCGTCGTACTCGACGGGATCCACACTTGTTTTCTAGTCGAAAGGGTTGTATTCTATCTACGCTAAAAGGTCAAGGGTTGAAAAGAAAGAAAAGAGTGACTCGGCAAAGTATCGCACTTTATGCTTACGTATTCCCGTCTGGAACGAGAAATCAGAGTCAACGTAGTTCGCCTACCTACGGAAAAGGAAGGGAAGGTTGCTCGCTAAGACATCGCCGTCTTATGCCTACGTACTTTCATCTGGTATGAAAGATCAAAGCAAACGTAGTTCGGGCTACGTGGGAACACAAGCTGTTCAAGTGTTTTTTTTTATCCTGAGTAGGGTTAACAATCAGTTCTAGCAGTTTGGCGTATGCAGCTCGACCATTGGAGACTTAGGCGTTACCGTTTGCGAGAGAACCGAGAGTTAACGAAACTCTCTTTAAGAAAATAGTTTCTCCTGATTAAAGTCCAAGGGGACAAAAAAGCAGTTTTGATTTGTTCACGTTCTTTTACGGAAGAAGTGTCTTTTATTGTGTTTGAAATTTGTTAGTGTGTTTTTCTGTTGTTTTGAGATAGGAAGGGAAACGGCAACTCTAAAAACCTATGGTTGAACAGGGGAGGAAAACTAACCTAGTGTTATCATGCATGGGTTAGCTCCTAACGTCTGTCATATTCCTCCCTTGCACAGAGAGAAACAGAGCTCCTAAGGGATAAACGGAAAAACAACAACGTATATACAGTAAACAGTAAAACAATGCATGAATGCAGCAAACAAGCAAGGCAAGGGAGACAAACTCAACCTCGAACCTAAAAACAATAGGCAAAAGTGAAACAGTATTCACTTTCAACCTAAGGGAATTATTCACAAACAGCAAAGCAAATGACCCCCAAACCCTGGCATCAGCTCTGAACAGCTTCATCTTCAAACAACAGTGAACCCTGGCTTTAGCAGTTGTATAGCTTTCTCCTTGACAATCTTCATGGCAATATTTTCATCTTCAATGGCTTTAAGCTCCAAGCAATCACTCCAAGAGATATGAACTGATAGAGGGAATTGCAATGCTAAACATCTCATTGGCAACCAAAGGAAGCCCCTAAGAATTCAGCATAAAGAGAGGCTGGTTCCCTCAAAGTTCTATCTTCAAGATGGACCACTGGTCCCTCCAAAGGAGAGAGGTGAGCATCTCAAAAGAAATATTAATCATAGGGAGGAATGGAGGTGAAAGATACCATCCATGTTTTAGAATCAAATCTTCTAATCTAGAGCTCTGCCTAGCTCCTACCTCCTATGGTCTTCATCAGCTACAAGCAAACCACAAGCTCATCAACTCCTTGATCTTGGTCTTCAAGCTTTCTCCTGATTATGCTCCTCTAGCAAGGTCCTTAACCCATGCCAAGCCCCAAAAGAAATCTCCCAAGGAAACCCAAATGAAGCCAAATAAACAAGATGAACATTACAACAACACACCATACAAGCAAGCAATTTGCAAAATATCCTAAAAATAGTAAAACAAAGGGGAAAATTCTAACATTTATTCTAGGGGAGCTATGATATCTACCCTTACTATCCCTATAGTCCCATGCCCCAAAATCACTACAAAAATCCCTAAAGAAATGATTTTGTACACCTATGCTATCCTAAAACCCTAATTTGGTCACCTAAATGCCAATTACTCAAACCAACTCAAAATTAACTTCTAAAACCTTGGTATAAAAACCATAGAGACCTAACATCTATATCTAATGGTGCCAAAAAGAATGATGTCAAAATGTTATGGGAAGCACCTAAAAGAAATTCTACAAAATCAAGTACAAACTAAACACAATTAAAAACCTATTTAAATAGAAAATACATCAAAAATAGAAAATAAAAATAAAATGGAATTTTTATTTTGTGATAATTTTCTAGGCATTTAAATGAGATTATAAAAAAAACAAGAAGTGAAAAATCATTTGTTTTCATTTTTTTTATGAATTTTAAAAGAATTGATGAAATTAAAAGAAATAAAAAAAAAGGGAAAGAGAGAGAGGGGTGCAAATAGAAAAGGAATCAGTTCAAAGTGATTGGGCCAGCTGCGTGGGGGGTGCTGATAGCGTTCTGAGCCCAAAGGATGGTTTAATGGAACGCTGTGTTCCATAGCTTCATATTTCCCTCCGTTTTTTAACTTTGAATGGTAGCCGTGGGATGAAAGGTCTGGTCAAACGTTTCAGCTTAATCCAACGCGCAACATTTCATCTTCTTCCTTGCTAGGGTTTTCTGCCACGAAAGAAGCTTCAAACGTGTAACTTCCATTCACTCAAACTCCATCATTTTTCCATCAAAATTAGTTTTGTAAAATGCTAACCCGAGCCATTTTTCAAGTAGAACAAGAATACACCATTGGTTTCCACTAAGGCTACCTCTAATACAAAACCCGATAACCCCATCCTCCATGAATACTCAACCTTCGACCTCAATATTCTTCCAGTTTCTTGCCACTAAACTACTCAACTCATGGTGCTGATCAACCTAAGCTATAGCACTAAGATTAAGACTCCATATCTTGTGAGTTCTTGCTCATTAAAGAATCATGTCAATTTTCCAAACTTCTCAGAATGTGCTCAAAGTTCCCAGGATTATTCCCTATTAGTCTCTAACCATGTTTACCCTAACCACATAAGCTAATGACGCATAAATAAGGAGCTTCAAGAGCTTTTGCAAACCTGGTGTTTGATGATGGCAGGTGCAGTAATTCTCCAATTCAATGCTTGAGACTTGCCAAGATTGATCCTTGATTGATGCTAAGTCTTCTGTATGCAAAAGCTTTGATGGATAGTGCTTGTATCTTGCTGATCGAACCAAAATGTTTTTCTTGCACTTTTACTACCACAGCTTCAATACTCCATTGATGAACCCTTGAATCAACTTGAATACACTCAATAACATCTATGGAATGAGGGTGAAGAAAAGGAATGAACAGAAATGGTGTGTAATGATCAATTTCACTCTTTCTTGAAATGGAAGTAACCATGCAATGCTCTCTTTTCTCTCACTCCCCTCACCAACCATCACCACAAATGGCTTCTCCTCTATTTATAGATGATGATGGACCATTCTAGAAACTTCTGGATCCATCTAGGAATGTTCTAGAAATCTCATGAAATGACATTTTGAATTCATCCTATCCCATGTAATTCTCATGACAAACCCTACATCTCATGCATTACCCTTCAAAATATCCCCATACGAGTATTTGGTGTGTTAAGAGTGAAAAGCAAGCTTGTACAAGGCCTTTTCTTAGTTTTGTATTTGGTGCCTTAAGATGCAAGTAACAACTTTCCAAAGTAACCTCATTTTTTAAGCCTAAACTCAAAAATGTGGCTAAACCATTGTTTATAAAATGTTGTTTCTAGTCAAAATCATATATCACATGACCCATTTTGGATTTATAGATTGGCCAAACCAAATTTCAATTCAAACTTTTTCAAGTTATATGCCATTTTTAAGTCATTTTTACCACTTTTGGTCAAAGTGAGTTCCATGCATTTACAAACCTTCATGACCTCTTATCTAGCCTTAAAATGTCATTTTGAGAAACTTTGATGTTGGACATTTTTCCATTTGAAGCTTCCTTGTATGAGTTTTAGGCATTGGTTAAGAATGACATGTAATTCCAAATGACCAAAATACCCTTGTCTTGCACAAACCATAAGTAGAGTTCCACAAATCAGATGAAGGCATACCATACCTTTTTGGAAAGGGGAGACAATGAGGAACAACTCTCATGCCTGTAAAGAATTCATTTAAAACCTCCTTGAGGGCCAAAAGTTGGTTGGAAGACAGACAACTTTTACAGACAAGATTCAGTGCCATCTGGTGACCCATAACTTGCAAGAGCCATAACTTGAGTTCTAGAAATCTTCTCAAGGACTTCCACCACTCAAATTAAAGCTAACAACATCCTCTACAAGTACCATGACCATCATTAGGTGAGATGAGGCTTGCATTTCAACTTATCTTCCTTGAAAATTCAGTGAAAAACAAGGGATTTTACCCTAGGAACCTTGCCTTATCACCCTTGTTTCTTCTTGATTCTCTTTGAGCATTCTTGGCACAACACCATATGGACTTCATCACATCATATCAAATCTAGAATGAGCTAGAGCTTTACCTTGAGGCCTTTCAACCATCTCCCTTGACCTAGGGTTATCCAGACAAAACCCTAATTGCACTCCTTCCATTCAAGACCCTTGCACCTGATTTCATGGCTTGCCTGAGCTCTTCCTTGGCCCTCCATGATGTCTATATACATTCCATGCTCTCCATTCATAGTCCACCCCTTCTCCAGTGAACTTCAAGTATCCTCAGGAGAGAAACCACTAATTGATCTGCTAACTCCTCAAGGCTCAAATTCTCTTCTGATGACTTGGATGGCCTTGAATTTGAATAAGATCCTCTTGATAGGCTCCCTTCTCTCATATTTCCCTCAATCCCCTGTTAATGGTAATTCCATGATATGCAAATGCACTATGTACAAGATGACAATGCATAAACCTAGGTTAGAAAAGGTTGGGCAAATTTTGGGGTGCAACAGTGATTAGTGAAGGTGTATGGTGGAAATCAATCATGATGAGGTAGGGGAATAAAAATGAAGTGATCTAGAATATTCTCATGATGAAACATTTGAATTTGATGCTAAAAATGCTGCAGAATTTGAATTTTGTCAAGTTTTACAAAATGCGTACTGGTTAATCGTTAATCATCTGCATGTGCAAATATGTTAATCGATTAACACAGTGAAAATTGTTAAAATTTGCCTTTTGATGTGTTGTTTCGGCTCTGGCTCAATTTTTATGACTTGTAAAAGAAGACATGGAAATGAACACATGAACCTTGGAGTCTCTTGAATAATATTCAATCAAAACTTGGGAAACTCTTGATCAGATGATTTTGAATTGTTTGCAGATCAACTTTGACTTTTTTTCCAATTGAATTTCATTCGAGCTGAGGGACTGATACTTGATATCCTTGATCCAAATTCTTCTTGAAAAAGTTAGTAAAGGAAAAGACGAACAAACATCTTTTTATTTTATTTTAATTAATAGGTAAAAATCATAAACATAAACAAATATCAAACAAACAAGAAAACAAGAGTACCCGATGATCTCTCAAGAACAAACCTGCAGAGGAAAGCAAGAGAACAAAAGCTTGCGATCTTGCTTGTGGTAAGAAATGCAAATGATATGTGGGATTTTAGGGGTAAAAGTTATGGTTTTACACTTACCAAAGACTTATTGTAGACGTTTGTTGAAGCTTGGTCTGAGTCATTGTTATCTTTATACTTATTGTCGCACCCTAATTTTTTACTCTAAGATCCCACCTCCTTGCACTTCGTCTTACGTGTTATCTTTTGTCTTTTATATGTGTGTTTATTATAACTAACTAGTTGGCGCAGGTGCGATAATGACAAGTGTAGACCCTTACAGTCAAGCGCTCTAGGGTGCAAGCGTTTGAAGCCCATTATGCTTCCCTTGTTGTGTCATCATTTCCAAGGGGGGATTGAGGGCATTCTTAAATGGCGATATATGATCAAGTTGTTTTAAGATTGAGTGAATACTTATTGCCGATGATCAATTTATCGAGGAGCTTATATTGAAGTTGCCTTTTTTGGGTTTTGACAAAGGAAAACCAATTGTTAATGCGTATCACTCTATTTGCACATGACCGAAATTACATGGCTTATTATTAGAAGATTGTTGTGAGCATTCATATTGCGACGACTTGGAATTCAACGTTTAAGTTTTTGGTTTCCTAACCCACTGTTTGGATCCATCCCGTTTTTTATCAATAGGGACATGAATATGACGATCTGTCACTAAAGGAGTTGTTTATATAAGACTTTGGCTTTTATAACATCTCTACCTAGCTTATACCAAACTGGAAATGCACCATTTCAATTATAAATTATCGTAAAACTAGCAATAGAATTCCCAGGATGCTATTACATGTGCATAAGGAAAGAGATATGTAGGTGGAACTACAAAATACTCTGATTCCACTCCCGTAAGGATATGTAGACATAAGATGCGATATCTTATCGAGTATACTTAGAAATAAACCCCTAGGTCTTTTAATACCTTAAGCAGATAACCTTAGCAATAAACAAACATAAAACAAGAGGTTCCTGTAGAGTACTACAGAAACTTAGGATGCTAGTACCTTCCCTAAGTTTAACCAACCCCCGAACCTAAAACTCTCTAACCTTTGCATGTGCATTGCATTGTAGGAATTTCGATCTTTATCCCTTCCTTTGGACAAATCAAAGACCGGTTGCAAATGAATAAGATTCAAGTTAATCAATAGCTTGACTTCCAAATTTCACTGTGACACTTATCTTCCTAAATTATAGGTTTTTGTATAGAGTTAGCTAAAACATTATCAAAAGTTAAAGTATGTCTTCAAAACTTGGTTGGAATGAGACTCCAAAGTCTTGATTTCATAAGTTCTGAGCTTACCTTTATCAGAGTCTTAATCATAACTAATATGGATGAACACTTTCAGAGTTATTGACTTGGTATAGACAAAATTCCTTTGAAGCATAATCTTTATAACTACTAATGAAGCTTGTTCAGAAGATGTTGAGTCATTCCTTATGACAGAGTCTACTTTCTTCAAACAACTCAAGCCTTCAAAACCTTGCTAATATTTGAATTTCAAGTAAGTTTAGGTTCGTCGTCTAAAAGACATGAGTTGATTCTTCAGAGTCTGAAGGCGTGGTTCTGATCCTTTAGATTCATAACAACTTTGCTTCTCTTTAATAATTCTTCTAAGTGATTATCTTGATTTATATCAAGGTTAATGTCTTTTGGTCCTGCACAGTTGAACAACCATTAGTAAATCCTATTGTTCTTTAAATATTTTGTCATCGTCAAAACCCTTTAAGGGCGTGAACAAATCTTGTTCCAACATATGTTCCATAGTGTAAGTGGGATAACATTCCCATTGACTTTATTATGGATTTATCGAAGACCTTGTGGATGTTTAACTTTATAT